>JASFAT010004279.1:0-19701 GCA_031353405.1 Baronia brevicornis
GCAACAAGGAGAGCAACGCAACGCTCTTTTTACTGTTTTTCGGTGACAGTGATTTGATTTGTGTTTTTCTTTTGTGCAGTGTTATTAGATACCTTCCGTCTGGGTAAGTCATTTCACTATACTCTCACCCCGGTTTCGCCCGCTAGGCGCGGAACCGGGTCTAGTCTAGACTAGGCACTCACCCTCCACACCAGAAGGCGTGGAGGTACGAACATCATCCTAACCGCATGCTGGCCCTCTGCCACCATGGCTAACCCCGCCGCCGCGATGATTAACCCCGCTGACGCGGAAACTTTCATCTCGTTTATTTTCGCACGATATCCACATATCGTGGCTAAATTCATCAACCGTAACGACGTGGTCGGTCCTTCCGAACCACTTATACTCGGTTCGCCATGTTCATCGGACCCGGAGTCTTCCCCTGCGGTATCCACCGCACAGGTCTTCGTCCAGGAAGACGTTCAACAATCCCAAGAGGAGACACCGATGGATACCATCGTTAACAACGACGACGACGGCTTCACCGTCGTCTCCCGAAAACGCCCTGCCAAGCGTACAATCGATAAAGCGGGCTCTCCGCAATCATCCGTTGCCGCTTCACCGGCCAAAAAACCTGCGCAGCCTAAGCGCAGTGTTGCAAGCGAGTCACCGCGCCCTGCTACAGAAAAAACGCCGCCGCCTGTAATATTACAGGACAAATCCATGTGGAACAAGGTTTCCACATGGATGAACGATAAGCGTGTGCACTTTTCGCAAGCGCGTACGATTGCCACGGGTATACGTATTACCCTAAGATCCGCGGACGATCACCGCACTCTTACCAAATACCTCCGGGGATGAGCGTCGACTCCGCGTGGTCATCCGCGGCCTCCCCAAAGAATTAGCCACAGAGGAAATCGTACGAGATCTTGAGAGCCAAGCGCTCCCGGTCCACTCCGTCGCGAGAATGCGCAGACGCCGAACTCGCGAGCCAATCGATCTTGTACTAACAACTTTGGATCTTAGCCCGGAGGGAAAGCAAATTTTTAATGTCAAAAAAGTTTGCGGTCTCTCTGGCATTACAATTGAACCGCCGCACAAAAACGGCCGGACAAATCAGTGCCACCGATGCCAATTATACGGCCATTGTCAACGAAATTGTTACGCGCGCCCTCGCTGCGTTAAGTGCGCGGGTGACCACGCCTCGGCGGAGTGCACACGCACTCCCGAATCCGCTGAGCCCCCTCGCTGCATTTTATGCGGCCAGGAGGGCCACACGGCTAACTACGGGGGTTGCTCACGCGCCCCGCGTAGAAACCGCGGAGGAGTAAAACACCGCCTCCGACGCAACGCGGCGATCGCAGCTGCGAACGGCATTCAACAACCAAAGGCCGGACAAAACGTCGCGACCCCTTTGTCGGCACCGACAACAACTCCACCGCACGCACCTGCGCCGCCGAAGGCTACAACAATGTCCCAATCCGCGGTCATAAAAACCTCCGCGAACAATCCAACAGTCGCGCCTATTGTCCGTGATAATGCTTGGGCTAAGCCGCTAAACTTAAACAATGCGGGCACTAATCCACTCAAAAATGCACCGGTCAAAACTGCACAGATGGCGAATAATAAAAATTCCGGGGACTTAATCGCCGATTTCTCGTTAGTGAGTGACTTTTTGTCATCAATAAATATGTCCGAGCTACAAATTCTCGCGAACAAAATTAGGACCGCACGTAACGGTAAAGACAGGCTCATGGCTTTAGTCGACCACATGAGCCTAATCAACTCCTTGGGTGACTTTCAAGCCCGTTAAGCTATCTTAAGCACTTCGACACCATCCCATCAAATCTGTAAAATGTATAACAAAAATACAGGTAGAATTAAACCTCGCTCTCTGACTGTCGCGTATTATAACGCTAACAGCTTAAACAAAGGCATCCGTAACTCCGACACACAGCGCAACGAAATTGCTGAATTCCTCCGCACTTACGAGATCGATGTAATGCTTATACAAGAGACTTTTCTCAAACCTAGTATTCGCGATCCTAAAATTGCCAATTATAATATAGTCCGTAACGATAGGTTGCGCTCCCGTGGAGGTGGCACGCTTATATATTACAAAAAGTCTCTTCACTGTATCCCATTAGACCCTCCGTCATTGACCAACGTAGAAGCATCCGTTTGCATGATAGCCATGACCGGTCACGCGCCCATCACATTAGCTTCAGTTTACCTCTCCCCAACCAAAAAGATAATTAAAAATGACATCGAGGCACTCTTGAACTTAAACCCTGAAGTCATTCTGTGTGGAGACTTAAACTCCAAACACGAAAGCTGGAATTCTACGTCCAACAACACAAACGGCAACTCACTGTTTAATTTATCGATACAATTACACTTCGATGTAATTGGCCCGGAAACTCCGACACGATACCCAACCCACCCGGGCCACTCTCCTCAAGTCCTCGACATCACGTTGTTTAAAAATATAACCCTAGCTCTCAGGTCCATTGAGACCATTCACGAACTAAATTCCGACCACAGGCCGGTCATTCTCAAACTTGGACTACCCGACGCTCCTTTTGCCATCACGAAAAAAGTGATAAATTGGCGCAAATTAGCGACAAAGCTAGAATCTTCTAGCTCTGCGCAGTTAAATAACATTCCCTCCAGCATAGACTCACGCGATTCAGCTCTTAAAGCTATTGACTCTCTCTCCGCGCATATAAGCACATCGATCGAAAACTCGTCGAAAGAGGTCCCTGCGGCAAACGATCGCCGTTGGGTCCTTCCCGGAGATCTCAGACGTTTGATTAGAGACAAAAATGCCGCCCTCAGACGGTACGATCTCTACAAAACAGACGAAAACCGATCTCGGCTACGCCGCCTCCAAAGGGCTGTAAGAGAGCGCATAGCCGAGTTTCGCGCGCTCACCTGGGACAACCTGCTTGAGAGCTTATCCCCCGACGACCATGCATACTGGCGTCTGGCGAAAGCTCTCAAGACGGACTCCACCGCGTCATTCCCACCGCTTGTCAAACCCAACAGCAATGCGCTCGCGTTCGATGACTTGGAGAAGGCAGAATGCTTAGCTGACAGTCTAGAGGCCCAGTGCACCCTCTCCACCAAATCATTCGATCATGCCCACATCTCGCATGTGGACGACGAAGTCGCGCGTCGGAACTCACTACCACCAGCGGACGAACCACTGACACCGATCTCACTCGACGAAGTTAAAAACATCATAAAGAACTGTAAAAGCCGCACGGCCCCGGGCGCTGACGGTATTAGCATGCGGGTAGTTAAACTGTTGACCTTACCGCTACTTACGATTATAGTGAACATTTTTAACGTGCTTCTCACGACCAGATCATTCCCGGATGCATGGAAAGAAGCCGACGTCATCGGCATCCCTAAACCAAATAAGCCCCGTAACCTACCAGATAGTTACAGACCGATTAGCCTCCTCAATACCCTGGGGAAAATCTACGAGCGTGTCGTTTTGAGCCGGCTCAAAGCATACGCCGAGTCCAATAACCTCATCCCAAACGAGCAATTCGGGTTTAGAGAACTCCATTCCTGTCCCCAGCAGGTCCTTCGCTTAACTGAACACATTCTTGAAGGTACATCCCAGCGTAGACCAATCAATACAGGAGCGCTTTTCTTCGACGTGGCAAAAGCCTTCGACAAGGTCTGGCACAACGGTTTGTTATATAAACTATACCACATGAGTGTGCCCGATAGACTCGTTCACATCATACGAGAATTCCTTAGGAATCGAACCTTCCGCTTTCGCGTCGAAGGAACGCGCTCCTCTCCCCGCCCCCTTAGGGCGGGGGTTCCGCAGGGATCCTGCCTCTCGCCACTTCTGTTCTCACTTTATACCGCCGACATTCCCAAGCACGCGAACGTGTCGCTCGCCCTATTTGCGGACGACACCGCCCTCTACACTTCTGATAGGGTCAAATACCGCGTGTCGAAACGGCTCCAAACTGCGGCCACTACTCTTGGTGAATGGTTCCGAAAATGGAGAATCGAGGTAAATCCCGAGAAAAGTGAAGCAATTTACTTCTCAAGGGGCACCAGTAGAGACTCCCACAAACGAGGCGGCCGACTCTTAGATATCACTCTCTTTGGCAGACCTATCCCGTGGAAAAAGTCTGTCAAATATTTAGGCGTCACCCTCGACAATCACCTGAATTTTACTAAACACATTCAAAACGCTCGATCCAAAGCGGCCTTCGTCTTAGGTCGTCTTCACCCTTTAATTAACGCCCGCAGCAAACTGTCCCTCAGACACAAGCTGCTTCTTTACAAAACATGCGTCCGGCCAATCATTTCCTACGCAAGTGTCGCCTTCGCGCACGTGCATAAAAGAAAAATAAATAAGCTTCAAGATACTACAGTTGGCGAAGAGGATAAACCCTATACCGAGATTACCGGTAAGTGAAATACATTTATTTTGAATTTGTTTATGGAAAGGAAAGGATGACGGATATTTTATGGATCTATCGAATTGGCGATAATTATAGTAACTGACTGACGGTTGTTTAACTAAACAAGATAAATATTAAACTACTATTAATATTTTTGATCAGGTTATTTACATTCGTTTATAATAAATAAGGGTAATAATAAGCATAATATGTTGGGTTGTAAAACGATTAAGGATTCAACATAAATAAATACTTTTTTTTTATTTATATATTCACGCCTATCCCCCGCAGGGGTTGGCAGAGACCACAGAGCTCCATCCGCTGCCATTCATCGCAGCGAAACGGCTCGTCATTGGTCGCTTTTCGCCCTCGTGAGAATCAGGACGTGACGGGTGGCGAACCACGTCGCCGTCATTTTTCGACAAATAAGGTATATTAAATTCGTCTTAGTGAATCCCACGAGCCGCAAGGGAGGGTGGAGGTCAGCCCCAGCAGAGCCCTGCATGCTGAGGTAAGGCACCATAGTCCCCAGGGGAGCCCGACCCCGGGACGATCGGCACGCTTGCGACTAGGCTCGCCCCTAGCCACGCATCCATTGGCACGGCAGACCGTGGATTGGCGGAGAGGAAGGGAAAGGATAGAGAAGAAAGGAAGGAGCAGGAAAGGAAATGCGGATTGGGGGGGGTTACCAGACGCGGAATAAACATTTATAAATCCATATAAATATTCCGATGTGGGAATCGAACCCGCGACCATTGACTCCGCGGGCGGAGGAACCCCGCCACTGAGCCAATCGGTCGTCAATAAATCAGTCGTAAATAAATACTTAAGCATTTGTTAATTATTTATTGATGTGATCTTTAAAATCAATGCCTTACTAACTTGTTTACCGTTTGATGCACTATGAATCATAACAAAGGAATGTTATGTTAAAGAATTTTAGTTTAGATTGACATTATAAAGTATCAGGTTGATTCGACATTTAATAACATACTTATAATAGGTATGGTGTAACAGATGTAGTCTGCATATGCAACTACTATACATAATTAAAACATTGCTTTATCGAGATATTTACACCATATTTTATACATACATTATTTTATTTCGTTCGATCTTATGTATAATAACATAAATAGTTACCTAAGGATAAAATAATTAGGGCAAATTATTTTAAACAACTTTATCAATATTTACATTATAATATTGATCCAATAGATAGACGTCAAAATGTAATTTACAATCAGTGTAGACTAATACATATAGACATAAATAAAGTATTGCAAGTGAGCAAGTACATCTCTGCTCATTGAATTAATACAAAATATGATTCATTATTACATGAACAATTTCAGTTTGGCTGGTTGTTTTAATTGACATGGTCGCAATGACGACATGGCTGCAGCACTGCTGGTCATTGAATTGACTTTGTTATAAAAACAATATGAAAGCAGCACTGCTGGTCATTAAATTGACATTTGTTGTAAAAACAATGTGAAGCAGCACTGCTGGTCATTAAATTGACATTGTTATAAAAACAATACGAAGCAGCACTGCTGGTCATTAAATTGACATTGTTATAAAAACAATACGAAGCAGCACTGCTGGTCATTAAATTGACATTATTATAAAAAGAATATGAAGCAGCACTGCTGGTCATTAAATTGACATTGTTATAAAGTAATATGAAAGCAGAATTGCTGGTCATTGAATTGACATACCCAGTCACAATGGTGGCATGGTGGCAGCATTGCTGATCATTAAATTGATACAATAATCTGGTTGGTTCCAGATATCACACTAATATGTCACAGCTGACCCTTGAGAAGTTTGACTGCGAAGGGGAACCTACGTCAGTTGGTGCAAGGTGGGCGCGTTGGAAACGGGCTCTGTTCATATACCTGGATGCAGCTGGTATTAATACTAGTGAAAAGAAGAAAGCTAGCTTATTGCATTACGGCGGATTAGAATTACAAGAGATATTCTATAATATTGATTATAAAATATCTCTTCTCTCTATAAAATATCTATCTTTATGATGCAAACGAAACAGACGGACTAAATGTTTTTCAGACTGCAATAGATAAACTTGATGCTTATTTTACACCAAGGCAAAGTAAGGTCTATGAGCAACATTTATTTCGGTTGTCTTCCGTAGAGTCTACTATACCTGAAGATGCCTCGTGTTGGGGCGAAACACGTGTCGTGTACAAGATGGAAAAGCGATAGTGTGTGTTTGGCGTTGTGTATAGTGGTTGGTGGGTGGAGAGTTGATGGCCGATTTTCGGTAAGTTTTTGGTTTAAATTCCAAATAAATCCACTAAACCCAACGGAAAAACATACATTATTAATTTTCTGTTATTGTTTTGCTTGTCGCGGATCTTAGCTAAGTAAAACTTTTGACTGTCCATATAGTGATGGATTTCCGCAAAGTAACGCCTGACTCCATTAATAACATTTATTTCGCTTGCTTAAACAAGAACCAAATGAAAAGTTTGAAAAATTTCTTGTTCGACTTAGACAACAAGTTGATAAATGCCTAAAGATATAGTGATTTATTAAACTAAAGATAGTTGATTAATGCATAAAGATAAAGACGATCAAATTATAGACCAGATAACTGAGAAGTGTCTGTTAAAAGAATTAAGAAAGAAAATATTACAAACTGGCGATTCTATGACACTCGATAAAATAATTACTGAGGCAAATGCACTTGAGGCAGTTAACAGACAAATGGAAGACTTTGACAACAGGACAGATAAAAATCAAGACATCAATTCAGTAGATATAAAAAGAAAAAGTGGCTACTTTAGAGATAATTATAAAAAACGAGAAAATTTTGGATGTGGTAGATGTGGGAACAAAAGTCATGGCTCCCAAGATAGTAAATGCCCAGCTAAGGACAAGGACTGTTTAAAATGTGGTAAAAGAGGTCATTTTCGTCAATTTTGCAGAACTAGGCTATCTATGAAAAGACATAACGAGACAAATAACTATACAACAGAATTAATAATTATTAATGGAGTCAGGCGTTACTTTGCGGAAATCCATCACTATATGGACAGTCAAAAGTTTCACTTAGCTAAGATCCGCGACAAGCAAAACAATAACAGAAAATTAACAATGTGTGTTTTTCCGTTGGGTTTAGTGGATTTATTTGGAACTTAAACCAAAAACTTACCGAAAATCGGCCATCAACTCTCCACCCACCAACCACTATACACAACGCCAAACTCACACTATCACTTTTCCATCTTGTACACGACACGTGTTTCGCCCCAACACGAGGCATCTTCAGGTATAGTAGACTCTACGGAAGACAACCGAAAAGTGACCCGCCATTACAACGGGCGCCTTATATAAACAACCCCCACCCACAATGTAAGAAAACAACATGTGGGCGATACAGGTGTGTCAAAACTTACGTCACCACTTATTATTTGGTAAATATGACAATTCATTTAACATAACAACAACATAAGCTAGCGGCATTCCATTGCTTCATCAATCGACTAGTCAATGTTCCTTTGTCAGAAAAAGACTACAGAGACTACGACTACAGACAAAGGAGTTAAATGTCATTTATCAAATGGCAATATCCAACGGTTACTCTAAAACTTTGATAAACAGTCTAATTTATAAAAAACAAAAGCAATTGACACTCAATTCCTTATATTCAGTTCCTCGTCTAAGCGAGAATAAACAAGTGGCTAGTCTGACTTATATAGGTCCTATCTCGGACAAAATTGCGAAAACCCTAAACAACAAAGGGATCCGAGTGGCGTTCAGAACGGATAATGCAGTAAAAAACATTTTTAATGTTAAAGATAAAGTGGACCGACAACTTAGATCAGGTGTCTACAAACTTATCTGTAGTGAATGTAACGCAGTTTATATTGGTCAAACTGGCCGTAGCTTTAAGACTCGATAAAGTGAACATATAGCCGCATTTAGAAACAAACATTCCGATAAGTCCCATTTTGCCAACCATCTGCTAACCTGTGGGCACTCTCTGTCCGACAATCATTCGCCAAATATTTTACACATGTGTAAAAAGGCGACCGATTGGCTCAGTGGCGGGGCCCTCCGCCCGCGGAGTCAATGGTCGCGGGTTCGATTCCCGCATCGGAATAAATATTTATATGGATTTTTAAATGTTTATTCCGAGTCTGGTAACCCCCCCAATCCACATTTCCTTTCCTGCCCCTTCCTTCCACGGTCTGCCGTGCCAATGGATGCGTGGCTAGGGGCGAGCCTAGTCTTAAGCGTGCCGATCGTCCCGGGGTCGGGCTCCCCCGGGGACTATGGTGCCTTACCTCAGCATGCAGGGCTCTGCTGGGGCTGACCTCCATCCTCCCTTGCGGCTCGTGGGATTCACTAAAGACGAATTTAATATACTTAATTTGTCGAAAATGACGGCGACGTGGTTCGCCACCCGTCACGTCCTGATTCTCACGAGGGCGAAAAGCGATTAATGACGAGCCGTTGCGTTGCGATGAATGGCAGCGGATGGAGCTCGTGGTCTCTGCCAACCCCTGCGGGGAATAGGCGTGAATAAAAAAAAAAAAAAAAGTTTTTGAGACTAGGTGTATTGGAGCAACTTGAGATCTTAAAGAACAAGAAAAGTTCGTCCCAGATACTAAACGATCAAATAAATATTGTAAATTCCCCTCTTTTGAATATATTTTCCTAAAAAAGTTTGAAATTCGTTTAATACAATAAAATTAATTGACATATTTACCAAATAATAAGTGGTGACGTAAGTTTTGACACACCTGTATCGCCCACATGTTGTTTTCTTAAATTGTGGGTTGTTTATATAAGGCGCCCGTTGTAATGGCGGGTCACTCTTCGGTTGTCTTCCGTAGAGTCTACTATACCTGAAGATGCCTCGTGTTGGGGCGAAACACGTGTCGTGTACAAGATGGAAAAGTGATAGTGTGTGTTTGGCGTTGTGTATAGTGGTTGGTGGGTGGAGAGTTGATGGCGATTTTCGGTAAGTTTTTGGTTTAAGTTCCAAATAAATCCACTAAACCCAACGGAAAAACACACATTGTTAATTTTCTGTTATTGTTTTGCTTGTCGCGGATCTTAGCTAAGTGAAACTTTTGACTGTCCATATATATACAACAGAAAACAAGAGATTCAAGACACAAAATAGGAAAGAAGACCAAAAACATACAAATAACACTAAAGATGACATAAACTATGTATTTAGAATAGACGAAGACAATGAATTAGAATGTGAAATAGGAGGGGCAAAAGTGAATATGTTGATTGACTCAGGATGCAGTTGTAACTTAATTACAGGTAAAACATGGGAAAAAATTAAAAATAATAAAGTAAAAATACAAAACCAGATTAATAATCCTACTAAAATATTTTATGGATACGGAAGTAGCCAACCATTGAAAGTAACTGGATCCTTTGACGCGAATATTAGAATAGCTGATAAATCTCAGACAGCAACATTTTATGTAATAGAAGATGGAACAAGAGACTTATTAGGCAAACAGACGGCTATACATATGGGAGTTCTCAAGATCGGATTGGAGATAAATGAAATAGAGATAGATAAACCTTTTCCGAAATTCAAGAATGTCCAAATCAACATATCTATTGATGATAGCGTGCCACCAGTCTCCCAACCACTCCGGAGGATTCCCATACCATTAGAGGAAAAAGTCAACAACAAAATTAAAGAATTAATAAATAAAGATATCATTGAAGAAGCCCATGGTTCGTCAAAATGGGTATCTCCAATAGTACCAGTATTAAAAGATAATGGCGAAATTCGACTCTGTGTCGATATGAGACGAGCCAATACTGCAATTGTAAGGGAGAATCATCCGTTACCAACCATGGATAAACTATTACCAAAAATGAAAAATGCTAAATTCTTTAGCAAATTAGACATTATGGATGCATTCCACCAAATAGAATTACACCCAAATTCCCGGCATATTACTACATTTATCACAGGGAAAGGACTTTACAGATATAAACGTTTAATGTTCGGCATTTCGTGCGCTCCCGAGATTTTCCAAAAAACCTTAGAGAGGATCCTTTTAGGATGCGAAGGAACTATCAATTTTATTGATGATATTTTGGTATACGGAAAGGATAGAGAAGAACATGATAAAAGATTAAAAATAGTGATAAAAACTTTAGAAGAGAATGATGTTGTGCTAAGACAAGATAAATGTTTATTTGGTAAAACTGAAATACAATTTCTAGGACATGAGTTTTCGGACAAAGGAATTAAACCTTTACAGAAATATGTATCGAGTATCCAAGGATTTCGAGCACCTATGAATATAGGTGAACTTCAGAGCTTCTTGGGTCTGATTAACTTTGTCGGGAAATGGATTCCCGACTTGGCAACCAAAACAGAACCTCTAAAAGAGTTGTTACGGGACAAACACGCAAAGTCATCAGAAATCAAAAAATACTGGGGGCTAAAGCAAAAAACTGCCTTCAATAAATTAAAATCTGCTCTGACTACCATTCCAACCCTAGGATATTACGACGTAAATGATCGAACATTAGTGATAGCCGATGCTAGTCCGGTGGCGTTAGGTGGCGTTTTAATACAAATAGACCAAAGAGGGCCACGGATTATTGCGTATGGTCACAAGACATTGACCGATTGCGAACGGCGATATTGTCAAACCGAGAAGGAAGCACTGGCTTTGGTATGGGCTGTGGAGCATTTCCACGTATTCCTGTATGGTAAGCAATTTGAACTGGTTACAGATCACAAGCCTCTCGAGGTTATATTTGGATGTAAGGCCAAACCATGTGCTAGGATAGAACGATGGATTTTACGACTACAGACATACGAGTTTAAAGTTGTTTATAAACCAGGCAAAGAGAACATCGCAGATAGCTTGTCTAGATTATGCAACTTGGAAAAAACCACGAGAAACACAGTTGAAGACGAGATACGCCAAATAGTGGAGATGTCAAAACCCACCGCTGTGTCGTTGGAAGAAATTATAAAACACTCAAGTGAAGATCAAGAGATGATGAAGGTCAAGGAAGGTATATATTATAACACTTGGGACGATACAGTAAAGAATTACATGCTGTTCAAAAACGAGCTCTGTTGGTATGAAGGAATTTTGTTAAGAGGGACTAAGATAGTAATACCGAGTAAATTAAGGAACCAAGTCCTAGCAGCAGCCCATGAAGGTCACCCTGGCATAGTTCTAATGAAGGCTAGATTGAGAACTAAGGTGTGGTGGCCGAGATATGACAAAGATGCCGAAACCCTGGTAAAAACATGTAAAGGTTGCACCTTAGTATCAGCCCCAAATCCACCAAATCCCATTAAGAGAAGAGAATTACCGAATGAGCCATGGGTGGATATAGCCTTAGATTTAATGGGATCTCTTCCGAATGGTGATTTTATATTAGTGGTAGTGGATTACTTTAGCCGGTATAAGGAAGTTAAGATTATTCGCAAGATTTCCAGTTTAGACATGATCAAGATTCTAAAAGAAATATTTAGCCGTCTAGGAAATCCATCAACAATAACCGCAGACAATGGCAGATAATTTTGCAGTGAAGAATCCAAGATTTTTTGCAAGGATAGGAACATTATTTTATTTAACACTGTTCCGTATTGGCCGCAACAGAACGGGGAGGTCGAACGCCAAAACCGAGACATTCTGAAGCGCCTAAAGATCAGCCAAGCTGGAAATGGTGATTGGAAAGAGGGTTTGGAGGATTACTTAGCCATGTACAATAGTACCCCACACAGTGTGACTGGCAGGCCACCTGCGGAACTATTCTTTAAAAGACAATTTCGTGACAAGATCCCTATGATCGGTGACTTAAATCGTCAACCAGAAGACTCAGAAGTAAGACAAAAAGAAGAAACAGCTAGGAAAAGACTATGCAGATCGAAAAAGAAAAGCAAAGGAGTGTGAATTAGGTCCGGGAGATAAAGTCTACATGAAAAACATCAATAAGAACAACAAATTAAGCCTAAATTATGATCCTACTCCACATACCGTGGAAAAAAGTACTGGAGGAGATATTGAGGTTCGAAATGACTCAACTGGACAATTCTTGAGGAGAAACGTAATACATTTAAAAAGAATTGAGGAAAAATGGGAAGTTCTCAATAATAATAAAGGAAATGAAGGTGAGAATAATGAAGGGGAAAATAGTGATGAAATAAAATAAAGAGTATGAGAAAAATAAATGAAATATATATAGAAAGGCTGATTAGGAAAATATACAATTATGATGATTGTGAGAAATATTCAGAGATAAATATTTATACAACAACTGATTATATAATAAATAAGATTAAGAAGACAAATATGAAATTAAAACGCAATATTTGGATAAGATCAAATATAGACTACTACTGATCAAAATGAATTTATATTTAGCTTCCTGTATACGCCTATAACAAAAATAAAATTTATTAAAACAAGGAAGGGATGTAGTGTATATAAGTATCTATTATTCGTCTCGAGCGCAGACGTCACAGTGTAAGCCTGGAGGGAGCAGTCTATGTCCGACCGCCAGACAGGTAACACGTGGTGCTGCGTTGGCGAGCCGTATATATATTATATATTACAGTATATATATTATAGTATATATATTACACATATATATTATATAACAACACAGATACTACAGTATTATTATGTGTGTGTTTGGTGTTGGTGTTAGTGATAGTGGTTGGGAGGTGGAGAGTTGCTGACGGCCGTTTTTTCAGTAGGATTTAGTTTAAGTTCCCCGTAAATCCACTTCTTCCAGTAGAAAACACACATTATTATTTTTCTGTTTTTCTTTGTTTATCGCGGATCTTAGGTAAGTAAAAGTTCTGACCATCCACATGAGCAATATGTTTATAAATAAAAGATTTTCAAAATAAATAAATCATTAGAATCCTTTTAACACGGGGATCTTAATGTGATACCGTATGTAAACTATTTACATCACAGATTTATGACGTTACTTATAACCATCGTCGAACAAATTTCACTATAAATTAATTATTGAATTGTAAATTACAATGACAATAGTGTGATATACATACATACATACACGTATCATCACGCCTGTTTGCCGTAGGGGTAGGCAAATACCACATACACACTTGCTACGATATCGACACACTTTCCTTGCTTCCTCCTCCCTATTCGCTCTCTTCATTCAAACTCGCCGGTTAAGGGTACTCTTGACCTGGCCTTTCTTAAACACTTCGGCAATTTGATAAAAGTATTTTAAAAGTATTTTCCTCGGTCTTCACCTAGCGACCCTTCCATCCACATCCGCAATAAATTTCTTTTACTAGTCATCTTGCATCCATCCTCTCTATGTGTCCAAACCATCTAAGCATCCTTTTCTCAACTTTTGGCACCTTTTACTCCACAGTCCAACATCAATATTTTATTTCAAAAGTTTTCCTAAGAATAATTTATTACGTAATCTGGTTATTTTGATATTTATATTTGGGTATATATTGTTTATTCGTATTCTGGTTATGTTGGATATTCTGATAATTTATATTGGGTATATATAATAAGTAATCTTGATATAATTTTAAATATTTATGTAAAGGTAAAAAAGTTGTTTATTTGGGTCATATCATGAGACATGACAGGTACAAGCTGCTGCAACTGATCATGATGGGAAAAGTCGCGGGCAAAAGACAAGTTGGTCGAAAACGAAAGTCTTGGCTACGTAATATCAGGTAGTGGACCGGGATATCGCTATCCCGGTCCACTACCCAAAACAGCTGCACCTCGCGAAGGAGGAGGAGAGTTGTGCTGAATTGGCTGCCAACCTTCGCAAGTCGGAGAGGCACTCTTAGAAGAATAAGATATAATTTTAGATAATATAAAAAAATGCCAACAAACAAAATTAAACTGACGCGACACGGCTAAAAAATATTGTAATACGTTTGACACTCACTCGGCTGGTGGTGGGCGGTCGCCCTGGCCGCCTGCACGACGACGTTATACATGCGGAGGTGGCGAGTCAGATAGCCACGCAACACCACCTCCTCCACCGTCAATTCGATCGCCACAGCGTCTGAAACACAGTCGCATTCACTGCCCATACATATATAAATTGCTATTTAGAAATCAATGGATAGGAATCCTCAATTCATTTATTTGAATTGAGGAAACCTACATATGTTGTCAATATTTAGTAAGGGAAATAACAGCATAGTCTTTCCATCTCCTTTCCCATTCTTCTTCTCCATTTCTTCCTTCTTACTCCTTCCATTAAATCTTTTTTCTCCTTCCAATATTTATTAATTTGCTCGAGTTTCTATTATTAATTTTTATAACAAACTAGCTATTGTACCTGTGTGTGTGTGTTGCGTGGGTTATTTACAGTTGCTACAATCAACTATCTCTACAGCAACCTTTGCTATGGAATTATTAATGGAGTCAGGCGTTACTTTGCGGAAATCCATCACTATATGGACAGTCAAAAGTTTTACTTAGCTAAGATCCGCGACAAGCAAAACAATAACAGAAAATTAACAATGTGTGTTTTTCCGTTGGGTTTAGTGGATTTATTTGGAATTTAAACCAAAAACTTACCGAAAATCGGCCATCAACTCTCCACCCACCAACCACTATACACAACGCCAAACACACACTATCACTTTTCCATCTTGTACACGACACGTGTTTCGCCCCAACACGAGGCATCCTCAGGTATAGTAGACTCTACGGAAGACAACCGAAAAGTCACTTTTCGGTTGTCTTCCGTAGAGTCCGTAGAGTAGTAACGGAAAAACACACATTGTTAATTTTCTGTTATTGTTTTGCTTGTCGCGGATCTTAGCTAAGTAAAACTTTTGACTGTCCATATTTGCTATGGAAAGCAATCTTCTATAATACATGGTTGAGTGTGCGAGCATTAATGCGGTATTATGTGACAAACCTTCAGCCGAGTGTCAATACGAACATTCATTGCAATCGGATGAACGATGTACGAACTCATAGTAAAGCATTTTTGCTGTAACAGATGGAGGGTAAGTTTGTTCTAAGAAAATGTTCGAATAGGGCTCAAGGCGGTGGAATTATCTCTAAACCTTGAACCGTAATTCCTACAAGGGTCGCTCCCAAACAAAACATGGTGACAAGTGCGAAAACATGGATGAGGGGGGAGGGAAAATCCAAAATGGCGGAACAAGATGACCGCCATACAAAACTAAATTTCCGATTTGTTCCGGCCGATTTCGTTGAAATTTGGCAAAAGCCTGAAACACTCGCGTACCAACGAGCGGCCATTGCATGCGGGTTCCGAAAAGCCAGTTTAAATATATATGACGGTACCATTGTCGCGGCACGCGTCGTATGCGAGCGTCGTAGTGAAGAGCGCGTCCACGGGCCGCTCGGCGAGCAGCGAGTGGACCACCCGGGTCGCGGCCGACACGCGCGCCATAGATCCGCTCACGTTCACCTCCGCTGTAAAAAATAAGTATCACATTCATCCTACCCCTTTCCAATAGCTGTCGAAGCCGATCTTAATCTCACTCTAGGCGCTCTTGAATCGTAACAAGCCCCGCTTCTACTGTCGCGTTGTCGTTGTATTCGTTTACATGGTCTGTCAGTCTTGGAACTTGCCTCTTACTTGCTTGTCCTTACGATGTTACTATATAAAGTTCCTAGTGCGGACAACAAAAAAGAAATATTTTTCCGTCAACTTACATCAAGTGACATTGTGTTTTTATTTATTTTTTGTAATCTTATATTATATATTTATGGTGGAGTATTATAAAATATAGTACGATTAATGCGTATAAGTAAAGTGATATGAAATAAATTCGTGTATTATAACTCATTAAGTTGACTGAAAAAGTTCATAGAAGGTGTTGGTAGAATAGCCATCATTTTATCAAGACGTAGCGTGACAAGCTGACTGGTTACGTTCCAAAGATTTGATATTATTGCATTTTACATGACTATGTGTTATAACTAGTTATAACTAATTGCCATAAAAAAAAAAACAAAAGTAAAGTGAGAAAATATACGCTACAAAAATACTACACCTTAACTAGCTATGGTCGACGAGTAAAGGTTGTTATGAGTATGGTTGAGTAAATGTTGGTTCTGAGATGGACTTACGTATGTCAAGAGCATACGTGTGGAGCGCGCAGTCGGTGCTCGTGAAGAGATGCGGGCACAGCAGCGAGTGCGCGAGCAGCCGCAGGGAGAGCCGGGCGACGGGGCGGGGGCGGGCGCCGGGCCCGGGGGACGCGCCGGCCAGTAGGAGCCGCGCCTCGCGCACCGTTAGCGTGGCGCGCAAGTGCGCACCCAGCCACACGGGCCCCGACGGCTCCGGCAGCTGACTCGCAGCGCCACACACCCTGCCGACACACACAACACTCAGTCGCACAAACAACAGCATACAACTGTCCCCCGCTGCACACCCTACCAGGCTACCCCAAGATTTCTGTTTATGGCATAGGGAGGCAAACGAGCAAGCGTATCACCTGATGACAAGCTATTATCGCCGCCCGTAGACATCTGCAACGCCAGCGGCATCACAGTTGCGTTGCCGGCTTTAACATGTGAGTAGGAGTTGTTTTTTGAAGGTTGCAATATTTTATCAATTCGGAAATATTATATTTTTTATATATATATATATATTCACCCGCTGCCATTCATCGCAGCAAAACGGCTAATCATTGGTCGCTTTTCGGCACGCTTGCGACTAGGCTCCCCCTAGCCACGCATCCATTGGCACGGCAGACCGTGGATTGGCGGAGAGGAAGGGAAAAGATAGAGAAGAAAAGAAGGGGCAGGAAAGGAAATGCGGATTGGGGGAGGTTACCAGACTCGGAATAAACATTTATAAATCCATTTAAATATTTATTCCGACGCGGGAATCGAACCTGCGACCATTGACTCAGCGGGCGGAGGGCCCCGCCTCTGAGCCAATCGGTCGTCGGAAATATCGCCGAAAGAAAAATTTAAGTTTTAGCAAAAGCGCACATTAGGATTGACGAAGTCTCTTCAACTAGAGATTGGTCGATATCGGACCCTTGGGGTCGAAATCGATTTCCCAGAGGTCAACATAAACGAAAACTAATTTTGGGGGTCGACGAGATCTAAAAATCGCCCCTGTTAATTAACACAAGTTCTTACGTGAAACTTTCAAGATACCTGAAACAAGAAACACCAGGCACCCCCATCTCATTGATTAAGAAGCAGTAATTCTATTTTTACTTATTATTTAATAAATATTAAGGTATTTAATTTTCAACAGATACTTTTAATAAAACTATTGTGTAACAATGTAAAATTAATTTAATAAATGTTTACAATAATAAAATAAATGTACAAATACGGTACCTAATAAATAGTTTTATAAATGAAAATTACTTTTTCGGGGAGTCTATGGAGTATTCGAAAAGTTTTATAGGGGTCGACGATCAAAAACATTTGGCAACCCCTGAAGTAGAGAAATGTTAAAATTAAACCTGTTCGGGTATAGGGGTCTGGTGATCTACAACTCCACCCCAGGCACCTCCAGCTGCAAAGCGATGAGGTCGCGCGAAGGACGCTCTGTCGGTCGCAGGGAACCACTCTAATCTGAAGATCTGTGACGTCCAGTGTGAACTGCTTCTGTGGTAGGTTCTCATTCAAAGCCTCACACTCTTCCACTGTCAGGGTACGCATCGCAAATTCTGAAAAAAAATGTATCAATATTACATTCACAAAAATTGAATATGAAAGAAACAGCCAGTTATTTGATGAATTAATCAATTTTTTTTTTACTGTTTATGCATATTTAAATACATTTTTATTCCGCTAAAAGTAAATATATTAAAAATTTCCAACCTAGAAATATATATAAACAATATAACTAAACATTAAATATGTAAGGTGTGATAACCAAAAGGTCTATCAATAGCTTATAATTACTGACCATAAAAATATGATAGTGAGATAAACAAATAATGTAACCATATTGGACATGAAACGTGATAGTAAAAAAAACAAGTGGAGAGTCCCGTCAAAGAGTTTTTTAAAATTTTGACCTCGTCCTCATCTTCCTCTGGTTAAAGAGAATATCTTTTACTCTTCTTTTTGCCGTAACTTTTATTGGCCTTGCATTTTCACAAATATAATCGTGTATGCCTCTTCATTACTTCCTTTTCACCAGCAGATAGCCAAAAGTTTCTGCCTAAGTAATAAAAGCCAATATACAATCCCCAACAAAATGCATTAACGAAGTCTGTCCAGGAGAATGTCCAGCAGTGGACTATTGTGGATGTATTCAATTTCAAAATTCTTTAATTAGACATAAAAAGATACATTTCATTCATCGAACGTCAGTCTGTTATCAATACAGCTTTACCACTGTATCGTAATGAGGTTCCTCTGAACGGAAAAGATACGGCGAAATAAACTACGCAGGTATCCTCTTTTTTATTTTTTTTTATAACATGTTAATGTGTATGGATCAAAGTTTCGTAGAGAGCGTTAAGTTATATTTCAGTGACATTAAAGTTTTAAAGAAAAAAAATTATTACATGTGAAAAAAAAACATTGATGGTGATGATCCGAGTCATTCAGGGCGGCGCCCTCACCTCCTCCACCCACTCGCTGTAACGTCACGGTGATTATTAACACGTGGCGTACCAAACGTGATTGATAGCGTTGAATATCCCACCGCCCCAAGTTTTTCTCTCGTCGCACTAGAACGACAGCGGAGAGATATGCGGGAATACCAACAATGTAACTCGAGTAGATCTGTGCATTGTCGATTATCAACATTCACAGTGCCGTGGACCTATGTGATTGATACATTGTTTTGTTCCGAAATAATCTTATTGATAAGTAATAAGAAATAAAAAGCTTATTTTGGATTTTAAAACGTTTATTGCTTCCCCTGAATAGCAATAAGTGTTTCGGTTAGAGACCTGCAAGGGATCTCACTGCAGGTATCATAGATTATTCAGTTGAGAAGCATACTTTTTCTGAAATACACCAGTAATTACATGCGACATAGCGTAATATAATATGTTATCCTATATATACATAAATGAAAAGTAGAGTGTAATTTGTGTATTTTTTATATTTTTACGCTGTATATCCTATATTTATACTTCAGAACTTGTTACATTAAATTTGTTTTCAAAATGCAACTGAAAGTCTTATTTAACTGAGAGCCCGTCACCCAAGTACGGGTGACGCGATACGCAACGTATTAAACAGCCGATACAAGAGTCTATCTGAGTATTGCATGCGGCATTTCCCCAGGTTCCCAAGCTGAGCACACCGCGAGCGTT
>JASFAT010000468.1:0-300594 GCA_031353405.1 Baronia brevicornis
CGAAATTTTTACAGTAGGTAATTCATACTAAAAAAATTATTCTAATTACTGAATCAAAAAGTCAAGGGATATTAAAATCTTTAGTAGTTATTATGTGTACTAGTATTACGTTCGAAAATACTTGTTATATTTTAAGAAAAAAAATCTTTGTCACGATGACGATTCCTTTCCGACCTGTCAAAAGAGCGAGACAGCAACGTTACGACATCTGAATAATGCATTAAACTGTCATTCGTTGAACAGCGACAGAAAGCGGTCACACGTCCTCCCTGACCTCCATCCCCCATCCTTCGGCACCGGCCGGTGAAATGCGGATTCGTCTTGGAAAGTTGAACATTGTTAGAAAGGGACTCAGAATATCTACCATAACTTGTCAGCTTGCTTCCACCGATATCGAAAGTTGTAACGTAAAAGTGAAACGTATCTATATGTTGTATTTAGAACTAGGGATGCATGCATTATCGATTATAATGGGCGATATCCTGGGTTTTCCGATACATCAGAATCGACGATATTAATTTTATTATTTATTTTATATTACAAAGACCATGTGAATAAGTTCATTATCCAAATTTTTAAATCTTTTATTCTTAAGATAGAAATCGACTTATGAAGCTTTAGGGATGTGTTTCCTGAATAAAATTCATATAAATGTGATTTTTGACTTTTCCCGCCAACTTATATGAGTGACATTGCTTGCATGAGGAGAATAATGAGTGTGGAGGAAGCAAGGGAAGTATGCCGAGATCGTAGCAGATGGAGATTTGTGGTCTCTGCCTACCCTTACGGGAGACGGGCGTGACGATATGTATGTATGTATGTACATTGTGTTTTTATTCTATTTCGATAATCTTATATTAATAACATATTGTTTCATTGTGGTGGCGTATTATGTAATATAGTTCGATTAAGGCGTATAAGTGAAGTGATATGAAATAAATGCATGTATCGTGACTTTTTAAGTTGACTGAAAAAGTCCATAGTAGGTTTTGGTAGAATATCCACCATTTTATCAAGACATAACGTGACAAAATAACTAGTACATTCCAAGACACTTAATATTTTAAATTTTACTTGACTTCAAATTTAATTCGTTATTAAACTTATATAGGATCTGTTTCTCTTTTCTTTCCACTTTATATTCGTTACAGAAAAAATTCCCACAATGAAAACAATCTATCGGCATGCTGACATTTAAGTTTCGTTCAGTAATTAATTATAAACATGTGTGTACATTCTTTTTTATTTTAGAGGTAAGTATCGATGAATCGTTTAGAGATTATTACTTTTGCAACACAAGTTGCAGCAATTTGTACCTGTCATGTCTCATGAAATGAGCCAGGTAAGTAACTTTTCTACCTTTGACGTTCTGCAAAAGTTCACGTTTTTGCTTGACTTGTCGAAGAATCTCGTCATTGGCCACCCTTGGAATCCAGCTAATAGCGTATATAAATAAACCCATATGAATGTTTAATTTAATGCATCACAGTAAAACTATGAAAAAAGTTTTTTCGCATACTTTATTTTGACGCAGAAGTGTACAAGAATATTTATATAAAAAAAGTAGCATATGTTATTATAAAGTATGGTTGGCAAAACTATGTCTCCCCATTTCTAGAAGAAGAATCATTTATCCAAGAAAAATTGTTCGCATTAGTATACAAATGGCAAATAATTATCAATGTAAAAATACAAACAGCAGAAGGAATGCTTAGCGGGTTGGGGCATATAGAGAGCATTGATGAAAGACGGCTGATAAAAGAAATTTACGTTGTGGATGTAAATGGAAGAGTCGGTACAGGAAAACCAAGGGGAACATACCTTTACCAAATTGCTGAAGGTCTTAAGAAAGGCTAGGGCAACAGTACTCTTAACCGAAGAGCTTGTAAGAAGATGATGTGTGTAGATGAAGCAAAGAAAGTGTGCCAGGATAGAAGCAGATAGACGTATGTGGTCTCTGCTTATACCTACGGGAAACAGGAATGATCATTTGTATGTAAGAATTGTATTTAATGCATAATACGATTATTGCATCTCACAGGAAGAGATAAATTAAGAAAACAACTGCGCGTGCTCATTCAAAAGGCGTGCTTAGATCAGATTGAGCCGCTGTTTACGCGCGACGTGAAACGCATACTCACGGTGCGTTAGTGCAATGTTCGATGACGAAAGGAAACTTTGTGGCCCGATTACAAAGTTGAGCAGGCACGCCGTATTCACCGTGTACGGTTCGCTGTTCCACATACTTGGTGTTCTTTCAAAATGATACAGTCTATGGCAGTGGCGGATTTATACAATTAAGAATACAATTCGGTAACCTAGTTCTCAATCGATTAGCCGCCCTTACCCATCTCAATAATACAATTCAATAACCTAGTTCTCAATGATTTTGCCATCATTACCCACCTCAATTATACAATTCGATATCCTAGTTTTTAATCATTTTGTCGCCCCCACCCATCTCAATAATACAATTCGATAACCTATTTTTCAATCATTTTATCGTCCCCACCCATCTCAATAATACAATTCGATAACCTAGTTCTCAATCATTTTTCCACCCCTTACCATCTCAATAATACAATTCGATAACCTAGTTCTCAATCATTTTGTCGCCCTCACCTATCATAATAATACAATTCGATATCCTAGTTCTCAATCATTTTGCCACCCCTATCCATCTCATTATTACAAGTCGATAACCTAGTTCTCAATCATATTAATTATATTTCTTCGCAATTAAACTGTTACTCTATGATTTGTGCGCTATTGTTTCAGTTACACTACCATTTTTCTCGTAATTAGTATGACAGTTAAGGGATGTGTCAGTTCCTAGATTATTTTTACAACTCATCGACTTCGTTAAGATTGCACAAGAAATAGTTTTTGAATATATTTCTGAGCTAATGAAAGCTGAATCATGTACTACTAATAAGGCAGTGTATGCCTTAATTCTGCTTATTCAATAATGTACATTCGGTGAACGTAATTATATATTTTTTTGCTCTTACAATTTAAAAACAATATATTAAATTATCTAGTAACAATTCGACTAATGATTCAATTAATTAATTTATAAGGGTTTACAATACGTTATTATTATTTTTTTAATTTTATAAGACAAAAGAAAAATTTGAACTCAAATTCCCCGCCCCTAAAATCAGCCGATCTATACTTCAGCCTGCTGGTAAATCCGCTACTGTTCTAAGCGACGACTTACAAATTCATTCAAAGACTCGAACAATTAAGTTAGCCGCTTCAGCGATCAATAAGACGTGACCTTGACTTGTTCTGTTTTAATTTTTGAATGACATTGCTGTTTTCGATATATTTAATGGCTTTTATATTTTTCAGATATAACACTCATTATAGCGTTATTCTTTTGTTTTTTTAATCATAAAGATTTTATGTTAATATGTCTATTCTTTTATAATAAAATAAAAGACACTAAATGATTGTAGTTAGCATATAAGTTATATGGGGACTTTTCCCACCAACTTACATTAGTGACGTGTAGTATTTTTATTTTATTTTTATTATTATCAGTTATAGTGTTTCTTTGTGGTAGCGTATTATACAATATAGTTGGATTAAAGCTTATAAGTGGGGTGATATGAAAGAAATGCATGTATCGTGACATTTTAAGTTGACTGAAAAAGTCCATAGAAGGTTTTGGTAGCCATTTTTGTTTATTAAAAATTAATGACCTATTTAATTATTTCTTTACTAAAGAGGTAGTTTTCAGACAGTATATTAGGAATATCATTTCGCACATCCTGTCTGTCTATCTTAGTAATGATCTATGTATTAGTATAATATCACCATGACAATGTATTATTATTTATCAATATATTTTTTCTATATCTACGTGTGTATAAGAAAAAGGACAAAGGTCATAAATGCTCTTTTACATTGCCAGAGATCAAAATGGAAATGGGCAGGACATATTGCGCGTATGACAGGCGAAAGATGGGCCAAGAAAGTCACAATCTAGACTGGGCTCGCTTGGAAAACCTAAAACAGGGAGACCATTAGGAATAAAAAAGATTGCAGGATGTGACTGTATATCCATCCATAGCTCATCACCGAAAAAAAGTAAAGAACTTGGAGGAGGCCTATACGCGTTGAGAAGTCTTTGAAAAAAACAAACGTGCTGCATAAAAATTGTAAATACTTTTAGATTGTTAAGGAAATAAAGGGCTTTAGTATTATATCTCCGTGTCAATGACTTAAATTCTTTCAAAAACAAAGCGCAATGAATCCAGTTAGTACTTGGTAGTATAGTTAATATTATTTTTAGATCATTGTTCATACCTCCCATTATAAGTTTGTTTACTATTGTAACTTGATAACAACGATGTTAATTCGCTAATAAAGCGCGTTCTGTATATGTGAGGTGGTCCGTGGCTCATATATTACAAGCCTTTTTTATGAGATAGTAGGACAAACAATCAAGTCTCTGGTGACCGACACATTAGTGTGCACTACAGAATTTGCCGCCAGAGAATCATAGTCACCTACACAGTTCTTTTTTTATGGGATAGGAGGGCAAACGAGCAAGCGTAACACCTTATGGAAAGCAATCAACGCCGCCCATAGACATCCGCGACACTGTAGGAGTCACGGAAGCGTTGTCGGCTTTTTAGGTTTGTGTATGCTCGTTTTTGAAGGTACCAATGTCGTATCGGTTAGGAAAAACCACCGAATGTAGCCGGTTCAACAGAATGATAGTGCGTGGAAGGAAGTTCCAGACGGTGGGGATGAAACTTTTCTTTACGGAAGTTCTATTAGTTGTGCGGTTCTGGAATTCGGCGGGAATTATTCCAAACATTTCCTCGGAGCACTCCCCATGGTAAAAGCGCTAAAAAATGCTGAAAGATGGAATATCTCTCCGCAGCGCTATAGAATCAAGCCGATCGGTGAGATCTTGGTCATCGACGATTCGGATCGCACGACTTTGTATGCGGTCAAGTGGAAATATTGATACTGAGGAGCCCCGGCCCAGAGCTCACCACTGTCACAACCGTATTATTGTCTCGAATTGGCAATAAAAGGAAATATGCATTGTATTTGTGCATTGATTAAGTTTGTCACCACATAACCCTTACATAACCGGATGCATAACACGCGAGCCGATGCGGTATGAATGAAATTGACTCCAGTGCAACTAGTGACCTTGCAAATGCACCCACGTTACCTTAAGTATGCTTCACATTAACAAATGTTTATGTTTAATTAGTTCTATACAATTTTTTATCCAATATCCACTAAAGAAAATGAAATTAAATCATAATAAAAATGTGTCAATTTACTACGATAATATCATTTAATACAAGCTACACCTTATACGGAATACTTCTTCTTTTTTTTTCAAAAAAATCGGAGGCAGTCATGAGGATTGCCGACAAAAGTGAAAACTTAAAACTGTATTATTTACATGAAATTTACACTGTTAATAAAATATGTCTGTAACTATTTATCTGTCATCTGCTCTCCCAATCCGCAGGCAGAGAGCAGGGCGGCGGAGGAGAGCCTATCAGGCTCTCTTACAACCCCCGTAACCGAGGTCCCGAACCTCGGTGGCGTAAAAGGAGAATCCTCGCCTCCCGATATCTGAAGCTCAATTTGGCGCACCATTTGTGCCCACAAAGAAGGAAGGAGTTGGGGAGCCTTATCTCTACTCCCACCATGAGATTGGTCCCTGAATAGGAACAGCGCGGTCGGAGCTGCGGTAACATGCTTCAGCGTTTCCCGCAGTTCTGACAAGTGGCGCAGAAAGGGAGAAAAAAATGTCTATGACTATACTCATAGCTATAGATAAACCTTAAGCAGTAGCATGTTGCTGACGCAAACCCATAGATATTTTCTCTATTCAGCGTCGTGTAACGTGTTATAGAAGTTTTCACTTGAAAATTCTTAGTGCAACAGATAATAACTCTCAGATGACCCGTTCGCATAAAAAATCTCATTAATAACATAGTCCTAGCTTGCGCCTAGACTAATTTATTCGATGTTATTTATGCCGGCGAATATCAAGCAAATACGTTTTTTATTAATGTGAAATTGCCTTTAGGATAAATATGGTACACGCTTCACTGGAGGTCGTTTCTGTGAAACTTTACACGGGTATTTTCTCGGTAGTCATTGTATTAAACCCACTGGTTTTTCGTCGTGTTGCTTTTATAAAATATTAATAAAAAAAATAATCAATCAATCAATACAAGACGCAGAAAAAACGTAATGATAAATAAATCTTGGACCAAAATTGAAAAAAAAATTGGATAATGTTTTATTAATATATAAAATCATTATTTACTGGTATTTATATTATTTTATGTAAGTATATTATTGTATATGATATGAATATGTAGATGTATATATTTATTTACGTATATTCATACATATATGTATGAATGATTACGAATAATGACCGAATCGGTGTCTCAGCACGAGACACCTAGTGAGGCCTATGCTCCATCCAGTATCACTTTATAACTGTTAAAAAAATACAACCATTACAATCCACTGCCAGACATTGGTCTCCCTCAGAAATAAAAGTGGTAGCCGCAATATCCACACTTGGCAGATGGATTGGAGTTTCCAAATTGGTTTTTATTACTCAAGAAGATCCAGCTGTCCGTCTATTGGAGTGAATCTCCAATCGATCCTTAATTAAGTCTTTTTTAATCGCCATATTTATAAATATTTATCAAAAGTAAACTTTTATGATTGTTGCGTAAATATTAACGTTTTTACCGCTTGGCTGCCAAATAAGTAATATCACGTCGAAACCAATATAAATACTTTATTGTCTATATAATGCGTCAAAATGGGATAATTTTAACTTAAACACATGTGACATTTTTTAAAAGCATATTTCAACATTCTTATTTATGAACTAATTATAAATTATTTAGGATTTAATATAAATAACATAGATTAAAATAAGCATAAAAAAATTGAACATTTTATTAGGCTTGCGCATATACAGGCGTCAAACCGAAACGGGGTGACAGGATTGATTGTAACCCCGTTTCGGTATGACAGGAGTGATTGTACATTTGTAGTGTAGTGTACATTTATGGACAACACTACATTACAAATATACCCCCATTTCGGCTTGATGTTGAGTTCTGGGACACCCTGTATATTGCGCGATGCGGGAATTTCCTGCATCCATATACTAGACATTCACATTCACACACACACACATATACATATATGTAAACAGTAAGGCAAAAGCACTGAAATTTGCCTCATTGTCGTTTCTGTTAACCTATTGTATATTTTAAAATCGCCAGGCAATAGAGATATGTGCGTATTACGAGCCACGGTGTCCCGGCAATCAATGGATTAGTGTCCATTCCTCCAGATCGGGGTGGCACCATGCCTATCATTGATATATAATCGGCTTTATAAAGAAAATTTTACATCTATATATGTAAATACAATGAGCATATACAAATATAAGAAGTCGACAGTGTCGAAGTGTCGACATTTCGTCAGATGCACGACAACTGTTGGTTCTAGTGTCACAATGCCAATTTTGCAACACTGATAGATCTGTTCTAAGCCCGTGCGATATAAGATTAAGGAGTGCAACAATGTAAATTGGCATACTTATGTTTTACATTTTACTGTTTCACAAGAGTCAGTGGTTCTCAACATTCCAATCGTTTTCTATTTAATAATTATTTTCAGTCTCAGTAGACCATTTATTTGAAAATGAATAAAATTCATTTATTAGAGAAATAATAGATAACGAAATATAATACGAGTATAGAATAGACGAAGTTCAAACCGACCTTTAAAACTCAGTTCAAACAGACCTTTAAAACTCTATTTATGAAATATCAAAACTTAAATAGATTAGATTTGATATTTTGTTCAATTTTTGACACTATGAATTCAATTAAATGTTGTGTAAAATTAAACATTTTTAAAATTAAAATTTTTAGGGATATGAAGACAAACGAGCGTGTCAATTGATGGAAAGCAATCAAAAAAAGGCCGAAGAGGCCGGCAATGCTTCCGTGTCTCCTGCGATGTCGCGGTTGTCTATGGGCGGCGTTGATTGCTTTCCATCAGGCGACACGCTTGCTCGTATGCCCTCCTATCCCATAAAAAATCAATACCGCCCATAGACATCCGCAGTGCCATAGGCATTACAGGCCTTTAAAAAATATATAGACTTGTTTTTTGAAACTTCCAAGTCGTGTCATGCCAGCATTGCATAGAGCACTCCCATTTAAGCGTCTGCCTTGAACAATAATGAGTGGCTAAATTCTTAATATAGAAAATCATACAAAACTGAAGCTAAATTAATGCCAGTTTTGCATAGTGATTCGCCCATCGGATCTAAATTTGCATTTTAATCACAACCCACTTAGCTCGCTTTGTGAGCGTGAAAGAGCCGATTCTCACAGGTGGGAACTGGGATGTAAAATACCGCAATGTTATTAAACGCAATAAAATATTTCTTTGAGCAATTTGAATGGAATTAACTCAATCTGTGAACACAAACCGTACCGACTGCCTCGGCAAACCGGTTGGGGTTTCTTTTCGCGGGACGCATGACGGGGAACATGAGTATGAAGTTGTTGTAAGTCATTGAGGCCCTCGCGGTGTTACGGCGCTGCCAACGTAAACTATCGTTGATTTTTTTTAAAAGAATCTAGCGATTTTTTTAATATTACTAGGATTCTTCGGTAATCGGATTCAATGTTAATGATTTACTAACATATTTTTTAGGTGTGCATAATTACTAACACAAATGTTAAAATGTAAAGTGTGTGGGGCAAAAAAAAGTTGTCTGAAATAACGATTATTATTATTATCCTTTATTTACATATTTTTCTCTTAATAACAATATTATTAATATAAAAAAAAATCTATAAAAATAATATTATCATTATGGTTATTAATCCTTCGGTGCTGGATAAACCGAAGGAAGCACACGAAGGATTATTCATCCAAGGAAAGGAACCTTCTCACGATCCTAGCCGTGCACAATATGGCTGCTTTTTGAATTTTGGATTTAACCCACTTACCTAAACCTAACTTGGACTATTTATATAACTATTTATATTGATATTATTATTATTATTAACCATTCTAACTAAATCTAATTACGTTTGTGCTGGAAAATAAAGCTGCGTATTAAACCGCAAAATGAAAACTTACCATCAGAGCCGAAATACTTTTAATTTTTCTGAAAAAATTGTATCTGATCACTCGAAAACAGTCAGTTTCAATGCTGTACAATATTTTCTTTTTTTTTATGGGATGAAGGGCAAACGAGCAGGCGTGTCACCTGATGGAAAACAATCATTGCCACCCATAGTCATCCGCAGTGCCATAGGCAGTGCGGAAGCGTTGCCGATCTTTAAGGAAAGTGACATTATGGGAGTGGGAGGGGGAAATGGAGTGGGAGGGGGAGGGTGTTGGGCCTCCGGAACTCAGACCGCTCACCGTACGAAGCGCGGTAGCTAAGCTGCCACTCAGACGCCGGTTTTCTGCGGGAGTGTGGTACTTCCCCGTGCGAGCCGGCCCATTCATGCTACAGACAAATAATATGTCATTGAACTGTGAGATTGGTCATAGAGCTGTGAGTCTCAGACCATTCTACCACTACATGTTTCGGCGCCGTAAAAGAATATAGGTAGGACACACTGGTCAAAAACTTTAGTTTACCTGAATAATAAAAACCAATCTGTATATCGGTAATCCCCAATCCGTCTACCGAGCGTGGTGATTATGGTAAAACCTCTCATTTGTAAGAGGTCAAAGTCAGCAGTGAACCGTTACGGCTGTATCGATGATATTGACAATGATGATCAGCAAAATGTAATTTAACAGCATAATGGCTTGTCATCGTGCTTAGAATATTAGGCCGTGATTTCGTATCCTCCATTATTTCATTATTCGGTTGATTTGTATTAAAACAAGTAACGCACGCGACATTTTTTATATACGAGAGCCAAAAACGAATTGTTTTTTTTACGGTATTGGAAAGCAAACGATTAGGCGTGTCACCTGATAGAAAGCAATCAACGCCTGATCGCCCATAAACACCCGAGCGCAAAAAGCACTATAGAAGTGTTGACAGTCTTTGATGTTGGTTGACATGTAGGCTTCTGTATAACGTTCTTAGGTTTTTCAATTTTAAAATGACATTTCTAAGAAATGTTTAAGCAATTTGGTAATGCGCATTGATGCAGATAGATATATCTGTAATGTAAAAACCTGTTTTTTTCTTGAAAATATACGTTACTAGGTTTTGAAATTGCACAGCCAAATTGATATGTATCATTTCTAAGTGTAAGCAATAATTATTAGCTTATTTGGAATCAATATCAATATCAGCCCGCGGCAGTCCACTGCTGGACATATGCCTCACCCAAGGCGCGCCATCTAGCCCGATCTTCACTTACACGCATCCAGTCTCTTCCAGTCGCCTTGCGCAGATCGTCGCTCCATCTAGCAGGAGGGCGTCCCACACTACGTTTGCCGAATCGCGGTCTCCACTCCAGCACTCGTCTACTCCAACAATTGTCGGTTCTCCGACAAACGTGTCCAGCCCATTGCCACTTCAGTCTGCTAACTTGAAGAGCTAAGTCGGTGACTCTGGTTCTTCAGCGAATTTCTTCATTTCGAATACTGTCCACCAGAGAATTTGAGTTTGTTGAGGAGACGGACGGTCAGTGTCCACGTCTCGGCACCGTAAGAGAGTACGGGCAGGACGCACTGGTTGAAGACTTTTGTCTTCAGACTTTGTGGTATGGGCGACGAGAAGACTTGATGAAATTTCCTGAATTTGGAATGGTTTACAATTATTCTAGTAATATTAAAAACATTCCTAGTCTTCTTTAAAAAGTATTAATCGTATCACGTATCAAACAGACACTTTAAATACCTGCCTAAAAATAATATTCGTTCGGAATGCTAATATTCACGGACAAACCAATCTGGATTGATAAAATAGATATATCTTGTTTTAAATTACTTTTATTAACTCTCGTAAAACCACATTCTTGGTGATAAACGTTTCATATAATACGTTTTGGAATGATTTTAGCAACATTTGAATGACTAAAAATTACCTTTAATATGTAGAAAAATGATCAAAACCAGCAAAGAATACAAAACTAAGATCTTGTTGATCTCAGTTTTCAGCTTACTGCTTTATACAATTTATTTTTGTTTTTAAATTAACTAATAAATATTATTATAAGAAATCTATTTGAATAAAGAAATAAAATTTATTTTAGAATCGTTGTCGGCCGTTTAGAAATGTGAAGGCTTGTTTTTCGGCAAATTATTTTAATACATAATTTATTTATTAAATTCTTAATCTCATTTTTTTAACAGCCCATATATGTCCCATGTCATATGGTGATTGTCGGGGTTACCAGACTCAGAATACATATTTGCAATCCATACATATATTTATTCCGATGCGGGTATCGAACCGGCGACTGAGCCAATTAGTCGTCTTAATCTCATACGTTCCCTTAACACCGAAGATCGTAACTACTTAGTGCATGGATTTAGAGTTAAGGAGCTAAACATTACAGTAGTAGCGAAACGCCCAAACAGGGATGTAGATAATGGCTAAGTTATTGTTCGGTAAGCGTCAAAGGCTAGGTAATCTAGGCACTCGTTAATAAATCAAACAGCCGGCAGTGCCAACAAAGGTGGCTCGATAAGTCCGTAGGCAGCCGTACCATGTGAACGCAGCTAGCTCCGTCGTGGGAATAGCGGTCCAATACCGTTCGTAGTGTAATCGCAACTCAAGCGCAAATCATATACGGTAAAAAGTTCATTTTGCAAATTTTTTTACTTATCACCCTTTTACCTCATTATTTTTAAACTATACGATTTTCTGTGTGTTCTCTCTTGAAATCCATTATGAAATTATAATTGGAAATATCTATCGGACCTCTACCAAGAAGGGCCACCTAGCCCGATATTCCACTTCACGCATCTGCCAGCCGCCTTGAGCAGATCAACGCACTATCTACCCAGGGGGCGTCCCAAACTACGTTTGCCGAGATGAGGTCTCCTCTAGTCTACTTCAGCGATTATCTGATCTCCGACAAACGTGACCAGCTCATTCCCACTTAATTTTTTTTAATTTGGAAAACTATATCGGTGATTTTGGGTCTCTCTCGTATATATTCATTACTTTTTTATAATAAAGGTGTAATCACTAAATCTATCCTATCGCTACCCTGCAACACATAATAGTGGCAGAAGTAGCTGGAAAAAGAAGGCGGCGACGTGGTTCGCCACCCGTCACGTTCTGATTCCCTCGAGGGCGAGAAGCGACTAACGGAGAGCCGTTTCGTTACGATGAATGTCAAAGGATGGATGGATGGGAAGATGGATAAGTGGGGAGGAAGCAAGGAAGGTGTGCCGGGATCGTAGCGGGTGGAGATCTGTGGTCACTGCCTACCCTTACGGGAAACAGGCGTATGTATGTATGTATATAGCCGGAAAGATGAAAGTTGGTCGTAGAAAAAAGTCGTGGTTGAGGAACATCCGAGAGTGGTTGGGGATAGCGTATGCTGCCCAACTTTTTAAACACCAAGAAAATATCAACCCTCACTACTTAGAGAGGCACCCTAAGAAAAAAGAATCACTAAACAACATACATATATGTATAAGACAATGTACTCATGCGTTCTCACATAAATTGCGGCGTCTATTTCTTTTGCCAAGTTCACGGCAAAACTTAATTGTAATTTGCCTTTATCTACATATCAAACCCACGCCGATCCCACGCTTAACTTTACATTTAGTAAGTTCGTATTTATTACATAGGGACAAAAGAAAGAATTCTCGTAATTGTACGTATTTCATAAGTTTAACGAGGAATTCGAAATATTGAAATGTGTATTTGTATACAATATAAAAAGCGAGCAATATTTTTGATAATACCTAATGGTATTATTAAAAATATTGCTCGCTTTATATATATAAAGTCCCCGTATATATATATATATATATATATATATATATATATATATATATATGGGGATATATCATACTCATAGAGGTGACGGGGTCAAACTCAGGGGATGAACTCCACTGCTCGCGCAGCAGCTCAAAGGTGCAATCGCCTCCCAGTCATAGTTGCCGCAGTTCCCAGCGGTTTTTGGACGTCCTTTAACGACTTCGCATCGTCAGGATGTGGTTAAACCAGTTCCTACGTTGGGTCTGTCACAGGCCTTCCCCCCTCTCGGGAGCCAGGTGAAGACATTAGGATTTAGCGTGGAAGCGGGCGTCCCTCGGGTGAATGAGCGTGGAGGGGAGCAAGGTTTTGTAGGTGTGAATGTGGTCCATTGTCGGCTTCGGTCAAACATCTTTCGAGCCACCCGGATCACAGACTCATGGATGCTCTCCATTCAAAGATCCCTCGCTATTATATCATTACGTACATAGCGAGCCGGCCCCACGATGGCGGCTTTTTATATTGTATACAAATAAATATTTCAATATTTCAGCTACGGTACGGTATAAATCATATATCGAAGTAATAAATGATTTTATAACTTTAATCATCATTATCTAAAAATAGACCTCCCTTCGTCCAACTACCTATTATGATATTCATCCGGTTTCTTTATAACCAAGCAGGCAAACGAACATGCACGTAGTAAGTTTCTGCTAGCCGCCCTGCCCAGATCGTCGCTCCATCTAGCCTGAGGCACGTCACACTACGTTTGCTGACGCAGACTCCATTTCAGTACCTATACACCGTGACTTTTTAATTACCCGAGAAAATTAAGTAATATATTCAGTTATTGATATACATTAAATTAGGCGAAGAAAAACAATTTTTATTTTTATGAAATATTTATTAAAAATGTCCTTAATATACACCAAAAATTATAAAACAAAAAATCTTGCTAATTCAAATAGACATCATTATCATTCCAATATGAACTGCACCCACACCAACCTAATTTGGTCGCGTAATATTTACGTACGGAAGGATTATGAATGAAAACAATTTGCGCAACCTCTGTTGCCATACTTATGAATACATGCGTCTCATGCATAGTAATAAACAAATACTAATAGCGTTCAATTTCGCGTTTGTAAAACAATATTTTTGTCATGTAACGCTATAATATTTGAATATTATAGCGTTCATACAAAAATATTGTTTTATGGAACTTCAAAGAAGTCACGGTGTATACTCCAATGGCAGTCGGACGATACATATGTTGTGACAATTCTCGAATAATAATGACCCGTAGCCCGAAGTCAAACTCATTGAGTCATACATCTGTTCCAATATTGTGTCTACAAAGTGTTGATTAGGCCTTGAAGTTAAACCCTTTGTTTCTTTCGTACATTATTGATTAACTTCTGTTTAAAAAAATTACACCTTATACACCGAGAGCACAAAGAATTGTTTATAGACACTTTATTGTATTACATACATACATATCGTCACGTCTATCTACCGTAGAGGTTGGCAGAAACTACAGATCATGATGTGACGGATGGCGAACCACGTCGCTGTCATTTTTTAACCAATTAGGTTTATTAAAATTCGTCATAGTGAATCCCACGAGCTGCAATGGAGGATGGATGTCAGCCCCATCAGAGCCCCGCATGCTGAGGCAGTATTGTCCTAATAAATAAAAACTATAAATCATTTTAATATACATACTGATAGATTTAACATACATATCATCACACCTGCTTTTCCATCTGATCACAGATCTTCATCTGCTACGATATCGGCACACTCTGTTTGCTTTATCCACACTCAACACTCTCTTCATACACGCTCGTGGTTTAAAGATACTTTTGACTTGGCCTTTCCTAATATAATAATTTTCACAATTTTGTCAAGGTATGGTAACCTTGGTCTTCCCTTACCGACCCTTTCATCCACATCCGCAACGTTAAATTATCTTAATTAAGGAATTTAAAAAACTATTAAATTAAATAATAGAGGAAGAATATCCATGCCTCTCCTCCTAAAGGATCGTCACTTCCACGAAAAGTTTTCCAGCCATCGTCTAGCTTTCCGGCAGGTCCGAAAAATGAGATGGACCGAATAAACATAAGGATATGGTCACATCCGAAGTAGACGTCAAATCACCGGGGCATTTTCTAGGCAATGGAGATCAGCCCTGAGGCCGGATTCCTGCAATCTGCTCTCAGATTATAGAAGCCAGAAAGTTCATTTCAGAGGAAGAACAAAACTTAATATACAGTTATTAAATTATCCCATACCCAATTTTTCCGCTACACCTATGGCAAAGCGGATGTCTATGAGCGGCATTTATTGTTTTCCATCAGGTAACAAACTTACTCGTTTGCCTTTCTATTCCTTAAAAAACACATTTTTTAAGAAAGCGTCTTTAGCGCCAGAAAGTACTAATTTATTTTTTGTACTCTGAATGAATTCACAAAGATTTATTTTTTATAATTTTTACTTTGTTACTTTAGATAGTTGTTGTAATTTGTTATTTTTTTAATTCACTGCGATATTTGTTATTCTTTATATGCAATAAAACAAAGATCATTGAAAATGAATTTAAAAAGAAACAGACTCTTTATCGTCCATGAAAAACTTCATTTAGTTTAATATTAAACAAAAGTCACATTAACACCGTGAATATGACGGCTAGGCCGTACGTTGACTCGACACAGAGAAAGTCGGTAATTAAGAGCGCGGGTGATTGGCAGCGGATTGTATAACTGAACGCAACAAGCGAACCCTGTGGCAGCACGGCGAAATGCCTTTGTCCAAGAAAGTGTTGACGTCTACAATCAATCAAAGCAACGCGTTCAAAACCATTCAAACTAGTTTTTGTAGCAAAAGTACATCGCATATAAAATCACTAGAACTATCATAGATACATAATTTTGATCGACGATACATAGATGAATAGTTATATATATTATATATTACATATTTATAATGCTTTTTCTTTAACTGTTTGTCAGTTAAGTGTGTCCAAAAGTTCGTGAACATAGCATTTTCACAGTTCATGTATGTCCCACTGTTGGGCATGCGCGTATCGATTACTAGGGAACTATGAAAACAGAAGCTTCCCCACTGTATCAATTAAGTCGTTTTTTATTTTACGAACGATCAAAAGTAGTACTAATGGTGTAACGTCGATTCCTCCAAAAACGAAGTCTGAATCCCAGCAGTGAAACGTATATGAAATGTTTGAAAAATAATAATGATTATTATGTTGATAAATACCTTCGATCAATCGTTTTACAATAAACGTATTTATATCAACAATTTAAATTACAAAATGGTACTGGCAGGTAATAAAATGAATAATTCACAACACTAACGAACGACGTTTGTACTGAACAATATATAAGTAGGAATACTACTATTTATTCCTACTAGCACCTATAGATAAGTTGTGTTTCTATTTATATAATTTCCTTGTTCAAATAAGGGCGCTTATTTGAAATCATCATCACATCATCATCATCAACAGAAGCGCTACAGCCACGGGTAGGCCTTAGCCTGGTTGGGAACATCCCTCTAATCCGCTCTATTCCTTGCACCCCCCCCTCCAATCCGTCACACTGAGAATTTTAATGTCTTGGTCGACTCCGTCTTACCACCTGATTTTTGGCCAGCCTCGATTTCTTTGCCCGTGCGATTTATCGTTCAGTGGTAAGTAAGTTTCATCCCCATCATCTGGATGAATGACGTGTGCAGTACGGTGCGTTTTTCCATTCACAGTGGAACCACCTACCTCTGGCGGTGTTTTCGAACCGATATGGTATTGGACCCTTCAAAAAATAAGCCTACACATGTCTTAAAGGCCGGCATCGTTTCTGCAATGCCTATAATACGCGGATGCCTATGGGCGATGTTTATTGCTTTCCATCAGCTGACACGCCTGCTCATTTGCCTTTCTATCTCATAAAAAAATTATTAACGAACCCACGACATTATATCGTAAGCGTAGCAAACAATAATAATTATAATTTTATACGAAAAAAAAACATTAATAATGAAATTTTCTAAAATATTTATTGCTTTTGTAATAAGCTACAAGTGGGAACAATTTTTCACGCTTGAACGAGAACTCCTATATATGGCAATAAAAGTAAAATAACTACATTTATAAAACCAAAACTATCTCTACTCCATGCTGCTCCATCTATCCACGGGGACCAGCCGGCTTGGGGAAGCATATATCAATCAATCCCTTCCAGCTCCAATCAGGAAAGGTATCAAATCACTAAACAAAAGAAAATAAGAAACTTTATATTTCTAGCACATGATGGTGAAAGAAGCTGACAGGTTACGAGATGGACAAATGAAATTAATGTTATTAGAGGGACAATCTGATACAGAAGTTATATAGTAGAGAAGAATGGAAATAGCTGGAAGAGGCTTTTATGTCATGACACGCTGAGCATTAAACCGCAAAGTCCGATATGTTAATAATACTTAATATAAAACATTTCTATATAAAATATTTTTGTACTAAAAGCTTTAAAAAATATAATACCACACAACAATGCAATATAAAATGATACCGATATATATGATGATGATAATAATATAAGTTAGGCTACTGGTTATGGTGAACTGTGGCTGATAGCCGTACGCCTGCTAATGCAAATCAGATAATAACGGTCTGCAATTAACGCCTCCTACATACGTTAAATGTGATGTTTCATAGATATTCGGATTTTATCTGGCGAATTTACACCTCCTTGTAGACAAGATGAGATAAACTTTGATACCGTCATGCCTCCTCCTGGAAATACCACTGAGTAGACTATATAAACAGATTGGAAGACAATTATAATATAAAGAAAAGACTTGTTTATTTATTTATTTATTAGGCACAAAAGCAAGTTACAGTCTTAAAGAATACAATATAATATAAACTTACCAACGCCCGGACTATTGTCAAAATGTAGCCATGCTATGCGCAAATTTAAAGAGTTATTCTTTAAATTTGCGCATAGCATGGCTACATTTTGACAATAGGGTTATTTATGTTATAATGAAATACTATAAATTGAATAGATAAAATTAAATATAAAAAAAAATACAGATAAGCGTAATATTTTCTCACTTTATAAAAGAAGCATATTTGGAGAATCAGGAGGAGGCTGCTCACATAGTGAGTGCTTTAGTGCAGAGGAGAAGCCAACTACCGGGCCAGATAATTGGATGCACCCGGGTCTAATATCTAAGGTCCATGTAAAATAATAACGACTGTATAATTAACTGGCATGGGTATAATGAACATAGTGTGTTAATAACACCGTTTAACTTTTTTTAATTTATTTAGGAATTAGTTAGAAAGGCAAACAAGCAAACTAGTTGCCCGATGGTTAGCAATCAACGCCGCCCATGAGCATCCGCGACACCATAGGCACTACATGCGTTGCCAGCCTTTGTTATATAAAACTCCTCTGATTTTGACTGCTCTCTGCACAGTAAGAGACCTCCCCATTTCTGGAGAAATGGAATTAAGCTGCCACAATTATTCAAGATGAATGGGGGGGAGGGTACCTAAATTCTGAATACAAATACAGGCCTTACATATATTTATCCCTATGCAAGCGAAACGCTTTCTTATTCGCTTATCTCTTCCTTAAAAACATATACATATAATATATTATCTTGTGGACAGAATTATCCGAATTAAATTCCACATTCAGCGATTTATGTGGGGTTCTTTTTTACTAAATAAATCTTTGGAAAGATGGATATTTAATATGGATATAATAGTATTGACTACAAAATTGACAAGTTAATTGAATTACATAGGACGGAATGTTTCCAATAGCAACGCGACAAATAATCAAGACAGTAGTAAAAAGATAACTTGCGTATTTGTGTTACGCCACAATCTCTTTTGTAATTTTTATGAGTTAATTACTTTTATAGATCTCCTACTACATATTTAACTCTAGAATCAAGATAAAAGTTTGGAAAAGAATAATTAAATTTATAATAGTTCTAAAATACTATCGAAATAAAAAAATATTACTAAAAAAATGTTTATTGGTATTCATTTAAGCAAAGTGGTATATAAATTAAATATAATTCCAATATTGTGGTATTTCTTTAAATTTTCATTTCATATAATAATAGACTAATACCAGTCACCGTATCTTAATATCGAAATCTTTAAAATAATTTGACCGAAGTTATGTGGGTACAGGTTAATGGAGTATGGCGTAGTCTGGCCCACTTTGATCGCCACTCCATCACACCCAACAGAATGCGTAAGAATGACACAACGTTATTAAAATACATAGTTACGTAAACTTCCGTCGAAGCTTAGAAGTTAAACACCTTGAAAAAGACTTAAACGAGATTGTGTCATGAAATAACTTGACACGAAATTTTATTATATACTATAAGGCTTGTCTATATTTTATATAAAATAATCCAAATTTCTACAAAAACACAAAAAACCGACTTCTAAGTTAGAGCTTTGCAATCACGTAGTTTCATTCGTTGCGTTTATCAGCCTGGGACAATAAAATCTTGTGTCCATTTCTCGATTATGCATGATTCGAAGATGTAAATGCTGATAGCTTTTTGGCTTTTACAGCTTTATCGAGTACCTACTGGGCTTACGAGCAAAATGATGATTCAGGGAACGTTCCCGCACGTTCCATAGGCTTAACGCCGTGTCGGAGGTACACGTGTGTTTGTGTGTGTCAACGCTCATGCATATCATACGTTTTTGATCGGGGAGCATATGTGATTACATTTGTCTTATTTTTTTGCCAATGATGACATACATGATCATGAAGTAAAAATAGTTTTAGATATTTCAACATAACAATTCTTGTCTCAATATTTGCATATGACAGCATGCGATAAAAATAATATTTTTTATTGTCCGATCATGCGTGTAATGACAGGCATGATCATTCATTATAGAAAATAGTGAATTATATTTCTACTTACTTTTTCTATTAGTAATTTCTATCTAAATTTTTATACCAAAAAACATTTGCTAGAACTGCAAAAGTTGCTTATTTTTAAACAAATATATTTAGCTTAACCTCGTACATTTGTTTGCTTGTGTCAAACCTTGCGACAGCTATTTTAATTACTTCTACTAAACGATCCTTATGAAACTTTACACACACGTTATGTACAACGACAATACAACATGATAATTTGAGTTGGGTCTTCTTAGAGGTTATGTCAAGAGGTTGACAGTGAACCGTAACACCCTCGAGTTTAAACGTCACTTGATTGATTTTAATGAGTCCTATACATACATATACTTGGTAAAAATATTACAAAATAAAAACAGGTAATTCTTTTATATATTAAGCAGTTTTATTTACACACGTAAATAAAAACATAGGGCACATAAGAATCTGTATAATAAATTAGGATTCTGTGCTAACTTAAAAAAAATACTTTATTTATGAGTTAGGAAGGCAAACGAGTTGCCAAATGACCAAACTCCCTCGAGTTTAGGCGCCATTTGATTGATTTTAACGAGTCCTATACATACATATACTTGGTAAAAATATTACAAAATAAAAATAGTTATTTTGTTTTTTTTAAATTAAGTAGTTTTATTAACACACGTAAATAAAAACATAGGACACATTAGAATCTGTATAATTAATTAGGATTTTGTGCTAACTTAAAAAAATACTTTATTTATGAGTTAGGAAGGCAATCGAGTTTCCTAATGAAAAGCAATAAACGCAGCCTAGCATAGACATCCACAACAATGTCGACAATGGAGGAGCGTTGCCGGCCCTTAAAGTAATGTCCTATAAGTAATACATGCTGATTGGACAAATTAGTATCTATTTGTTTAATTGTTTCAAATTTATGTAAGCGAAATTTTATAATTTGTTTAAACAATAAAACATTTATATCTTAATGAATTCAAATAAAACAGCTATTTCAATTAGATCGCGTATTTTCATTCTTCATACCGTACAGATCGGCAAATAACTACGTTAATAAGTAAAGCATTGGTTTTCTTTTGAAGAATTGTAAGTAGAAAAAAGAACAGCGCGCAACCACCGTAGCTTACGTGTGGAAAGCGTAAAATGAAATGGTACATTTACGTGGACCATGGAATATGCATGGTCCACTCTACGTGATAACTACTTTGAATAAATATTAAGGTATTGTTTTTTTATTCATTACTTAGATTTAAAAATATTTAAAAATCCATCTAAACACATACAATCACGCCCGTTTCCCGTTCCACACTATATGTAGACAACACAGATCTCCATCTGCTACGACCCCGGCAAACTTTCTTGGCTCCATCCACACTTATCACTCTCTTCATACAAGCTCCTCGGTTAAGGGTACTTTTAACTTGGCCTTTCTTGAAACATTCAGCGTTTTGGTCAAGGTATGTTCTCCTTATTCTTCCCCTACCGACCTTTCTATTCACATCCGTAACGTAAGTTTCTTATATCAGTCGTCTTTCATTCATCCTCTGTACGTGTCCAAACCATTTAAACCAGGGGTGAGCAACCATTTTAATCAACGGGTCAATTTAAATTTTTAAAATTTCTTAGCCGGCCGCACATAAAGTAACAATTATTAATAATTTACAAAACTTTATTTATAATAAACGTTAGAATAAAAAAAAATTAAACAAGGCGCCGAAAAATGAGTAACTCGTCACAAAAAAATTGTTTCGGTTTAGTATGTACTACCATTTTATTATAATTAATTTTATAACAATATATTGATGGGAGAAAGTCGATAAAATAAATTCAATTTTAGTAATGATTGACGGGCCGTATAAACATGTTTAACGGGCCGCGTTTGATTATTTACCCACTTTTCACGTTCACGCATTGCTAGTATAGAAAATAGATGGGTAGATGTTACTAACTCATGACTAACAAAGATTGTGTATTGTAATAAATTATCGTAGTAACTTGTATATCATATTAAAATCTTAGAACAAATAACGGTCAGCCATAACCTTTACCCAATGATTCATTATAAAAGTAAATTACTTTCAGTGTAAATCATAATGCATTTAATAAATCTTCAGTTGTAATATTTTTCAATCTAGCTGTTTGAATTTCAAATTTATGTCACAGTGGCAGTATTTGCTTTCTGAGCTAAAGTTTATAAGTTTGATTACCGTTTCTAAATATATATTTTGTTGTTTGTATAACTAATTAGTACACTTTTATATTAAATTATTAATTCACAGTTCTTTTTTCTCTGTTTATTTTTTGTTGTAAATGGGAGATTAATTTTAATCTTCTTATTAGTAAATAAATAAAGTACTTCTACAGAAATTAAAAAGTTTAAAATATCCATGGCATAAAAAATATATTTATATATTGTTCGATCATTAATTTAGTACTTTTTTAATCCACAAATATAAATTTGAAACAAAATCATTTTATTTCCAACGAATGTAATTTATCAAAATGAACTAGTATATAATTATAATAACTCATAAAGGAAATCAAAACCAATTAATAACAAAAGATTTTTTTAGAATTTTCATTTTTATTTTTATTTAGAAATTTCATAAAACATTGACATCCTTAACTTCACAAAAATGATTTAAACGATAGAAAACAATGTGGTTTTATAAATAAATCAGCCCTGGCTTAAGTTCTTTTTTCTTTTTAATATTTCATGCATACATATGTCATACGCCTGTCCAAAAGTGCGTCACCGCAACCGATCTTCGACTACAAGCATCCAGTTAAAGTAAACGTAATATCTCGAATAATTTTATAAATCGATGCAATTCGTTGTGATATTCTTCTAAACACACCATCCAAATGTAAATCAAAACTTAAAAATAAATCAAATTAGCGATTGCATCACTATCACCACAGATAAGATAGTAAAACAGAATCCTTATCGGCACACTCTATTAACATTAATATTCGTCATGTTTTATCTCAAATTTAAGTCAATAGTGTTATCACATTCTAAACACACCAAACTTGCTGTCCTTAAATGGAGCATTCAAAGCAGCTGATAAACTTAGCCCTATAACTCTTCTAGTGTCCTTAGGTGCTACAATGCCATCGTCCCATAACCTTGCAGTACTATAATATGGTATCCCTTCCTTCTCAAATTGCGCCTCTAAAGGAGCACGCACCTTTCTTTCATCTTCTTCAGTCCAAGATTTACCTTCCCTCTGAGCTTTTTCTTTAGCTACCAAAGACAATACTGTTGCAGCTTGAGGGCCTCCCATAACCGATATCCTAGCATTTGGCCACATGTAAAGAAAACTGGGAGAATACGCTCTGCCACACATACCGTAGTTACCAGCACCAAAACTACCGCCCACTATTACTGTTATCTTGGGGCCTTTAAAGCAACTGACCGCTGTTACCATTTTAGCACCATTTTTAGCAATTCCACCAGCCTCTGCATCTTTTCCTACCATAAAACCGGTAATATTTTGAAGGAATAACAGAGGGATCTTACGCGCAGCACACAGTTGAATAAAGTGTGAGCCTTTTAGAGCAGATTCTGATTGTAGCACCCCGTTATTTCCTACCACACCCACTGGGTGACCGTAAATGGAAGCGAATCCGCATACTAAAGTCTCACCATACAGCTGTTTGAATTCGTGAAACCTACTGCCGTCGACAACCCTCGCAATAACTTCCCTAATATCAAACGGCCTTTGAATATTCGCTCCGACAATACCGTGAAGGTCATCTACATCATGTACTGGTTCGTCAACTTTTGGAGCATAAATTCTGGTTCTTTGTTCGTTATTCCAATTCAAATTAGCAACTACATTTCTAGCTAAATGTAGCGCATGTTCGTCGTCTAATGCGTAATGATCTGTAACACCCGACTGTCGGCAATGCAAATCTGCTCCGCCTAGAGCCTCTGCGGAAACCGATTCGCCCGTCGCTGCCTTCACCAATGGCGGGCCGGCCAAAAAAATCGTACCCTGATTCTTAATGATAATGCTTTCATCAGACATACTAGGTATGTACGCACCACCAGCCGTACACGATCCCATAACAACAGATATTTGAGGTATTCCTTCTGACGACATATTTGCTTGATTATAAAAGATTCTTCCAAAATGTTCCCTATCGGGAAAAACATCGGCTTGATCCGGTAAGTGAGCGCCGCCGGAATCGACGAGATAAACGCACGGGAGCCGGCATTCCTGAGCGATCGCCTGCGCGCGCAAATGTTTCTTCACAGTGACGGGGAAATATGTCCCACCTTTAACCGTTGCGTCGTTCGCAACTATCATGCAATCGCGGCCGTGAACTTTGCCGATAGCAGTGACGATGCCGGCGCTCGGAACTTGGCCCTTGTACATGCCGGTGGCGGCAAGCGTGCTCAGTTCCAACACGTCGCTACCTTCGTCCACCAACCGGTTTATCCTGTCCCTCACGAGCAGCTTTCCTCTCGCTGTGTGCCTCTTTACCGCGTCCTCTGGCCCGCCTTTGATAGCATCGTTGGTTTTTGAACGCAGCTCCTGGATCAATTCGTCCATTTTCGCTTTGTTCTCCTGGTAATAAGGGTCATTTCTGTTCGGTTCTGTGCCGACGATTCCCGCGTTGCTATAGCGGCGACATTGGGCGTTCAACCGCCGTACTCCTCTGACTAAATTAAACATTTTTGCGACGTAAACGACAGTCCGAGACACGGCCGGTCGGCGAGTGGCGGCCTCGCAACTGACGATAATGTATACCGTTATCTACACGATTAACTTGTACAAAAACAAAATTCCTCGAGCGGGCGACCCTCGCGGCTAGTTGATTAAAACTCGCATTATGCATGTAACAATAATTCCTTCCTTTATTAACGAACCGTCTGAGTATTATACAACGCGATAATGTATTTTACACAAAATCTTACAAACTAAAAAAATTACAAAGTAATTGAATTTCCATCACGTGTTTTTTAGTTTTTTTTTTTAATATCTTACACTTATTGGCTACGGCATACACAAACTTAACTAAGTTATTTGAGCGTTACATCGAAAAAGGATTATGTAATTAAAAAAAAACTATATTAATTTTTTTTAATACAACATTTGACGAAAACATTAAATTGAACAAAAGTATACATATATAACTTTAAAGTTATGCGGTCTGGAACATTTGTGATGTATAACTATTCTATAAAATTGGGTCATATTATAATTATTGTCACCATCTTTGAAAATTGTTCACCGTTTCACTTATATAATATGTATCAATAAATTTACATTCAAAATCGTAAATTCATTTGTGCAACAAAATTAATAACTTTTTTTAAGACAATCTTAAAGTTAATAATTCTTTGTCAGCTTTATAAGATACGTTAGGTCATTTTTACATCAAATTCTTTCTTTATTATCATCATCTAACTCGTCTTACTTCCAGTTTCTGCCAACCGCCTTGCGCAGATCTTCGGTCCATCTACCCAAAGAGCGACTAATACGACGTTTGTCAAGACGTGTGACTTTATATAATAGAGTATTTAACTAGATAAAATCTCGTTTAAATGATATAATTAAATATTTCAATAGTTTAGTAATATTACCAGCTATACACCATAAGTAGGTTAAGTTATAATTTATTCCAGGGCGGTAAAATGCAGGAAATACATATCAATACAAAGACAACAGCGCATAGAGTAAAAGTTGTGATATATTTCACTGTTGACAGTTGGCCAACATTGTGTAGATAATTCAAAAAGTGCGCTAGACTACGCGCCGGGGTGAACGACTTTAAGTTTCACTCTCTTCGACCCGGCCGCGAGGTGGCGACACTTCCCCATCTTGCACAGGTGTTACACTGATGTTCCACCGTTTATTGTGTCATTCAGTAAAATACTTCCTCGCTTAACAGTTCCGTTGTGGTTATGATAGCCTGGTACTTTGATATAAATAGATTTACTATATCATATAAATTACTCTTGACATAAAGTTTTAAAAGGCTTTAAATTATACTTAAACAAAGAAATTTTATGATAGATAAAAAAATAAAATGTCCTTCACAGTCGTAAACTCCTGGCAGAGTGGTCGTGGTCTTAGCTCGTCTAATAAATTGGTAGCGGCTTTAGCGGGGATTCTCTATCTTCTAATGAAATGAAACATTTACTAGATAATTAGATAAAAAATAATGAATTAAAAAAAACAAGTTTTATTTGTATAATGAAATTTACTAACCGTTTAAAAATGAAAATTACTTACTCTACCTATTAAAACATTTTAAGGGAAGTAAATATTTTTTCTAAATAATATGTTTCCCATTAAATTAAATGAATAATTTACCATTAAATTAAAATATTAATAATTAAGCGATTAAAAATAATTTAAACTATCATATAATGTACTAATTAAACTATAATATCATATAATGTAAACTAATAATTTAAAATATCTAGTCCTCAATTAGGTTCTTACAAATCTGTACTACTAGCATACTTCCCTAATAGAAAATCAGAACAAAATACGATAACGGATTTTTCCCGTCAACTTCAGTCACGTTGTTTTTATTTCATTTTTACGATCTTATATTATTATCGTTTATATTTTTTTATTATGTTGGCGTATTATACAATATAGTCCGATTAAGGCGTATAAGCGAAGTGATATGAAATAAATGCGTGTATCGTGACTTTTTAAGTTGACTGAAGAAGTACATAGAAGGTTTTGGTAAAATAGCCACCATGTTATCAGTACGTAACGTGACAAGCTGACTAGTTACATTTCAAAAGATTTGATATTATTGTATTTTACTTGACACTGGCATAATAAGTACTTTATTTGCATCAAAGAAAAGAAAAAGTAAGATAACATCGCCTACATTATATTTTACTGCATATTATTTTATCTCTAAAATTGTTACACCTACATAAAATCTCGCCACACCTTGTGTTGACTAATAGAGAATGGCCAATGACATTAAGTTCGATCTTTCTAACCTTTAAAATACACGCAATAAATTATCTAAATAAATAAATATATCGATTCGAAAACTCTGTAAATGATACGGATGTCAAAACATATTTATTACACGAAAAAAATACTTATTAAAAAAACACATTATTATTTTTCTATTTTGATTCCTTGTCGCAGATCTTAGCTAAGTAAAAATTCTGTTTATATTTTTATTTTTATTTATTTTCAAGTTTTTCAGCAATCTTAATGTATAATAGGACTCTTAAAAATCAATCAAATGAGCCCCAATTACAAGCGTTTACTAGTAACGATAGAAGAGTTGACAGACTCTCTCTACTAACTTGAAGTTTTCATATTGTTGTATTGTCATGGGACTCAATGTGTGTGCAAAGTTTCATAGGATTTGGTTTAGGAGAAGTACTTTAAAAAACACTACTACTTAAAGCGCCAAGATTCGAAACATACAAATATACAGGGATAAACTATAAAAAATCGTTAAATACATAAAAATACAACCACTTAAGGTCGATATTTTATGAGAATGCGATACTTCACACAGTTAAGTCTGTTCAATCATACATAGCTTTAACACTAAGAATTTTTTTGCTTTTTAGACAAACAGACATATAAATTAACTATTCAAGAATGATTTATATTATACAAATGACGAGTAGAGACTTTCAAAATTACCTTTTAACAAGCTTGAACTTGTATACTCCGAACGCCTCGGGCGTAATGCTTTCAAAGCATAACCGACACTTACATTGCATTGTAATGTGAAAAGGTGTAAGGTATTTCATTTTATATAGTAGAATGCGTCTACCATTCACCTACAGCTAAATTTATGTCAAAAAAATTTGATCATCATTTTCAAAATGACAGTTTTTTGTGGAAGACGTAAGTAAAAGAGTAAAAGAGGGTGATTATTGGTAAAGAACACCACTATCCAAGAACATCTGCAGGTCATAAATAGGCATGAGTTTGAACTGTTGAAAGGAACCTCGGAACTCCCTGGGGGAGAATATTTCATCACCAAATAAATCTTTTAACAGACCACGCGGATCGTCAAATGGGAAGTGGTCACATAATACTATTCGGTATTATGTCCGTTTTTTTATACCTTTTGTGCATTAAAATGTAAATAAATTGTAAACAATTTTAAACAGTGCCGGTAATCCGAAAATAATCTATTTGAACTACAATCATACATCATAATTATGTACATACGAGTATATAATATGAATGTGCAATTTAGACTGTTACTCCTTATTATTATCGAAATTTAACTACGCGGACACTGTATATGGACCCCGTCTACTAGCTCGAACAAAAAATCTTATACAGCGCATAGAAAATGCGTGCGCAAGATTTTGTCTTAATATAGCTCCAAGGGAATATGTTACGCCGTACATAAATAAAGCTAATATAATAAAAATGAGATACCGCCAGGAACTTCATTTCGCTACCCTTCTATTTGGTATGATTCGTTATGAATCTCCATTACATTTATATAATAAATTAACATGGTTCCGTAAACGAAGTAGCGCTTGCGATACTAAGGTGTCTAGGTCATCTCTAGTTGTTCCTCGCCACTGCTCAGCTGCGTTTCGTGGTAGCTTTAAATACACCGCAACTAAATGTTGGAACAACTTGCCACCACTTCTTCGTGACTATAAGCATACTATAAACATGTTTAAAAAAATACAAAAATCTAATTTTGAGTATGCAATCAGGAACTTGTTCTTTTGGATGCAGTAAATTACAAACCTTAGTTGTTTTTAATATTATTGTATTGTATGTGTAAATGAGTATGAGTAGTAGTTATATATGTATATGGATGTATGTGTATGTATATGAGTGTCAGTATGATTGTCGTCACTGTGGTCCGCGATCTGACCACGTTGGTTCGTGCCGAAAACCAGCGCCAGGTGCTCCAATAGAACAATAGAACAAAGTAATGTTTTAAAACTTTCTGGATAACAGATTTAAGCGCCTCCTTAAATTGCCACCCAGGGCAGATCTAATTTGCCCTCCTCCCCTCTATACTCGGGGCTTAAGAACTTTACGAATCACGGTTACAAATAAACAATGTTTGACCCTGTCTACATCTAAACAGCTTCATTTAAATGTTAATTACCAATGATATTTAACTTTCGAATGAGACTTATGCGTTGTCATTATTTATTGCCAAAACAGTTATAACCTCGTTGTAAAGTATCATCCAATAATGAGCATCTAATCAACGCCAATGGCGTTGCCCGACGGGTTCGATTAGTGCATATTTGAATTAGTACTATAGAGGTGTACTTGTGGACGTAGAAAACAAATACACGCCTAACGATTTTGAAAAATTGTTTATAGATACGAAACGGGATTTTTCACACCCCACGCAGGGGTGTGGGATCGAGCCTCGGGGATGGGGTTCCCATTGCTTGGGCCGAAACTCATTGGCCACACTATTGCCACTCTATTCATGGTAATCTCTCGTCCATGGAAAGCTGAAAACTAATATATTTTTACAAATTTTAATTCAATTTTAACTTGAAATCATAATCTTTAACTAGAAGTCCAAATAACCAAAGTCAAGTGATCTGACTATGGATCTAGTGAAATTGAAATCCATTATTTGGATGCAGGATATTTTATATAAATGATTTTTCAAACAGATTCTAATCGTTACATGTGATTATTGTTCCCAGGATCGTGATGAGCAAACAAAACTGGAGATGAAACACCGCCAAGAAGAAGACGATTTATACAGGAAGTTCTCTAAACATCGTGAAGAAGAGAACAGAAGGATACGAGAAGAGATTCAGGTATTTATTATTATCTTTTAAAATTTAATGACCTGATTGGATCAGTGGCAAAAGTTCGTTTTCGGAGTCAAGGTTCGTCAAGTATTTGTATGGTTACAGTACAGATATTTCAGTCTACCAGTTTACATATTGTCTATGTATGCATATATGGTATTTTTTAAATCCATATGTGTTCCACTGCTGGGTATGGACCTCCTTTTTTCTGGAGGAATGGTTAGCAAACCACCCCGCTTGTCCAAAGCGAATTGGCGGGAAATTCATAATCGAAAAAAATATATAGACCATACATATATTTATCCTGAAAACGGCGACCCCTCCACTAACCAATTGGGTTAGTGGAGGGGTCGCCGTTTTCGATATTTATCGATATTTATATGCTATATTTATATTTATCGATACTCATATATATATATATATATATATATATATATATATATATATATATATATATATATATATATATATATATATATATATATATATATATATATATATATATATATATATATATATATATATTCTTCTTTCTTGAATACAGATAACCTATATATTATACACAACAACAACTAGATATACAGATTATAAAATAATCTTACAGGATGAATGGGAACGCGAACTGGAGAGACTCACGTCGCGATTCCAACAGGAAATACAGGTGAAGAAACGGAGACCGGAAGCAGAGATCGGCGCTCTCACTCTGCGTCACCAACAGGAGAGGGCCGACTTGGAAAAGAACATGACACTGAGAAGAGATAAGAAAAAAGAGAGCCTTACGAGAAAAATGTTGGAACATGAAAGGTGAGAACTTAAATAGAAGCAAATGAATGATGTCTCAATATCTGTCGGCAAATCAGTCACTTTTGTGGATAATTTTAGGACCAAGGAGATGACAAATAGCTTAGCAGATTGAGTTTGCTCCGCTGTATCTTATCTGCAAAGAGTAAAAGAAAATATTAATCCGAATATTGGCGAAAGCATAATCCTACATCCGAACAATGACAATCAATTTTAATATCATTATTGTCATCAGCAGCCTGCACCAGTCCACTGCAACAAAGACAGTCACTAAGTGGCGCCATTATTTCTTTATATTTTTTAAACTTTGATAGTACAATCCACCTTGACTGGAATACTGGCTGGTATACAAGGTATTTTGCCGAATATCACCATACTTTTCCCGCCAACTCACATCAGTGACTTTGTCTTATTATTCCATTTTCATAATCTTATGTTATTGTCAGTTACATTGTTTAATTCTGGTGGCGTATTGTATAATATAGTTCGATTAAACGGAGTAATATGAAATACATGCGTGTATCGTTACTTTTTAAATCAAATGCAAAATCATAGCTTTTGGTATAATGGCCACCATTTTATAAAGACGTAACGTGACAAGCTGACTAGTACATTCCGAGATACTTGATATTATTATATTTGACTTGGCACTGGCATATTAGTTATAGCTAATAGCCATCAAAGAAGAAAAATAAATATCACCCAATAAAAAAGAGCATTTCTTTATTTTTTAATTTTTTTTTAATAAGCTATGAGTTTAAAATTTTAAAGTAAAATATTATTATTCTTTATTTCTCCATAACACTGCATTATTATTTCTCTTAATAAAACACCTAAAATCTTTTCAGGGCAGCGACGGCTGCGCTGGTAGAAAAACAAAGCCACGAAATGATGGAGCTAATACAGGAGCGCCGCTCAGAGTATATGGCAGCCTCCTCATTGTATCTGGATGGCGAAGAGGCACCGCCGTACCCAGCCCGCGCGCCACCGCCTCAGCCGCCCCTTGTCTCCAAGTTCCACATATACACCGACCCCATGGAGTTTGCTGACGTCGACAAGATTGCAATCTCCGTAAGTCAAATGATTTACTCTGTGGAACCACAGAGCGACCCTATTTCTTCATTAAATCAATGATACTCAACTTTATTTTGTGTAATGTAAATAAATTCAAAAGATATATTAGGAAGGGTATACGCTCAGCACCATCTAGTTAGATACAGGAACATCTTCCTCTCGACATAGATAAAACAATTTATTTGATGTATAATAGATTTCGCGTAAGAATCGTTTTTGATTCATTTAATAATTTTTTGCAATAAAAAAATACCCGATGTGCTATCTAGTCCCGGATATACACTCAGATACCCTTGACACTTATCAAAACCACATCCGTCACGACCCAGTGTGGGACAGAAACTTCCAAAGCCTGAGGTCACGATACGTTTAAATAGATCACAACACAATGCGTAATAAAAACAAAACCTTTAAAAAGTAATCTTAAGATTACTAACACCTTCAGTGCAATTTCCTAACCAATACGACATTCAAAAAACAAACACGTATGTACATTTCTCAAGAGCCGGCAAAGCTTCAGCAACACCTATGGTATTATATATAGATGTCTATGAGCGGCTATGTCTTTCCATCGTGTGACATGCTTGTTATTTACCCTATCTAAACAAAGTTTGTAGATACTGAAATTTCTTAAAGACTCATCATAAAACATAAATAAATTGATATACAAACAAAGCTTGAGAATGATGAATGAGATGAATGAAGATGCAAGTTTATGCTTTTATAAAAATATTTATTTAGAAGGTACATAAAATCGATGGAAAAAAATTGTTTAATTTTTTTTATTTTATTTACATTTCTTATTTAACACAATGTAATATCAGGTTAGCAGGTTGTATAAGATTACAAAAATATAAATTAAGTTGTTAGTTTTTAACATGTTATTTATAACTCTGCCATCTAGCGGCCTGCGTGCCGCAATATCAGGTATGGTGGAGTGGCCTGTATTAACACTAGATGGTTTTGCGCGTCTACATGCAATATATAATTAATTTGGTAATAAAAAAATGTTTTACATATATTCACAGATTTACACAAACCACTTATTTTATTGATGTATTAAATAGGATTTTGATCATTTATTTTGACTTCGATATAAAAGCTATTATATATTTAAATTATAATATAAATAAACATATTAATATTCAAAATCCTTTTTTCTGATTGTTGGACAAAATTATCTGTATGATTTTACTAAATCCTTTCAAAGAACGTTAAATGTTAACAGTAGACTTATATTTTAAAATCTTAAAGAGATTAATATACAATCCATCATCATAGATCAGTCAGAGAAATATCAGTCATTGTAGTAAATGATTCAAAATCATTCATGTTTCAGGTGGCACAAGAAGACCAAAAAACGTTCACAGATCTAGTCCGACAGCTGGTGGGGAGATGTGCGAGTGACGTGGAGAAGGCGCGCACCATCTTCCGTTGGATCACTGTCAAGAACCTGAACAATATACACTTCGATGACAACTTAAAGGGAGACTCACCCCTCGGTCTACTGAGAGGGATCAAACACGGCACTGAAAGTTACCATGTCCTCTTCAAGAGATTGTGCAGGTATCTGTGAAATATTCTTCGAAAAATTATCATACACTTAAAAGTATTTAGGTACTTAAATATGTAATGGAGGTGTTTAAACAAAATCAGGTTATGTACGCTATTTGTGAACTTTATAAGGTCGATACATGTAGTTTGTTTGTGTGCCTATAAATAAATAAATAAATAAGAGTATATTTCTTACCATCCTTATATCCATCCATATTCTCTTCTATCGATACTATACTCTTTATCTGACATTTTTTTATTTTGCATTTACCTAAACTCTGAAAGATCGATCTAAGGCTAAATCCTCTATAAGTCTCTAATCTCCATAAGTCTTTATTTTATTCTGTAAACTTTCCTCTTGATCTCCATTTTTTCATTCACCCTTAAATCTTTTCATCTATTATATTTACTATATAATAAAATAGTCATGGCGAATCAAATGCTCAACTATACTTCCACTTCTTCTTTCAATGTGCTGTTAGATTTGGAGCTTAATTTTAAATTTATTTAATACATGAGGATTTTAATGAAAAAAACTTCAATTTTAGCTACGCAGGTCTCCATTGCGTGGTTATAAAGGGCTACAGCAAATCCGCGGGTTACCAGCCGGGCGTCCGCTTCGAGGACAACAGATTCCGTAACTCTTGGAATGCGGTGTTCGTGGCTGGTGCGTGGCGGTTCGTGCAATGCAACTGGGGTGCGAGGCATTTGGTGAACGCGAAAGACGCGCCCAAACCCGGCAATAGGGGGAAGAGTGATAGCTTGAGGTACCTACCTAACAGATATATTCTTTTTTTACTTTTATTTTTTGTTTTGTGAACGGTTTGATTCAACTCTACTAAAACACATATGAGGATCTTGGGCTTTTGCACATTCGGTTTCTACACATCTAGTCGCTACGTCTGCTAAGAGGCGTTCTCCAGCACTCAACAGCTGTTAGTTGTCATTTTTACATTCTGCCTGCTCAGCGATGCAATTGAATATATATTTTTATCAATATCTAGGATACTAACAATGCAGGGAGATATTTAGAATGAGATAAAACAAACCCAAAGAAAAGGCTTTCAAAACCAGCCAATACAGTGAGGTATCCTCCACTGATATTAGATAGCGCTGCGCATTAACAGATACCAATCCGCCTACAAAACAGGGATATCAGACGTACCAAACTCTTAGTAAACATACTAGTTTTAGTGTCACCAAGACTTGTATGTAAAAATACCAAGATTGACCGTTGACCACCAAAAATACGCCGACAATATAGAATAGACGACAAACTTTACAAATGCATATTAAAAAAACATTCCAATCAGATTTCTTTTATATTATAAAACTTCATTATAGCAGCAGTCTGCTGCTGACTGCTGAATCTCAATGAATAATTTCGAGTATGAAAATATTTTTTTCGGCATCTAAATCCGTTTACATTGGACCGTGCAACACCGCTTAATCGTGAGGATGGCAATACTTTGTCAAGATTGGCATTATTATTTGTCTGTAGCATGAAAGGGCCGTCTCGCACGGGGAAGTACTACATTCCAGCAGAAAACAGGCGTCTGAGCTAAGCTACCAGCTTAGCTATCGCTCTTCGTACGGTGAGCGGTTGAGTAGCGGAGGTACAATACCCCTCCCCGTCCCTTAATAACACTTTCCTTAAAGGTTGGCAGTGCTTCTGCACTACCTATGGCTCTGCAGATGGTTATGGGCAACGTTGATTTCTTTCCATCCATCCATTCCATCAGGTGTAACGCCTGCTCGATTTGCCTTCCGATCCCATAAAAAAGATGTCAAGCAGCGAACTGTCGGAGACTTAAGTTACATTCATTGATGGACAAAAATTGTACGTCGTCGTAAATTTCAATTCGCAGATACGAATACGATGACCACTATTTCCTGACGGACCCCCGCGAGTTCATCTACGAGTTCTTCCCGCTGCAGTCGGACTGGCAGCTGCTCAAAACACCAATCACGCTGCACGACTTCGAGGAACTACCCTTCGTGCGCTCGCTCTTCTTCCGCTATGGGCTCTACTTTAGCGACACCAACACCAAGGCTGTCATGTTTACCGACTCGACTGGTGAGTTCGTCGTTCAATTTACAAGATTTAAGAATTTTTGTATTTTGAGTTTAAGGAATTCAACCCTTCAAGTTAACAAATTTAAATGGAAATTGGTTTGTCATGTTTATCGAACTGACAACACTTGAAGTAGGTTGAGGTGGTGACCATATCTGGGCAAACATAGATCTAGATTTAATGATAATGCGAGCTTTGGAAGAAGCCTAGTTAGATAAATTGAAAATTTTTTTAGCAAGAAATCTACAAATTTTCATAGTTTTTTATTTTGGTTTAAATATTTTTGTGAAAGTAAAGTCAAACTACCGGCAATATTTAAACATAACTAAACGTATACATTTCATTACATACTCTCACAAAAAACCTTGACGTCGTGTAGTCATTGAAGTATTTCCCTTCCTTACAATCTACCTTTACTCCTCCTATTCGGCTCCTTTACCTTCTACTTCCACTGTAAGCAGCTAAAATATATATGTATAAATGACGACCAATTCATGTCCTTGTTGACGTCAGTGGCGAGGCCTATCCCGCCCGCGCGATCGCGGGTACGATCCCTGCATCGGAATAAAATATATGTACGGCCTACAGATATTTATTCCGAGTCGAAGGAACCCCGTCAATCCGTATTGGACAAGAGAGGTGGGTCAACGTCCGTTCCTTCAGAATGGTGAGGCTCGTATTTAGCAGTGGAATATTTCTTTTTTAACAGCCCTTATATGTCCCACTGCTGAGCACGGGCCTATCCATTTCTGGAGGAACCGACATTAACCCACCACGCTTGTCCAATGCGGATTGGACACTGAGCCAATTGATCGCCAGTGGGACATATATGGGGTGTGAAATACAGACCGATTACCCCATAGTTATTGGTGACTATACTAAACGTGTTACACCTGTGCAGGTGCGGCGACTATGCGCATAGCCATGCCGACACACATGCAGAGCTCGCTGATCTTTCACTACAACCTTAAGTTCTACGACACGGAGGGCGACGGCTTTGACGGGGTTAGCCTCAAGAGATTCGTCATGCAGGTGAGTTACACACATTTCTTTAGAGGATCTACTCGTGTATAATTAACTACACGACACGAGAACTTACGACATTTGAACACTGCGACCTTATATCACTATGAAATTTCTTTATGAGATAGGAAGGCAAAAGAACAAACGTTATTTGCATTTAAAAATGCTCCGAGCCATGATGATGCCAGCTTACCTAACTTTTCTTATTTACATGATAGGAAGGCAAACGAGCAAGCTTGTCGCCTGATAGAGAGCAATCAACACTGCCCATAAACATCCGTATATTTTCATCCCCACTATCCCCACTATAGAACCAGTTACCTTCAGTTTTTCCGAACTGATACGACATTGGAACCTCCAAAAAACAAACCTACTTCGATCTTTACAATGCCTAAGATGTATAGGCTATCGCTGGGTTTGAAACAAACAAATATACGAGGGATCAAGCCAAATAATACCGTGTATTAAGCTGTTGTTTTCACATCAAATAAATAGGACCTTTCCCGCCAAATTATATAAGTGACTTTAGGTTTCTATTTTATATTCATAATATTATGGTATTATCCATTATATTGTTTAATTGTGGTGGCATATCGTACAATATAGTTCGGTTAAGGCATATAAGTGGAGTGATATGAAATAATACGTGTATCGTGACTTTATAAGTTGACTCAAAAACTTGGTAGAATGGCCATCATTTTATCAAGAAGTAACGTGACTAGCTGATTTTACAATTCAAGATACTTGTTATTATTTTACTTGACATAACTTTACAAAAAAAGAAAGAAAAATACATAGCCATAAATGTATAATAGATTTATGTTAGCAACACTCGTATTACTATATATACTCGTAGTATATATAGTAATATACGAGTGTTGCTAACATAAATCTATGTTCGTTAAGTCTGTGGTGGGGAACGTGGTGTCTTTCCGCGTGCACGCGCCCTGCAGCGGGGCGTTCTTGCTGGACATCTTCGCGAACGCAGTGACGCCGCGTGAATACCTCACCGGGGAACCTATGAAGTTCAAGAGCGTCTGCAAATTCAAGGTAACACCGAAGCCCTTAACAACCATAACCAGTGATCAGAGTAGCTATATTGATTTAAGATGATTGAATGATCTCAAACGTATATGTTAATATGGGCATGCTTCTGGAACTCACAATAAACAAGGACCAAAAATACTTTAATTCTTCCAGATTTGCTGCGCAGAGCTTCAGACTGTGATGGTTCCACTCCCGGATTGCGCGAGCGGCGAATGGGGACCCACTAAAGCCACCAGACTGTTCGGTCTGGTTCCCATCACACACCAGGTGACATCAATACTTTAGTTCTTTGTCATAAAATTTATAAATTTATAGTTGAGTATTTTAGTTAGTATTAATTTGTTCAAAAAGTTTCTCTTTTTTAAAATTAGACATGTTTTGTTATTACTAGCATTCTTATTAACCATGCCATCTAAAATAATGCTACTTGTACTAGGAGAAATATAGCTTACATTTTAATTGATAGATGCAATCGGTGCGAATTTAGTTTAGTTACTATAAATTGGTTTAAACTTTTTTAAAAGAAAACTAGCAATGCATCATCAATTGAAATATTGATTCTTAAAATTCCACTACACATAAGATGTTAGTGTGTGTTTACTATACGAACACTGCAATGTGTAAAATAAGCGGAAAAGAAGATAAAATATTAAATTTTGCCACCTTATTACATCAGTTACGTGTTTTTATTTCATTTTCATAATCTTATGTCAGTTCGTTTTATACAACATAGTTCAATTAAGGCATATAAGACTTTTTAAGTTGACTGCAAAAGTTCATAGAAGGTTTCGGCAGATTAGCCACCATTTTATCAAGATGTAACGTGACAAGCTGACTGATACATTTCAAGATACTTGATGTTATTATATTTTACTTGACATTGGCATCATAAGTATAGCTAATTGTCATCAAAGAAAAAGAAAAAAATAAAACATTATTTTGTAATTATATACCGTCAGGAGGCGCTAGTGTTCGCGGGCCGCGAGCTGGAGATACAGTTTCGCATGTCGCGTCCGCTGGCGGACTTCATGGCAACATTGCATAAGAACGGCGTAGACGAAAAACGCCTCTCCAAGCTCGTGCAGCAAAGCGTGTCTGACGACATCGTCTGCTTCTACATCACCTTCCCTGAAGAAGGTATGTCACCATCAATACTGCGTCAGTCTTCTGCTAGCCGTAAGCTCCCACCAACAAGCACCTTTTAGTCTGATCTTTGATCCTACGCATCCAGTTTCTGGCTGGCCTCCCTGCGCAGATCGTCGCACCATCTGGCTGGGTGCGTTTCGTTCTACGTTAGCCATGACACACTCTGCACGGTTTAGGTATATTGATTTTACGAACTTGCAACATGTTATCATAACCTGGACATGCCATTTTTAAAAAATTCAATACCAGAAATTCCGGCATTTCCGGAAATTAGATGAATATTATTAAAATTGTCTTACTTGCATATAAATTATTCTATTCTATTTACGTCTTAGGTTATACTTGATTCAATATGCATGGGTGGTAATAAACATCATACAATTTATTTTTATTTCAAGTATATACTAAAATGTGTTCGCCCAAAACAAACTGTATGCCGCATAGAGTCACGGCCGAACTATAGAAGATGGGGCTAACTTGGAGCGAAGTAAAGCGTATGGCCTCCGATAAGTCGTGATGGAGAAACGTCGTCTCTGCCCTATGCCCCATCAGGGGGACTATATATGTATATATATATATATATATATATATATATATATATATATATATATATATATATATATATATATATATATATATATATATATATATATATATATATATATATACTAAAATGAATTTTCCTTAGTTGAATGTTATAGTTAAAAATGATAAATATATATATTTTTTGTAGGTCAATACGGTTTGGACATTTATACACGCGAACGTGGCGGGCCCACGGCTATTCATCAGAACGGCTCCACGGAAAAGGAGAAACATCTGCTGACGCACTGCTGCAAATATCTTATCAACAGCAGCAAGAGGAATTGAAGCACACGTGTACTTACTGGATTCCTTTCATTTTGTAAACAAGACTTCAAGCAACTCTTTGTTGTAGAGCCTAATTGAAACATTTTAGTTTCTACACTTTGACGTAATAGAATCCTTGCTTAGTTGCTTTATCAACGTGCGTTGGTTAAAACTTTGACGTAATCCATACCGTGCTGTTTTATCAATACGCCTTAATCCAAACTGAGGTAACAAAAAATCCCTACTGTGCTGCTTTATCGACGCGTCTTGATCCGAAACAATTGTCCATAAGAACCTACGTCAATATTGGCTAAGAAGATACATAGCTAATATACTGATATCTCCCTCCCAAATTTTATAAAAATAGGCGAAAATTCTGTATTAATGATAATATAAATATTTTAATACTGTTGAACCACCATAACACTAATTCCGTATTATGGTGGGATGTTAATGATGAATATATTGTAAACATATACGTAATACCGTGTAGCAAAATACTTACTTCCTTCCAATTACTCGGGACATGATTATGCAATGCAATATCATCTAAAATGCAATATTATTTAGTGCTGTTAGGATATTAGATTTAAGTATTATTTTATTTTACATCTCATCAAAATATTAATATTAATAAGCGATACTTATTATTCTTTCAAAGCAGATAAATATATAATACCTGGAGCAATATATGATTTTAGAAATAAAAATGTTTTTAGGTTTCTTTAAAATTATCAGGCTTTGCTATTTATATTTAAGTGCGGCTGAACTCAAAGAAACCCAGCGAGAAAGAGACAAACAGCTGTGCATAGCTACTATGTTTTGTTTTCTTTTCCAATATTTTATTAACACATGTAACGATTAAAATAAGTACATTTTCAAATATATTTTAAAATAATTAATAGAGTCAAGCATTACTTTGAGGAAATCCATTATTCAGATAAAAACTCAACAAAAACCTTGATAAAATCCCCGAAATAAAAAATATATTTCTTTTCTCCATCTGAATAACTTCATATTGACTCTGTGATAAATTTTCCTTACTCTTTCCGCAGTATCCATTCGCTTTCACCGGAATGCTCACTGTCTCTTCTTTACTCTATTTAAGCCATGTTAAAAAAACGTATCTGATCTCTCAAAAACAATCAATTTCATGTATAACATTTTCTATTAGCCGTTGAGCTCTGTGACTCAGACCAATCGCCTGTTATTTTTTCTGATCCGAATATTCAATAAACATACATACATATCGTCACGCCCGTTTCCCGTAAGGGTAGGCAGAGACCACAGATCTCCATCTGCTACGATCTCGGCATACTTCCCTTGCTTCCTCCACACTCATTAGTCTCCTCATGCAAGCCCGCCGGTTGAGGGTACTCTTGACCTGGCCTTTCTTAAAAAGTTCAGCAATCTGGTCAAGGTACGTTTTTCGTGGTCTTCCTCTTCCGGCCCTTCCATAAATTATTATGGAAGGGCCGGGAATATAAGTAAATGACAAATGTTAAATTTTTTATTATATTCAATAAAAAATTTAACATTTGTCATTTACAGCTTTTCGCTTTTGTATGTCGATTTATTTTGAACTTATTTTTTTTTAAAAACAAAACTGAAGCTTACTAATTGGTCGAAACTATTTTTTAAAGCACATACCGATATATAACTTTTGAATAATCTATTATATTATTAAATATTAGGAATTTATTAACTTCGGGATACATAGTGGAAGTCATCTACGAATAAGCCAACTCAATCGGCAAGTACCACACCTTCAATATATCGGCATTAAGTGGTAGGATTTTTCTGAGTTACCGCATTTCGTACAGTGACTATACAGAGATCCGGAAGCCCAAATACTTTCTCTTTCCTTTATTTATTAATCCTTCTTCCTCTATTATTTATATCCTTACCCTAAGGTAGACTATAAGCAGTGCCTTATGTTATTACAGTTTTATAGGCGTCAGTAACTACTTATTACTTACCCTTCAGGATTCCCGCTATTATTCCTGTTAAAATGACCTATAAAGTTACCATTTTTCCGAGTTTCAGTAGGAAAAAATGGTAACTTAATAGTTTAAATATAATATATGAAAATGTAGATAAATATAACATATATTTTTTATAGATGTAAAAAAAATAAAATCCGTCCACAGTTAATAAATGTTTATTTTATAAAACTATATTGTATATTAATAGAATCAGTTACATATATTGGAATTTATTATTAATAATAATTAAGTACGACAGGTTGTGCTGGAGCAATCTAATTGCTTTTACGATTAAGTTTTTATTATTTACAATTTAATTTACTGTAAAATTATGTATGTAGTTATTTTATTATATTTAAGATATAGCAACATTACACTTACTTAATTATCTATGACAATGAAAATAGATTGCTTTATTTTATTTGACAAATCTTTTTATATTTGTTTATGTTCATACGAATTGAAATAAAGCAATTTATTACCCACACAATTAACAATAAGAAATTATTATTTTTTAATTTATAATCATTATACACTGCGAATTGTAAATTTTTATAAAATATATGGCATGTTACTTTCCTAATCCAAATTGTTTTATTACTAATCAGATCTTTAAGTTTGAGCACCTAAAAGAACGGACGGCATTTTTTAAGACAATGGCACAGAGCATTAACCTCTTATAACGAGCTAATAATATCATTTAAAACACTTTAATGAAACAATTCAAAAGATTTCATCTCAATATAAAAATTACAGTCCTGACAGATTGTTTACCTTAATGCAAGTTTTTAACTAAACTAGTGGGCGATTTGGGTACAATTTTTTATTAGTCACTCGAATAAGTTGGATACTTAAGATTATTAATTTGGATACTTAAGATTATTAATGAAGTCAGGCGTTGCTTTGCGGAAGTCCATCACTACATGGACAGTCAAAAGTTTTACTTAGCTAAGACCCGCGACAAGGAAAACAATAACAGAAAATTAATAATGTGTATTTTTCTGTTGTGTTTAGTGGATTTATTTGAAATTTAAACCAAAAACTTACCGAAAGTCGGCCATCAATTCTCCACCCACCTACCACTATACACAACACCAAACACACATTATCTCTTTTCCATCTTGTAAACGACACGTGTTTCGCCCCAACACGAGGCATCTTCAGGTATAGTAGACTCTACGGAAGACAACCGAAAAGTCAAACTGAAGTTGTCTTGACTTAATAACTGGAGTGTATGGACACGAATCAAGTCGTGTACGAGTTTTACAATTCTATTCGAGTCGTTCATGTTGTTCGAGTTGTAAATATATCAAGAAAAAAGAACACTAACACACATACAGGTTGTGTTATGTGTTTAAAATCTAAAAAGTGACAATGACAACACAATTTATTACAACTATTAGATATATCCAGATCTTAAAAATTAAAAATTTGAACTTCAAGGACTCCACCATTTTTGTTTACGATTTCTTTCAGCAGTATCACAAAATGTACGTAAAAATATCGCTATTTAACCGATATAAAGTACGACTTTTTTAAAAAAATACTACTTTTTATACAAACAGCCAAGTTATTTTTTTATCTCTAAGGAAACGGATACCTGCTTACTTAATATAAACCTGAACTTAATCATAAAATATACATAAATTAATATTATATAAAATAATAAATATTATACAAAAATAAAAAAAAACAAATGTAAACAGCCAATAGATACAATGTACAAATAAAAATTAATTAAAAATATAGTAGTTATGTTTCTTTATTTAGTTTTATGAAGCGTTTAAAAATAAACAGGAGAAAATTGATAAAGAAAGCTCACTTTTATTTTATTTTATTACTTAAATATCTTAATACAAAGTTTTAAATAACTCTACTCTTTCCTTTTTCATATAAGCATACTTTATAGTTAAAGACACGGAAAACAATGTCAAAGATGTGTTCTTTTTACCTGCCTATATATTTTCCACCGCTGATTGTGAATAAGTTTAAAATACATTTTAAAGAAAGTTGGTCGCACTATATATAGTACGACATTCTCTGATCTTTCAATGTATTAGGTTGTGGAGAAAGAAATCCATTATATTTACGTGGAATTCAAAACTTTAAGATGTTTCGGTTTGGCCGATTCGGGTCAAATATGCAGTTTTGTTGTATAATTTGTTGCCATTTTAAAGGTAGCTTCACAATGTCTCTCTTATAAAAGTCTTGGTCCATATTGGCGAAAAACTCTAGTAACCTGTTTCACAATCTTCTCTTGATCGCAATTGCTTATCACTCAGGAAGTTTTGTAATACAAGAAAAAGGTGGTTATCGCTAGGTGCCAGGTCCGGATTATATGGTGGATGCATTAAAACCTCCCAACCAAACCTGAAGATTCTGGCAAATCACTACGAAGTCCTGACGAAACACAACCCGGCCTTTACCCTGTAGCTCACAACTGAATGGAACGAACAAACAAAAAACAGCAAAGGAATTTGTTCGCTGCGAAATGTCACATTGACAACAAGCATATAGTAATTTGTTTGATCGATACTTTTTACTTTACAAAATATCGATCACTACAGCCATCTACCGAGAAAATAATGAATTTCTTTTCCCCCAACCAAATATAATATACTAGCTTTTGCCCGCGGCTTCGCGCGCGTGTAATTTGGTCCGCCACATTAAGTTTCGTGACAGATCACTTTAAATAAATATATATTTTTTTAGTTAATAGTAAAATTATATTATGACCTAAATTACATAAAATCATTACAAATTGTAGCCTATATGTTATTCCGATGTATAACCTATATTACTGTAAAGTTTTATCCAAATCCGTCCAGTAGTTTTTCGTGAAAGAGTACCAAACATACATCCATACTCACAAACTTTCGCATTTATAATATTATAGTAGGAAATATAATAACGCATTAAGTATAACTTTTAATATTTGCGCACAGTGTGGCCATACTTTAATAACAACAAGTGTTAATTATTCCTACTTATATTACAATGAAATATAATAAAAATAAACAGATAAAATAAAAATAGGATAACAACAATCTCACATATGATCTACCGGCTACCAAAGATATTCCGGAGCGATTGCTTTAGGTGGTTTATTTTAATATCGAAAATATCAAATGTTTTTGTTGTTTTATTTCAGACACGGGATCCCAAACACGAGATAAAGTCATTCAAGACGGAAGCATATCAGTAACGGAACAGCGTTTTGCTGACGATATCCGCTCCGTTGAGACCAGCAATGACAAGATGAAGGAACTCAACGCTGACTTGGATACAGTGCTAGACAGACTTCAACAGATACTCACTAATAATTTTGCGATGGACGGTGGGTACTTTTACTAAGATATATCGGTTTTCTGTTTTACGTGTAAAAAATTACCACTTATAGTTTATGCCAAAAGCAGTAATTTTTGTTTTACAAAATGTCGTTTTTAACCGCTCATATGCTAATCTCAAATAATTAAAAGTAATTTTCATTCTTTATGTTTTTCCTTATGTAATGTCATGCAATGCATGTCAGGTACACCTTAAAAATTAAAAATTAATATATTCTTGTCCACGTCATCTTAATTGGTAATTGGGAAACAACGATCTACATAATCGAAACTCTACTCCGAATTCTAATTCGTATGAGTAAACTGACAATTTTTCTTTGTTCTTTATTTCATAGGATAGGTTTTGACCTATCTATCATCAAAGGAAATATATTTATAATAAATGTTTTTGAACATACGTTTAACTTAATGCTTAAGTTCAGCCTTATGAATGTTGGACAAGATATAAATTTAAAAAAAGAACTTCAGGTTAATAAATCAATTAAATGAGAATATAGCCGTTACACTGTTTGTTAAAGTCAATCTGTAATATTTACGCTTAAGTAATGCAAATTAATATATAAAGCGATAGTTGTGACTATGACAATAAATATAGGAATAATAAATAAAGTCATATTTTTAAATAAAATCTAGTCAAAATTCCTTAATATACGCAAACGAAGTTATTATGTCAAATTTGAATGTAATTTTCATTAACTAATAGAGTTAGTACCAGCCATATTATAATAATTAAAAGTATATCATATATTGTTATCTACCAAACAAAATTTGCTGTTTCCCGATATAGCAAACCACCTAACCCACGCACAAACGCATGGTTGTTGTAATGATTGCTTACCATAGCAACGGCTACTATATAGATCGACAATGTAACCCGAGCAACGCCTAGTATTCCAAAACTGGGCGTTGCTCGGGTTACATTTTTACTAAATAGATGGTTTCATGTTACACGTGGCTCTTTTGGTGGCCCTCTGCTCCACCCCTCGTATCAATGTGCCCAGGAGACCTTCCATTTCGTTGGCCGTCTCGCGCAGCTGGGTGTTGTCGAAACACGAATCTGTAAAAAAATAAAATAATGTATACAGAGGTTCCCAAACTTTTTCAGTACGCGACGCACTTACAGATTTAGAATATTGTTTCGGCGCCCTAACTGGTCTTAACAGAGTACACATTATGAAGCTGCGGTTCATATTTATTATTTAACACAAGGATACATTTATTATTTAAGGAAAATAGGAAAAAAAAATAAAAAATGGTAACAGTGCGTTACTAAGTACTGAGGTTTGTTGAACGAACACATTTGTTTATTTTTGTAAATGACGCAACTTCTCAAACCTTCTAAAAAGAACCCGCCGCATTGAAAATAACGAGCCGAAAACAAATTCAGCAATTTGTTCAAGGTATGTTTTTCGTGGTCTTCCTCTTCCGGCCCTTCCATCCACATTCACAAGGTAAATTTCTTTTGCCAGTCCTCTTTTATCCATCTTCTCTATATGCCCAAACCATCTAAGCATCCCTTTTTCTACTTATGTCACAACACCTTCTTTTACTCCACATTGCTCTCTTATATCTTCATTTCTTATTTTATCATTCAAGGTCACACCACACATACTTCGTAATGCTCTCATTTCCACCACATTCAGTCTGCTTTCATGCTTCTTCTGCCAAACCCAACTTTCACTACCGTATATTAGCGTCGGAACAAGCACCCCCTGATGAACCGCCAGTCGGGCCGTTTTAGACACATTCTGACTTTTCATAAAGGAGTGCAGGGCTCCATTAACCTGATTACCAACTTTCACTCGTCTTTCAATGTCTCCTTCACATTTTCCATCTCTTGTAAACAGTGTCCCCAAATATACATATATAAACTCATCCACTTGCTCAACTTTTTCTCCTGCAATCAGCACCTCATACTGAGTCGTAGTGCTTTTATGCAGGCGTTCTCGCAAATTTTATAAATTCTTAAACCTACCCACATGTACAACAGTATGAAAAAGAAAGATATTTTAACTGCTCATTCGCTTTTTGGCAACTGGCCCAACGTTGATTTCCGGCAACCACGGTTACCTAGAATCCTTTCATCGATATCTATAATTTCTGACAAATTTTAATAATTAAAAATAAAGAATGAAAATTACTTTTACTTTTTTTGAATTTAATATGCAGCATTTGAGCGGTTAAACACGACATTTTGTGAAACAAAAATTATTGCTTTTGGCACACACTATGAGTGGTAATTTTTTACATGTAAACAAGAAAACCGGTATATCTTAGAAAAAGTACTCACCGTCCATCGCAAAATTATTAGTGAGTATTTGCTGAAGTCTGTCTAGCACTGTATCCAAGTCAGCGTTGAGTTCCTTCATCTTGTCATTGCTGGTCTCAACGGAGCGGATATCGTCAGCAAAACGCTGTTCCGTTACTGATATGCTTCCGTCTTGAATGACTTTATCTCGTGTTTGGGATCCCGTGTCTGAAATAAAACAACAAAAACATTTGATATTTTCGATATTAAAATAAACCACCTAAAAGTAGTCGCTCCGGGATATTTTTGGTAGCCGGTAGATCATATGTGAGATTGTTGTTATCCTATTTTTATTTCATCTGTTTATTTTTATTATATTTCATTGTAATATAAGTATGAATAATTAACACTTGTTGTTATTACAGTATGGCCACCCTGTGCGCTAATATTAAACGTTATACTTAATATGTTATTATACTATATTACTTTATATTATATTATACTCTATCAAGACTGTAACTTATTTTTATGCCGAATAAATAAATAAATATGATTTTTACTACAAATTTATTTCAAAGCAGCGACATGCTGTACTATTCTTTTACAGCATTGGCCACAAAGCAACTTTACTTGGTTACACGTGTTTGGGGGCGAAAAATATGACAACTACGATGTTATTCACTAGTGATTTCTTACCATCACGTGATTCACGTGTCCTTTTGTCTGCCCCTTTCATAAGAAAGAAGACGTGATAATATTACTTCAATTACGACCAATCATGTTTAATAAAAAAAATAGAAACAAATTTTAATAATAACTAAATACTCTCTAACTAAAACTCCTATTACAGTGCAACAAAAAATTTTTTTTATTAAAATTTAAATACAGGTTTTGACGCATAAATAAATACAGATGATTATGGCAAAAATTGCTTTACTAAGATACAGGAAAACAATGGTCTGGAAGGTATTACTCATAAAAATTATCAGTCGCCCTCTGTATGGTCTAGAAGAGGGATTCCTAAACTATTTTGGGTCAAGAGACCCTTTTTCAAAATGACATTCTTTAGTTGTTTTCCTATTGATACAAAATACTTACCAATTCAGAAACTTTACAGTTGATGCTGCCAAGTGGTTAATATCGACCCCTTTGGGAATCCCTAGTCTAGAATATGTGAATATTCTAGACTAGGGATTGATGCCCAATGTGATTTTAGAACTGACAATTGTTAGAGTAATCCAATGCTGGAATGAACACCAAGAGCCAAACATCGTGTCCAACCTGGTTAAATGGAGCGACGGTCTACACAGGACTTCTGGCAAAGGCTGGATAAAGTGGCACGATTTGGGGCAGGCCTATTGTCAGTGGACTGCCATAGGAACACTTAAATCTATAGTCACTTACCATTATACCAATTGCTCATGTCATTCATGGACACAGTTGATATGCTATCTGATGTTGCGTGTACTACGACAGGCTTCAAAGCATCGCCCGATACCATCATTAAGTTTTGGCTCATCATGTCTCTTGAAACCGCTGAGCAATTTTCAGGGTCCATGCTTAGAACTCGAGGCTGGGTCTTTAGTTTGTCCGATAATACAGTATGTTTCTCATCTACTACAGGGATAGGACTGAAAAGATCAAAGGCTTGTGGACGCTCTGATTTCCCATTTTTAACTGTTTCCGATGGTTTGTTGGGTGAAGTAAAATTTTCCTAAAAGGTTAAATCAAATAAAATTAACGTCAATTTTATTGTGTCAATGCAATAAATAAATAACGAAGACCAAAATTGGCACCGTGGCGGGGCCCTCTGCCCACGGAGTCAATGGTCGCGGGTTCTATCCCCGCATCAGAATAAATACAAGTATGGTCTACACATAAACATTATTCCGAGTCTGCAAACCCTGCCAATCCACATTGGACAAGCGTGTTGGATTAAATGTCCATTTTTGAGCCCATGTATGTGAGACATATAAATATATAATATACAATTTATAAATAATGTTAAAAATATATTTGTTGAACAAACTATGGGTTATTTATACAAACGCTAAAGGGCAAAGAGTACTTCACGCAACAGTAAAGGGAACTCTTGACCTAGCCCTTCCTAAAAACTTCGGCAACTTGGTCAAGGTATGTTTTCTTTGCTCTTACCCTACCAACCCTTCCATCCATATCCGCAACGTAATTTCTATTGCCAGTTGTCTTTCATCCATCCTCGCTATGTACCCAAATCTAAGTTTGCCCTGCCATAAGTTTTTGATGCCAGCCTTTGTATATAAGCATGTTTTTGAACTTACCAATGTTGTGTCTGTTTGGATATACCACTGAAGATTGCTGGTTCCATTCGAAAATGGTGTATGGAAAGACATTTCGGGAAAAACGCATTGTAATAGCTAACAACTTATCCAAATGGTAGAGATAAAACTATTATGGGTTTTAGTATTTTGTGACAAACCTTTAATGCTTTTAGCCGTTCAATCTGGGAGGAAAACAAGTTGTAACGTTCATCAACCTTTATTTTTAAATCATCATCCTTCACCACATTTTGTAACTGAGTTGATAATTCTTTTAGAGCACTGAAATTAAATTCAATATTAGTATTAAATTCATTTCTAATAAGCCAACCTGATGACATGCTTGATGATGATAAAAAGGAAACTTATAGTTCTAATTCTGGGTGGACAGTCAAAAGTTTTACTTAGCTAAGATCCGCGACAAGCAAAACAATAACAGAAAATTAATAATGTGTGTTTTCCTGCTGGATGAAGTGGATTTATTTGGAACTTAAACCAAAAACTTATAAATCCACTTCATCCAGCAGGAAAACACACATTAATTTTCTGTTATTGTTTTGCTTGTCGCGGATCTTAGCTAAGTAAAACTTTTGACTGTCCACATAATGATGGATTTCCGCAAAGTAACGCCTGACTCCATTAATAAGTTCTTATTCTTACTACTGCATAAAAATAAATTTACACTCACTTGTTCTGTATTTCCAATTGTGTTATGATATCTTGAAGAGTATTTTCTGTATTATTCCTTTTATTTCCCGAAGCTTTGCCCACTGTAGATGTATAGATTTTTGGTTTCTCATCTTCTTTCCTCCGAACTGAACCCTGTTCTGGCTTAATGCATCTCTTAGAATTCTTTTTGACTGCCTTACATTTTCTTTTTTTTGTACAAAAAAAGAATTTTTTCATTCCCTTCATAAAACTCAAACATTCTGTTGGTTTAATCTAAAACAAAACTTTTAAAAATTTGGATCATTCCATTATAATGATTCTAATTGAAATTAAGTCTATTAATTCTGACGTAGACCAATTAAATTACAGTACTTTGACTTAGCAAACGACTGATACAAGGCTGATCAAGTTTTGTCAGAGAACTGACAAACAATGGAGTATGTGAGTAGTGGAGTATGGAGGGAAGGCCGCGTCGCGCTTCGTCTATAAATTAGCAGGTTAGGTGTAATCTGTATAAACTGTCAACTTCACCAACATGTCACATGTTTATGCTTAGAATCCATTCAATATATCAATGTTATTTAATAGAATCGGGCGTTATTTGGCTGAAGTACATTGTTTAGATTAGGGATACCCAAAGTGGTCGATATCGACCCCTTGGGGTCCAAGTCGGTTTTTCAGTGGACTCTACAAATCGAACCCTAATAATTAACACAAGTTCTTATTAGAAACTTTCATACGAAAAAAAAGAAACACCGGGCACACCCATCTCATTGATTAAGAAACAATAAATCTGTTGTTACTTTACTTAATATTTAATAAATATTAAGGTATTTAAATTTCAACATTAAGATATTTCTCATTTATTAAAGTTTTTTAGATTGTTACACAATACTTTTATATAGTGTAACAATTTAAAATTACTTTAGTAAATGTTTAAAATTATAAAATACAAAGTACCTAATAGACTTTTTTTTGGGGGTCGATAAAGTTTTCGTAAGACTATATATAGGGGTCGATAATCAAAAAAGTTTGGCAACCCTTAGTTTAGATAGACACAAGGATTTTTTTATGAATCTTAGCATTGTAATTCACAACTCTCTTTGATTTTTGATTGAAAGTATAATGTTCTTTACCTCGCCATCGACGATTTCTTGAACAACGTGATTTCTTTTGTGTCCAGTGACCACAGTCAAATTTTTGTCATACAAGTAACATTTCTCACATAAGTACACATTGTTGCATTTTGCGCATTTGAACTGTAACATCTGAAACACAATTTAATTAACTTTATGAATACGAATAAATAGCTAAATATAAGCAAGATGTAAATCCAATTTAGTCAATAAAATCTAATAGTATCTAAAAAATATTCTAGAAACTGAGAGTAGAATGGATAACCAGAATAGCGGAATGTAGTAGGCCTCCCGGTCAGATTAAGTTTTAATCTACAAGCAGTATATATTAACAAATTACAATTTATTCAGATTGTGGAATCAAATCCGTGACCTTTGACTCGGAAAGGACTAAGTTCGCCACTGAGCCAGATTTGTCGTAAATTTATCAAAATTGGGGTATAATGCTATTAATGAATTGATGTGGTATTTATGTTACTAGATATATTACACAAATGAATATCTAATACCGATTTAATAAATTAGATTAAAAGGCACACGGGTCTATATCAGGATCTATATTAGATAGTTTTTTTTATTTTACCAAAAGGAGTGCTCCGAGGAATTGTTCAGAATAATTCCGGCCGCTGAATTCCACTAAGCACAATTAGCCACTATGAAAAGTTTCAGTCCCACCATCAGGATGAGTGGCGATGCAGGATGATGGGTTTTTCCAGAAACTTCTTTTCACGCACCACTGCCCTGTGGAACTAGATACCACCGGCGGTGTTTCCGAAACGATATAATATTGGTACTTTCAAAAAACGCCCAAAGGTTCTGCAATGCCCATGGTACTATGGATGTCTATGGGCTTTGATTGCTTTCCATCAGGTGACACGCCTGCTCGTTTGCCTGCCTATCCCTTAAAAAAATAATATCTTGAGGGCACAATGCAATTTATTTACCAGACACCAGGAAAAAGTGTACCTGTATGATTGGCTTAGAGCAGGCAGCGCAGCTAGCGGTGGCGTTAGAGCACGAAGCAGCGGTATTAGCGCACGAAGCAGCGGTGTTAGCGCACGAAGCAAAAACGTTGGCGCGGGTTCGACTAGCTAAGATTCGTTGCAACACTGGCAGCCACAGCGTACTGGAGCAGTTGAGCGCGCCCCAATCGGCCACCATACGACCGCTCACGCCTAACATACCTGCGCTCTGAAAGAATAAAAGATAAGAATAGAAATATATGGTTAAAAGAGATCGATTTTAATGTTGCTTGCTATGCATTGTGACGCTAAGTACAAAGACAGGTGGAACGAACAACTGCTCGATTATATTGCCATACTGTTATTATAAATATGGATACACAAGTACATACTTAGACTACATCTGTACAGAAAATAGAGGAAACTACATCATTAAACATCATACCTTTACACGATGTTATGTTGTAGTCAACAATAAGCAATCGAACAGTAATCAAAAAATATTTTTAAAATAACATGATCATTCAGATAAACGTTTTTTTACATAATAACAATTTATAAATTATCAAATATTATTTTAAAACTGTAATGTTTCATATCTTTTCACCATCTTAATTTTTACAGTGCGTGACATTGTTTGTGGGTCAGTGGCATCAGACTAAGCTGACCTGATCTACCGTTAACGATACATTTTGATACAAATAACAAAAAGATATGGTCTGAGACACCAGCGCTTGCTCTTCCAACTGTCACCAACCCATTGCCAGTTTAGTTTGCTAACTCGGATTATATTGGATAAACTCCGAGCATAGTTTGTGACTGAGCTTGTGAAGCAAACAAACTGTCAGTGGCAATGTTTTATTACTGTAAGAGAGTTGAAGACTTTCGTCTTCAAACTCCGAGGTATGAGCTCGAATTCGGCTAACTGTATTTATTTATTGATAGCAAAGTTTCATCCCCACCATCTAGTTGAGTGGCGATCCAGTTTTTCTAAAAACTTCTTTCCATCCACCACTATCCTGTGGAACCAGCTACCTTCAGCGAAGTTTCCGAACTGATACAACATTGGAACATTCAAAAAACAAGGCTTTACATTTCTTAAAGCCTAGGAACGCTTCTACACTGTGGATGTCTATAGGCGGTGTTGACATATGCTCATTTGCCTTCCTATCCTATAAAAACAAGCACGCCCTTGATGTGATTTGGGCATGCTATACTATATTTAAAGAACACCTATTACCTTCTCAAAGCAAGCGTCAACATCAGCCTGCAGTTGATCACTTGCACTACCTAAGTACTTGGGCAAAGCGGATACGTGTGTCAGAAGCGCAGCAAACCGACGTGGCGACACGCAGCCATTGTGGTCCGCACAACTGTTCGCTAGAGCCAACCATTTCTCCGATAGTGAATCCTCACTGAGCAGTATTAGAAGGGTCTTGGCAGCTAGCACACGAATTGGCGTTTTCCTTTCCCTGTTTGTGCATGAAAATCATTAGAAAGAATCTCTTTGATTTGAAAGTCCCCTGCTTAGCAGATGAACTAATAATGTTGGTGATAACCTACATGCTTATTTTATAGAGCGATTATACTTTTTTTCTACAGTCCATATTTGTCCCACTGCTAAACACAGGCCTCTCCATTTCAGAAGTTGACAGTTTAACCCACTATACTTGTATTGAGAAAAGTTTCTATTAAGTAAAATATTGGGCTCCTGGTGACAGAATTAGGTTATTCTTAATATAACTTAATATTTCTTGTTTAAAACTAATAGTTAGTATTGAAATCCTAATTCTACATACACATACACCCATTATTTGTCCTGTCCACATCACATCACATCTTAAAAACTTCTCCATCTTTTGTTTCCTTCTTCAGTTCCCATTATTCACACATTCACCTCTTTACCTAACTTTAAGGTAGGCAATGCATCTACACACATTTTTTTATAACAGAATTTATATTCATATTTGTCACAAAAATCACATTAAAAACTTACCCATCATATACATTCAATAGCAAATTAATTAACAAATCCACTGCCAAATCAACATCTCCAGAAAATAATCCTTCTTTCTCTGCAGCGAAGTAAATGTCAGCTAACACTGCTTCTAACTCAGCTGTGTCTAGTGACAAACTGCTTTCAGAGAGGCTTAATTGGTGTCTAGCAAACACTCCAGAGCTGATGCGAAGTGGAGGTACTGCAACATAAAGATTATAAACTGTTACAATCATAATCATCATCATCATTAACTATAGCCTGTGGCAGTCCACTGCTAGACCCAAGAACCACCCCTTAGCCCAAAATTACCTTCACGGATCCAGTTTATAAACAAGGTGTACCAAAATTATAAAGTAATAGAAAATATAAATCCTGAATGACTTTTAAATACTATTTTAATAAAACAGGATGTGTAAAACAAAAATTATAAAATGTAAACTTACCGCCTAGTTGCCTTTGTAGGCCAAAAATCTTGAACGCAATACGATATGTAGTATATTTTATCTCATTGTACTCCTCCAGGGAATTAATGATTTTCTTAAAATGAGGATGATCATAATCTTGTTTTCCACTTTCTTCACTAAAAATCAGTAAAATACAAGTTAGTTTTACAGAAAATTAAAGTGAAAGTTGTTTTACAAGTAAGTACTTACTAAATGTAACACGGGTATCCTGCTTCATTTTCCACCTTTTTCCAACAATTTAAATCCATTACAAAAATATTAATCTGTAAATCAAGATTTCAATTCAGATAAATAGCTAACTATGACCATAAAACAAACAAAAAAAACACCGATTTATTAAACCGCCATAAATTTATTTAAAACGAAATTTTTCAAATTCCTTCTTCTAATAAAAACTAATCAAATTCCTGTTCTCCGCGCATTGAGAAACTATAACATCTATTGACCAATAAAATTCAAGATAAACTTATTTCATTGGTTAAAATTAAAAACGGTTTTTCTTACGTTAATAATTGGCTACTGAGATTTTAGCTCATTACAAAAATACTGTACATATTTTTATTTTTCGCCCATGTTATAGCTAATTTAACTTTGAATTTAAATTGTATGTATTTAATCTTCATCAATTGTAATTCTTACTTAGCAGGTAGATTTGAAATCGTATTTTTTATTTTTACTTTACAGTCGCTGTCGCCTGGACGCTTATCCACTGCAAATTATACTCACCTTGTACTTACTAGTGTACATAAATACATAATTTGACGGTCCAATAACCCAAAACATAAAACACTGCTACAAAGTCGTGAGTGCAAGTATATAAAAGTGTTATATACAAATTATTTTTGCTAGCTCTTTACGTACGTACGCATACAAATGAAATCACAAAACCAAAAATATATTTAAGTTTATAAAAATTATTAACTTTCTTTCTTTAATGACAATTACAAAAATTACGAAAATCCTATTCAATATTTATGTAATATTAAAAGCAAGCATCCACATATATCTAACTTGTTATTCTTAAAATGCATCATAAATTGTTGTAAAATCCTTAAATTGTAAAATGATGAAATAAATCAATTTTTTATTTATTTAATAAAAAACTTAAAATATTTATTTATTTTAATTAAAGTAAAACTTACTATGTACATTCTGTTTTTATGTAAACGAATTTTTAAAAAGGAACGTTAGGTTGCGGTATCAGAATGTTTTCTATTGTCATATAGAAACAAGTTCAAAATTCAGCCAATAGTATGCTTACAATTACTGCTTAAAAATATTTCGAACCAATCATGTTTCTTTTTTATAATGCAATTCTACTGCCAGATTTCTTTTGGTAAAAGAGACGCCATTTTGCAAGCGTCACTTGGCGGCGTGTCGGGTTTCGGCGTTTTCAAAAAATTTACTTAGGAAGATATCATATTATTGTTTTGGTTTTGTGTAATATGTCGTATCAGTCTAGTGTGGCCCAAGACACTTTATCTGCAGCTCAGTTAGAAATGGCCGGCAACCCTAATGCACTAGCCTTGCGTCGACCGTTTGACCCTGTAGCTCACGATTTAGAAGCAAGTTTTCGTTTAACAAGATTTGCCGATTTAAAAGGAAGAAGCTGTAAAGTACCTCAAGATGTTCTTGGCAAGTTGGTGGAATCACTACAGCAAGACTATTCTCAACAAGAGCAGGATCAATTTATGCATGTAGCGATCCCGCGCATTGGCATCGGTTTGGATTGTTCGGTTACGCCGCTTAGACACGGCGGGCTGTGTTTGGTGCAAACAACTGATTTTTTCTATCCTTTAGTAGATGACCCTTACATGATGGGAAAGATAGCCTGTGCTAATGTTTTGAGTGATCTCTACGCTATGGGTGTTACAGAGTGTGATAACATGTTAATGTTACTTGGCGTATCCACTAAAATGACTGAAAAGGAGCGTGACGTAGTAATTCCGTTAATAATGCGCGGTTTTAAAGACTCAGCTTTAGAAGCTGGTACTTCAGTAACAGGTGGTCAAACAGTTATTAACCCATGGTGCACAATTGGTGGGGTTGCTACCACTATTTGCCAACCAAATGAATACATAGTTCCTGATAATGCTGTTATGGGTGATGTGCTTGTGTTAACTAAACCTCTTGGTACCCAAGTAGCTGTTAACGCTCATCAGTGGCTTGATCAGCCTGAACGCTGGAATAGAATTAAGCTTGTTGTGTCTGAAGAGGATGTGCGTAAAGCTTATCATCGTGCAATGGATTCAATGAGCAGACTCAATCGTATTGCTGCCAGATTAATGCATAAGTACAATGCTCATGGATCTACAGATGTAACTGGATTTGGCTTACTAGGGCATGCTCAAAACCTAGCATCTCATCAAAAAAATGAAGTATCCTTTGTTATCCATAATTTGCCAGTTATAGCAAAGATGGCAGCTGTAGCAAAAGCCTGTGGCAATATGTTCCAGTTACTACAGGGGCATGCACCCGAGACATCTGGTGGACTTCTTATCTGTCTTCCCCGTGAACAGGCCGCTGCATATTGTAAAGACATTGAAAAGCAAGAAGGCTACCAAGCTTGGATCATTGGTATTGTAGAGAAGGGCAACCGCACTGCAAGGATTATTGATAAGCCTCGGGTCATTGAAGTGCCAGCTAAAGATTAAAGAAATTGGATTAAGAAATTTAAACAAAGGATTGACTTTATTATCAATTGTAATTAATTTAAAGAACTTTTATATCTCATGATTTCTGTGACAACTTAAACATTTTTTTAACACTTATGTTAAATTTAAATATTTTGGTTCTATTGTTGTAAGGAACTGTTCAAGTGGATTTAATATATATATATATCAAGCTTCTAGAGAACTTGAATCTAGTGACTATTTGGTGTTTTTATAATAAGTAAGATATCACTCATAAGTTGAAGAGAATTCCATTAGGTACCCTACATTGTAAACCTAAAATTTATTTGCAACTTGTGGAATGATTCTACAAATTGTGAGATAAGTATAATATTAGAATAAAGTTATTTTTCAGTCATACATTGAGTTTCATTTGACTCTTCTTGTAAAAAAATTAAACACCAATAATTGTTTACAAATGAATATATTGTAATTTGATACACTTATGTAATATGATATATATTTAAAAAACAAATTACTATCATATGAATCGGATACATACATACATAAGTTTTTTATGTGACAGTTTAAAATAACAACTAGCTTGATAATATGCAAAAACAAACGTGCAAATTTAGATTACTTGTGTAAATATAACTAGATATTTTTACACATTTATATGGAGGTGTTGAAAACTATAAGTTTGCAGTTGGTGTATTATAAAGTATAATACTTTATAGGAACTGTACTAGGTAAACTCGAATTTGCTATTAACAATTTAATAGTAGGATTACAAGTTACATTTTTCCACACCAAAGTAAAAACCAGAGATTGTGACATGCAACACACATTTATTACAGAAAATGGAAGCCTTAATATTAGTACAAAATAAAAATATTAGATTATATTCTATATAGTGTTTTCATCATTTAATTTCCCTAAGATATTAACACATTAAGGTATTATCTTATAAAATGTATTAATGTGTGTACATGTAAAATGTCCGTCTCTGGCTCAAAGCATTATAATATAATTACTTTACAATTCTTAATAAAGTTGTTGCAGTGTTTAAAGATGCACTCTGTTATGTAAATGTCAGTTGCTAAAAGATAATTGTCTTGTTTCTGTTATTTTTTTTCTTCCGTTATATATAATAATATATAATGTAAAAAGAAAAATATAACTGAGGAAACTTTGTACAGATTATATGAAATTAGATAAATTTAAAACTATTAAAATAAGCAGAAAAATGGTTTACTAGTGTAAACTAAAGTGTACATAGGAAACTACTGTAAAACTGAGTCCATCTCTTTTTTATGTATGGATATATATACATAAAAAAAATTATATATTGCAATGCATAAATAAACAAGTATAGCTTATATAGATGTGATTCGTATATGATGTGTATAGCTTGTATAATGAATATGAATTAATGCTTAAAATAAACTTTTAAAATCTCTACACAACTCCTTAAAATTTAATAAGAAACAATTTTAATGTAGGAAATGAATAGGTTAGAGTGCACTAAATTATTGTTATGTGGAAGGACAGCTAAACAGAATGATAGCAGCCTGTCTTCCAATTTTGTATATCTTGAAACAACAACCTTTTAAATTGAACTTAATGAAAGAATAAGGTTTTAATTAAAATAAAATAATATTTTAACAATTTTATTTTGATGCAGTAGTATTAACTCATATACTTAGTAATCTGTATTAACTGAATATTAATACACTAAAAAATGTTTAATTTGCCATTGTACCAAGGTGCAAGTAATAAATTATTACTTCCGAAATAACAAAATTGTTTATACAAACTAATCTGTAGTTTGACCTATTAATGTGTAATACAAAACTGTTAATCACTTCACATGGTCCTTAACTGTGATACAATGTAACATTCTGCAGGAGAATATAACTTCAATTCAGTGGTGTATTGAGACATGGTCTCTTTCGGGGGCGACTTTCATCGCTGTTCTGTTCGATGTGACTCTGATCTCGTTTCTTTGGAGAATTATTATTCTGTAAAAAACAAAAATGAATTCAGAACTGTTTCACATGTAGGCAGATGTTAATAAGATCTGCACATACACAAATACATGTCACTGAAAAAAAATATCAAAACTTCAAAATTAGCCGGAATACCCAAAAATAGCCAGAAACCAAAATTAGTCATTACAATTGAATAAATAAAACATATACAATGTGCATTCTGCAAAATGGCTATGACTCAGTCTAAATTTCTCCACCAGGAGTAAAAAACTAATTTTCTACCATCACCTGATACAGAGGTAAAGTGCAGGTTAAGTTACAGACAATATTTACATTGTTACAACCCTAAAACATTATTATTATCATTGCTTATATGTGTACATTCCTTGGCTCAGTGGGAGGTGTAAAGTTAATGTTTTTAAAATCAAAACTATATACAAAGCATTTAATGAAGGACAGTTATGGCTGCCAAAACAGATTCTCTGTGGTAGGTACCATTGTTGACACAGAAATTAAGACAAACATTTAGACTCAGAATAAATATCTATTGAAGGTATAAATATTTACCTTGATGCAGGATTCAATTACTTTTGTTTGTAATTGACATAAAAAATCTTAACATTACGGACATAAAATATATTTACCTTTTTCTCCCACTGTTGATGTAAATATCTTAAAAGGATGTTTGTTTTTTCGTTAACAATAACTGTAAAAGAAACCAATCATGTTTAAAATAAAATATGAAATTTAAAATATCTTATAACACATATTCTTTACATATTAAATTAAGCATAATGTAGTAAAACTACATTATACTTATTATATATGTAAATAATATTTATGCATTAACACTTACTTTGTTCAGATGGGATATCTTTAGTTGGTAAATATATTGACGGTCTCTTTGAACAATTTCTAATACCAGAATCCGTATTGAACAGTGTGAAGTTGCGTTCATTGTAAGAAGGAAGATCTTTCAGGAATTCCTTCACCGACTGTAAGATAAGATTAATAAATATTAACATCTGATTTGGAAGTCATTACCAAAAGTGACTAGTATGCGCTGTCATAGTTATATGATTGTTTAGTTACCATTTTAATCCTATTTTGACAACAAACACAATAATAAAGATACTGTTTAAAAGATCACCAATTCAATTAAATTACGATTGTCGACAAATACTCAGCCAGATGAATGAAAATGAATGACAACTTAAGTGTTGCAAGTTGCCGTCTATGATATAATAAACGTAATTTTGCTTTTAAATACCTACCCATTATGTCCTCAGAATTATACAAAAAATGGTCACATACTTTTGATTACTATTACTTTTAATTAACACATGTAAACATTTTGAAAATAAAGGTATCATTATTATTACAAAGTATTAATATAAATATAACATCATGTAATTTTTAAATATTATTTTATGGCTTGATGGTCAATTGTTAATTACTATATACAAAAAAAGAATAAAAACGTTATCTTTAAATTTAGCGCCAAAGTTAAGTTTTTCTTCTCCACAAAAATGTTCAATTTAGTAAATTCTAATTTTAATAGGACATACAATCCTAGTGGAAAACAAAATGCTCTATGTGACATAAAACGATTATTAACATCTCGTGAAACAACTGCTCAAAGTGCAGCTTGTGGATATTTGAATGAAGTGATAACTCGTTTCAAAGAAAATTCAGTTCAAAGAGTCCACATGATAAATTATTTGCTAGATAATGACCTGATAGTTTTTCTTTGCGAAGCTACCTCAAATATAGATTTGACACTATTCAGGTCAGTAAAAAGTATATTATTTTGATGTTACTACTGTAATATAGTAACGCATTGTTCTAATATCTGCTTAGGTCATTTTAAGTACCTAAAAATAACTGAAATATAAATTGAATAGATCGATGATTTAAATTAGATATTTTTATATACACATTAAAAAGGAAAGTGGATGTTAAGCTATGTATATATACAAAAATTTTAAATATGATTATTTAAATTTTTTGTAAATAAAACTCATTTTACCGTTTCAATGCGTGACAAGTGAGTGCTGGGTCCCGGAGAGATAATTCCTGTCTCCTTCCTTTATTATTATTTATAATTCTTCTTCCCCACTAATTATTTCCTTTGTTTAATGACGTTAATTCTAAGGTAGGCAACAACAACGTAGCGTTAGAATAAGACGTATTAGGATATAGGGTTAACAATAAAGTATGCAAAAGATAAAAAATACTCGTATAAATTACGTGGGTAAGAATGGGAGAGGAAGGAAAAAAGAATATAATTAATGGAAGTAAGAAAAAGAAACTATAAATTTAAAAAGATTTCTGAAAAATCATAGTAAACAACAAAACAAAAAAAAATGCATCTTTATTATTACATATATAATATGAGCGATGGTTTCTCATCATCCGATGACCCGCTTGCTCATTTATTCCAATAAAAAATGATCTACGTTTATTGTTGTTTTGTGTAATGTATATATATATATATATATATATATATATATATATATATATATATATATAACAATATATATATATATATATATATACACTTCATAAATTTTTCGAATTATTTGAGCTAGGTCAACATTGTCTTGTATACGGTTGCTGTGGCAAGAGAGACGTTTCTTCGCGGAGGAATACGCGGCACATGCGATGGCGGCGGTGCTAAGGGCGCTTGCACATTACACCGACGTCAGTTCGAACGCCGCTGTTGATGTTTGTCTACATTTCCTGTGCGATTTGCTCACTGGGTAAGACTATCAGGAAAACCTTATCTTACACAGCTCATATATGTATCACTGTTGGGCACACGCCTCCCTATTACTATAGGAATGGACGTTAACCTATCACATTTGTCGAACGGATATAGATGACTGTAGTTAATCTACGCTGCCGGCAAGCTTTATTTCTACAGCATGAATGGGCCAACTCTTGCGGGTATATACTACAACTCTTCAACAAAGACTTCTAACTAGTAGTGTTCACGTTAATAGTTTGACGAAGCGTGTGTAGATCGATGGAAAAAGTAGGAATTGACTTGAATTCTTTTTTCTATTACTTATTTCAGTATACGCTCCCATGAGACTATCTCACCGCTGTCAAACCAAAGCGCTTACAACGTTGAACAGTTGTTTGCCTGTCTGAATTCTATAGCGCAACGCCTTAATAAAAATCCTAACAGTATTTTAGGGAGCGCTTTAGTATTAGATTCCTTAATATCGTACCAGCCAGAGAATCTCACCATAAGAGGCAGCACTGCAAATGCTTTGGTACAAGTTATAGATCCTTGGTTAAGGTTGTTGGTGGGTATGTATTTATATAATCTATATTTTAATGCAATCTTTTATTTATATAGCCCATATATGTATATGTATGTTCCACTATAGACCAAGGGGCCTCCTGATTTGAAATGAATAATCACCATGCTTGTGTACATGATTTGGGAGGGTAACATGTCTGAGATTAATATCTGTAAGCCGTATATATGTATATTTATCCCCGCGATTCGAACCCGCGATTACTGACTCTGAAGGCAGTAACTTTGCCACTGAGCGATATAGGTCTATATTAGGATTATTAATTATTTTGGTATGACACAAGAAAAGTTGAAAGCAAAAATAAAATACAATTTTTGAAATTTCATATTGGATAGGTACAATATATATACAATATATGTCCCAGAACTCAACGTCAAGCCCAAACGGGGTGACAGGATTGATTGTAACCATCATGAGAAAAATCAGAAAAAATCTATCCTATGCAGTTTGAAAATTATGGGCATTTAAGAAAAACCTAGAAATTTGGTCAAACTGTAACTATTTTTCGGTTATTGTGGTTAATTTTTATTATTTTTGTTCATTTAAACTTTGGAACCGTAACCCTAAATAAAATTTCTAGAATTACAATAAAAAATAATGACACAATTGCCCCAAATTTCCTAGAATTAAGACTATTTGTTAAACTATGAATTTAAAATTTTCAAAATTTGTCGACTTTGAAAGGACCTCCTTTAAAAAAAAGTACTAGAGTGCCTTGGCAAGTGCCATTAAAAGTTAGCGAATTTAATCAGGATTATAAAATGGTACAATACTTGTTAGTTTCATAGTAAAAAAAACGAGTAAAAAAATAAAAACCTCAAGTAACCCGATTTTTGCTAACCCATTTACTCAGTTAAAATGTTTTTTATTCGCACAAGCTCTTGGTAGGTTCTTAATTTTAAGATCTTCAGATAAGTTTTTTTTTCTGATTTTTCTCATCAATCCTGTCACCCCGTTTCGGCTTGACGTTGAGTTCTGGGACACCCATATAAGTAAATATTTATTTAATTACATATACCTGTGATAATTATTCTATTATTATTAAGACCTAATTGGCTCTGTGGCGATATAATCACTTTAGGAGTTAATGGTCGCGGATTTTATTTCCGCATTGGGATAAAACATATATGACCTGTTACATATTTATTCCGTTGATTGGATATCCGGCTAATTCGCTATAGAGTAGTCTTGGGTTTATTAATTCAATCATGATCCAAAAATGGGGAGCGTCGTGACTAACATAAAAAAATAAAAGTATATTATCTGCTGAGAGTTTTCATTCTGACATATTTCACGATAAAGATTCTCATCATAAAAAATGTCAAACTTAGAATCAAAATAGCTTCAGTTTCTAAACTTCGACTTTTTTAAAATGTTAAATTGTGTTTTCCACCAGTTACGATGAAGCACGCGGTGCTGGTAAATAAGAAAAGTTTATTAGGAATGTTAATAGCAGCGACTTCTCAAATCGGCATCGACTTACTGAGGTAAGGGAACAATTATAAAGAAATAATTTTTAGAGTCACTCTACAATACTCTTTCTGGTATAGATAACAATTTATAGATATAGCTAATAACAATTCATGCAGATAAAGTTAAAAGAAATATTTATTTTGTAATATTTATTAAAAAATCTTTTTAAATATTTCATTTAAATAAAAAAATATCCATACAATAAATCTGTGTCAAAGTTCGAACTCAGCAGTTCGAACATATGACGTAATGGGACTAACGACCTCTTCGGAATAAAGTACTCAATAACCTTTTTAAAAGTAAAAAGATCAATGTCCACTGTAAAAACAACAGCCAGGTACGGTTCTTTAAAACAGATTAATATTTCTCATTTGTATTATATATATTTTTTTAAGTATTTTTTTTTCTATTTCTTTGGTGGGTTTTATAGTAATTAGCTTTAATTACTATACCAGTTTCGTATAAAATATTCTAATATATATATATATATATATATATATATATATATATATATATATATATATATATATATATATATATATATATATATATATATATATTCTAATATCTTAAAATGAAAAATTAGCTTTTCACGATACATCTTAAAAACTAAAACTTAAATGAACTTTTGAAGTCAAGTTAAAAAAAACAGGATACGAGCATAAAAATGAAATAAAAACTTAACATAACTTATGTAACTAATATTAACACTAAATTAATGATAAATAATTTAATAATAAACGAAAATTAAATACTTTAAAACACAAGTTTTAAAGTATTTAATTTTCATCAGCCAGCCACATTTTCAGTGGCCAGTACGTAATCCACGTCACATTTATTTCTGTGAAAATATAAGATAAATGAATAAAATTTTCCAGTTTCATTTAATTATTCGAGTTTATATTCATTCAGTATAATCGGGTATATAATCAGTAAATAATTATTCGGGTTCCAACTATATTTATAATTGTCAAATGTTTTAAAAAAAATAAAAATGGTTATATTTTTTTAAACATTATTATCATCATTGTCAATGTTATCATAATTAATTTCTTTTTTTACAAGACTGTTGTTAGTACTCAGCGGTGATCAACGAACAGATTTTGTTCAAAGTATACTAGTCGATAACCAAGAAATTAATTTACTGAAGGAAACTGCTTTAGAGATGAGTAGCTGTGTTCGCAACACCATATCTGAATTAACGGTCTTTGTTAAGGTAATATAATCATACATACATATGAAGATACTTACTACAATATTATGAATACATTCCTATTCTGATCTTTGCTTATTCTGAGAGCTGCGATGCTAACGAACGTATAGTAAATGACGATAAATCTGCTTCCATCTCTTTCAGTCTTCAGCTTGATGTATCACTTTAAAGATTTTCACGTTTAGCAATTTTGTTGATCCTTGGTAGGCTACACCTCCTCGGTCTCCTTTCTCTCAAATTTTCGGTAACTATGACCACGACCAATTGGCTCAGTGGAGGGGCCCTCCGCCCGCGGAGTCAATGGTCGCGGATTCGATCTCTGCATCGGAATAAATATATGTATGGATTACAAATATTTATTCCGAGCCTGGTAACCCCGCCAATCCACATTGGCAAAGTGTGGTGGGTGTGTATATGGGCTATATATATATATATATATATATGGGCTATATATATATATATGGGCTATTAAAAAAAGAGCTTCTTTTTCTAATAGTTATTGTCTAATAGGAAGAAAGACTCACAGATAAGCTGTCAATTGTACACCGATCATTTATTGTAGACAGCAACAAAGGATTATTTTACCTTGTTATTTATGAGCGCCTTCAGGTTATCGGAGGGCTTTCATGCAATGTTACTGAACATTGCATAAAAGCCCTCCGACATATTAAAGCTCTCTGTGCACGCATATACTAAATAGCTTCAAATATATTACAATAAGCCTAAAGAACATTTAGATAAAATTCAATTTTAGTTATATGTTTTAGTGCTAGAGATCAAAAAATTCACTGGCATATCTCGTGCAGTTTGCTTACCGACTAGCGTTGGAGGTGACGAATGCTTCAACTTGGGATGAGGGATGAGTCTTAATAAACGTTGTGTATCTCCGTAGCTAAATAAAACGACGGTTAGCGCAGGAAGGTTGACAGAAACTGGATACAAGTAGTTGAAAATAGGGCTAGGTGAATAGGGGAAGCCTATATGTAGCAATGAACAACCGTAGCTGATAATGGGAGATATGTTGTTTGTTGCTGAGTTATGATTATTTTTTTTTATGGGATAGGAAGGCAAACTAATAGGCGTATCACCTGATGGAAAGCAATCAACGCCACCCATAAAAAGGCAGTGCGGAAGCGTTGCCGACCTTTAAGGTAAGTGTCATTATGTGAGTAGGAGGGGGAAGGGGAAGAGGGAGGGATAGAGGTAGGAAGTAGAGGTAGAAGAGGAGGGAGTGGGGAGGGGACTGGGGAGGGTTTTGGGCCTCCGGAACTCAGGCCGCTCACCGTACGAAGCGCGGTAGCTAAGCTACCACTTAAACGCCGGTTTTCTGCGGGAGTGTAGTACTTCCACGGGCGAGCTGTATTGTATATTACTTGTATAACTTATGTCATTGTTGTAGGAAAATCAAAACCTAATAGACACAGAAGAATACAGCGTTTTCCTTAAATTTCTACTAAGTTTCATGCAGCAATATGCAAAAAGCGAATTTATGCCGGAGTTCTGTGATACCTTATTTGCTCAAGGTTACCTTATATCTCTGCCACAAATTCAAATAACGAGGTATTTTAAAACTTATTATTTTAGCTGGTATCGATATCATCTTCTTCGTCGACGTCTGATATTCTGTTCCGCCTCGACATGAGACATCTTTAGGTGTAGTATACTCTACGAAAGACAATCGTGGAGTGAAAAGACTCGACACTCTGTACACTTCTTCGCAAAAACACACAATATTATTTTTACGAATCTTGTTCGCGAATCTAATCGAAGTAAGTTTGACTGTCCATCTTTGTAATTGATTTTCGCAAAGTAACACCCGTCATCTATTGTGATAATATTGAGAAACATATAAAATATCTAAAGGGTCTAAGAAAACCTATCCATCCGTTATCGAATACGGCCCCATTACTTTCTATTGGTTGTATTATGAGATCATATAGCCTTAGATAGTTAGCAGTGTATACGTCAGTAATAAAAACTGTCTGCGAACCCTAATCTGACCGTTATATGTGAATATTACAACACCCTTAAATTTGGGGGGGTAAGGCAGTGGCTAGCATTGGACTGTTATTTCTGTATTGATTATTAATCATTGCTGAGGCAAATACAATACTACAAAGAGATAGAGAAGAAGAGGAAGGGAGGAGGAAAGAAGTAACGATAGAGAAGGAGGGAGAGAATGGAAAAGACAGGAGATTGAGGGAGCTGTAAGCACAATGAAAAATGATCCTATTAATCGCCACTGTAAAGCGTTCTCATAATTTCAGAAATGATCCTGAAGTTCGCAAAGTTAGCACCCTTGTTTTAGGTGAATTATTAAAGGCGCTAACTGAAAAATATCTTTTTCCTAAACAAAATGAAAGTAATACAATTTGCCAAGCAGATATTCATGTAAGTTAATATTATGAAGTATTATAATCATTTTACGATCCAAATGGCGTGATGGCAGTGTTTTTCGTTACCGCGTCTTCTAAGTCTAGAGCAATGAGTTCGACATAACAAAAGAAATCTTTGTATAGGCTTATAGGTATTGGTGATTTGGCTACAAAGAACGTGCTAAGACCCAAGCTGGTCTAATCTGTTTCTGTTGTACAGCTACTTGCATCGTGTGAACGCATCATATAAGTTACTGTACGAGTCGATCAGTACCTTGCATGCGAGAAAGACATCGATATAGACAGATAGATACATTTATATATCTATATATATATATATATATATATATATATATATATATATATAATATCATATATATATATATATATATATATATATATATATATATATATATATATCGACGCAAAAAAGCCGAAAACGCCGTAAATTACTATTACGTTGAATAGTCTGAGTCTAGCTCTAGGACCACCTGAAAACTTTGTACACCGTTAAAACTGACTGTTTTTGAGTGTGTGAAAAATTGTATCTGATACAATTTTTTATGGCTCTGGTGGTAAGTCTTCATTTTGCGGTTTACTACGTTTTTTTGTGTCATTTATAAATATTATATTTATATATAATATTATGTTATATATATAATATTATGTTATACACACACACTTATAAATATTTATAATCAAGCATTACATAAATATTTATACGCTGTACAAGCCCTATGTACATTAAAATAAAAACAATACGTGACAATAACAATTCTAATAATATTGAAGTCATAAACTAATGATATTAAGGATGACTATTAAGTACGGATATTACTTGTGATCGACGACCAATTGACTCAGTGGTGAGGCTGCAGCCTACGGTGTCAATGGTCGCGAATTCGATCTCCGCATCGGAATAAATGCTTATATGTATGGTGTACAAATATTTATTCCGATTCTGGTTACCCCGCCAATCCGTATGGACAAGCGTGGTTGACTAACGTCCGTACCTCAGGAAATGCGGAGGCCTATACTCAGCATTGGGATATATTTGGGCTGTGAAAAGAAAAAAATACTCGCGAAAAATATTTAAGATTTGTTTAAAACTATGTGAATTTATTGGAAAGAAGTTTATGAGTTCCTGGCGTAGGGTGTTGGATTTCTGACTGGCGCTCAAAACACACGTAATAGTTTATATTCGAGATATTAAGTTAATTTTATAAAAACGTTAACTTTAAATAAAAACGTCATTTCTCTTTCAGATGAATTTAGTTGAGTTACAGTACGGAATGGAGATACCTCAAAGTATAGGAGCGCAGCTACAAAAAAATGAACCATACAGCTTGCTAATTTATATATACTTCTACTGTCAATCCACGGAGGAGTATAACTTTATTATAATATACATAATTTAATTAATTTAATTTAATAATTAATTAATAATTAATTTAATTTTTATATAACTTTTATTATACTTAGTAGTATATTTAGTACACTACCGTGAAACGTGGAGATATAGGAATAGGTAATCACGAGTAGGAAATTCCGCGTAATAGGAAATCGCGTAATACGGGACATACATTATCAGAAAGGAGGAAGTCCGAAATCAAGAAAAAATGTGCTGAAGTTAAAACTCAAGAAGTTATTTCTTGATGATCTATGATTTGACTAGTATTTTTTTAAACATAGTATATATTGTTTCAAAATATAGTATGTATAGTATAGTAATTATGTAAAAATGAGCGCGTCTCGCCGTCAAACTTAAAAGTTTGACGAGTATATTAGTATAAGTACATACATAGGTTTGTAAATATTTTTGAATAATAAATAAATAAAAGAATAATTCATGGAAGTCCAAAAATGTCTTTAAATTGTAAAATTTATTGTTAATAAGTTTAAAATTTATTATTAAAAGTTGAATACAATTATATCTTTAAATGCCTAGGTAGCAAATAGAGACAGATAGAGCAAAATAACATGTTTGTTATTGATTCTTTAAGGTCCTACATATAAATAATAGGTGAACTTGCTCTTCTCAACAAAAATCAGATACTAGGTGAAAACATATTTATGTGCCGCGTTATACGGGACTGTTTATCCGGCTGCTGTATGAATAGTTACTAGTCGCATCTTTCTCTTCGCGTTATACGGGGCGAGGTATACGGTAGTCTACTGTATTAACTATACAAAACAATGTGACAAAAATTTAAAATTCTTTGTTTTATTTTCAGTCCAGGAGAATCGACTGCGCCGCTATTGCTCTATCTAGTTGACCATATCCTACGTATGCCTAAATCTTTCAAGCCACCTTCCTATATTATTAAAGCTTTATGGCTTGTTTTCGCAGTAAATAATTTTACTATCTTCCTATATTGTTTTCATATTTTCTTAAATTATTAATATAAATTGTTCTTTACTTCATATTATATAAAAAAATAAATACATAAATTTCAAGTTAAAACAATAGTATGTTCTACAACTTTTACTCATTATAATAGAGGGGCAAACTGAAAAGCTTTAAACATATGATGTAAAGTGACGAGATCAATGGCTCTTTAAAAGTAAAGGAATCTACGACCTCTTTCAAAGTAAAGGATTTAATGACCTCTCTAAAGATAAAAGGATCACTGACCATTTAAAAACAGTAGCATTGTGCGTTTAATTGACACATGTTCATGTGGTATGGAATATACTCACGTTTATAATTGTATGGGACAATATTTTCAATTTTCTTTAAAAAATACATTGCTACGAGTGTGTATTTATTCAATGGAACGCGGACACTTGTATATTAGATTGATATTTTTATAATACATTTAAGTTTTTTAAGTTTCACCTCTCCATTTAGATGTCAACCATATCCAACGGAACTTTAAAATCACTAGAAGAGAGGGTTCACTTAGAAAGAGCCACCGATCGCTTAGTATCTATGCTACATCCGGAACCCTCAGTTCATTACACACACAATCCAGCCATTCTGCTTTGGGCTTTCTCCTCACAAAGAATCTCAAATTATATCCGGTTTCAGGTTGTAAGTAATCTTTGGCTACAATTAAATAAATTATGTCTTATTATAGTTTGTTCATCCGTAAAGGCGAATGGCATTGGATTAGAGGTTTAATACACTTAGAGATTTTCTAGTGGATATAATTCGAAATGAATAATTCCGCTAGAACAAAAAACAGAAAAACTCTCTAACATTCAAACTGAAATGACAATAGAAGGATCATATTTGACGGAAAACCGACAACGGTTAATGATGAGAACTACACAGACTAATGATGTAATAGAGACCACGTCTTGATAAATGTAATGTGGGATATTCTTACCGATAAGTCCAGCCACGAAGACCATTATGAGTACAATTATAGTGGCAGCACTACTTCTTTATCTTTTCTTCTTCTTCTTCTGCTTTTATAACATTCACGTCATAAGGAACACTACTATCCACTATCATTTTTATGCGTGTTGTTCGATCTTCTATCACGATATCAGGCTTATTGGCAACGATATGTCTATCTTTTACAATCCATCGGTTCTTATTCTTATTAATTATACCAAAAAAATACTTTATACAGTTATCGCAGTGGTTTGAAACAGAAAACTCTTTACCCAACGACTTGGCAGCCGAACCAGTCGTCTGGGAGGTTCTTTTTAACATTTTGATCCAAAATAAAAATAAAACAACAGTATCAAATTGCATGGAGTCTTTGAACTCTTGCTTGGAGGAAGCAAACGAGGATACTCGGCAGGCGTTCGCTGGCTTCATTTGGTCAATATTACCTAATGTCTTATCCAAGGCATTGATTGAGTACAATCGACAAATAGGTAAATCTCTTACAAATTTTTAACAGTTGCGTTTAAGAGGGTAGGATAAATATAATATAAATGTTTTCTAAACTTAAACTAGCGTATAAAACAGTATTTTAGATAAAATTCAAACAAATATATTTCTCCATTCGAAATTACAATTTATTGATGTATTATACTAAATTACTTTATATAGTTTTAAACTGTCATTTCATTACCAAAGAGATGGCTGCCACATGTGTAATTTTGTGCACAGGTGCTACTTGTACAGGCCGATCTGCCTTAAACTGTTTTGCATATTTTTTCTTAGTACTTGTATTTAGAATATAATTTATTTACACACAATGGAAATGGAACGTTTTCCTCGTTATCTGTGTGTCTATATATAATACACATTAATACATTGTAAAATGAAGGGGGATGGGGGGAGGATAAACAAGAAGGATACCTGCGGGATTTCTTTCAGCGTTTCTCCTCCATCTAAAGAATCCTTATAACGAAATGTTATTAAAACCACAGTTGTTAATAGACTGAAATGTAATTTCGTATGTCAAAAATAAAGCTTGACTTAAGATGTTACGTCTTGTACTTATAAAAATAGTGAACATTGTTTCTTAGTTCTAAACAGTACGAACATATTTTCAGAAACAAATGATATATTGTTATATTTTCAGAAACAAATGTTTGTTATTTAATCGAAATGGCGACAACCTTACTACCTTATGACGTAGATCAAACCGTTTATCACAAAACTGCGGTGTTACTTGCAACGATATTCGCTCAAAGCAATCTCGATGTTTCGACTGAATCGATGGAAGCTAGATATCACTTTGAGTATGTGTGCTTAAAACTGTGTTTCATACTCTTAGATCTATCGGCGGAACAGAACGATAACAGAGGTTAGTTGAATGCTGAAATAACGTCTTAATTTTATTATGATGCACGAATTAGCATGATAGCACGAATTGACCGGCTTAGGAAGAACCACAGTCAAAATTGTTCTTTTGGATGCGGTGAATTTAGTACATGACTCTGTTGATTTTAATTCTATTGTACTGTTTGTGTATTTATGTGTATGTGTATATGAGTATGAGTAGTTATATATATGGATGTATTTGTATGTACGAGTGTGTCAGTATGAATGTCGTCACTGTGTTCCGCGATCTGACCACGTTGGTTCTTGCTGAAAACCAGCGCCGGGTGTTCCAATTAGAGCGCCCGGCATATGCTGAGCAAGAATCATTTTATGAAACTCGATAGATTAAAATTATTTTCATTTTGTTTTGTGTTTTTATTTGTATATATAATAATATTAAGGATTTAATTTTAGTTCTTGTAAAAAAAGGTGTCATAAATAAATTTTTTCTATTCAATTCTAAAATCTCGACCTCCAGTGGTGGCATGTTATTGTTATCGTGTTTCGTACGGTGAGTGCAGGAATCCGTAGACCCATTTCCTTGTTTTATTTTCTTCTTCCTCTCTTATTACTTCCTTCTTTCACTCTTATTATTCACATTGTTACTCTAAGGCAGCGATTATCCCTGGAGTACGCGTACTTCTTCGGGTATGCGTGGCCCCATTGGGGGTACGTAAAAATTATATTAGTAATAGCGAATATAATGAGAAGTTAAAACAGTTAACTTATGTAAACATTATTATAATGTATTATAGTATAATGTGTGTCTACAATATGTAGTTTATAATGGACCAGTAATATACATAAAGGGACACTTAGAGTAACTCTCTATAGATCACAAGTCTCTAGAGACAGTACTATATATACTGTGTGTGTGCGTGTGTTTTGATGTTGTTGATGGTGGTTGGGAAGTGGAGAGTTGCCGACGGCCGTTTTTTCGGTAAGACTTAGTTTAAATTCTCCGTAAATCCACTTCTTCCAAAACACATTATTACTATTCTGTTTTTATTTGTTTGTCGCGGATCTTAGCTAAGTAAAAGTTCTAGCTATGGCAGCATGGAAGGTCTAGGATTTCCATATAACTGTGGGTTGATGAAATAAGAATTTTTATTAATGGAGTCAGGCGTTACTTTTCCGAAGACAACCGAAAAGTGACTAAGTCACTTTTCGGTTGTCTACCGTAGAGTCTACTATACCTGAGGATGCCTCGTGTTGGGGCGAAACACGTGTCGTGTACAAGATGGAAAAGTGATAGTGTGTGTTTGGCGTTGTGTATAGTGGTTGGTGGGTGGAGAGTTGATGGCCGATTAGTTTTTGGTTTAAGTTCCAAATAAATCCACTAAACCCAGCGGAAAAACACACATTATTAATTTTCTGTTATTGTTTTGCTTGTCGCGGATCTTAGCTAAATAAAACTTTTGACTGTCCATATAAGAATTTTTGTTAAAGTCCGATAAGTAAAATATCGTACTTTACTATCATTGTAACTTAATGACATTGTAACGTAATTCAAACATGTCTTGTGGATAATTTTTGTATTTAATTTTACTACAAGGGCTAAGTTAGTTATAAAATATATATTTTTAAGCGTAAAGTTGCACTCATCGATTGTCATCACCGGAATGACTGTTCGCTGCGGCCCGAGGCTGGCGTCGCGCCTTCCGGCGTAGACACCCATAAGCTTGAGCGGAACACCGCACCACATAATACATAACAGAATATTTTCCAGTTCTCCTAATTTACACAAATCGCGTGGAGTTCCTGCCGAGCGTGTTGGCTGCAACACAACGGAGCGACGAAAGAGTCGCGTGCGCCGCGCTGACCCTGCTCACTAGCACGGTGCATTACTTCACCAGGAACCGCTACCAGGTCAGCCGTAAACACCATTCATTTACGTAACACTTTTTTGGGTTAACTGTAGCACAACAATATTTACAAGGTTACATCCATTTTAGCCATACAAGGCTCCAAACATATTGGAGTCGAAGCACAAATATCGTCACGCCTGTCTCCCATGTGGGTAGGCAGAGACCACAGATCTCCATCTGCTACGATCTCGGCATACTTTTCCAAGATTCATTTAACCACGTACCGAGATACTTATATCGATTAATAACTCAAACAGATGCAATAAACTTTTTTTTTATATATATATTCACGCCTATCCCCCGCAGGGTTTGGCAGAGACCACGAGCTCCATCCGCTGCTATTCATCGCAGCGAAACGGCTCGTCATTGGTCGCTTTTCGCCCTCGTGAGAATCAGGACGTGACGGGTGGCGAACCACGTCGCCGTCATTGTTTGACAAATTAGGTATATTAAATTCGTCTTTAGTGAATCCCACGAGCCGCAAGGGAGGATGGAGGTCAGCCCCAGTCTTGGAGCCCTGTATGCTGAGGTAAGGCACCATAGTCTCCGGGGGAGCCCGACCCCGGGACGATCGGCACGCTTACGACTAGGCTCGCCCCTAGCCACGCATCCATTGGCACGGCAGACCGTGTATTGGCGGAGAGGAAGGGAAAGGATAGAGAAGAAAGGAAGGAGCAGGAAAGGAAATGTGGATTGGGGGGGTTACCAGACTCGGAATAAACATTTAAAAATCCATATAAATATTTATTCCGATGCGGGAATCGAACCCGCGACCATTGACTCCGCGGGCGGAGGGCCCCGCCACTGAGCCAATCGGCCGTCTATAAACTAAAGCATTCTATAAATCTAATAATCGTCAAGAGCCTAGCAGTTCTCTGCTAAACGTATGCCTTTTCTCGCCGGGAACGTTCTTGGTGCCCGACACTAAAATTCCTCATCTGCATTTCGGGATGGTTATTTCATCATTAGCATAAATACAAAACCGATTGAATTTAAAGATTGGCAGATGGGATTGAACTGACTGACTGTTTATTCTCAAAATGAATATCAATGTTTTAATGTAAGTAGAAAGCTAGTTAATAATTTTATCTAAGCTAATAAAGCTTGTGCTAGGAAAACATGGGCCATGGTCCAATGATAGAATCGTAACTAAAACCTTAGATGGTCAAGAAGCTCAACCCCCTTTTTATTTTGTATTAAGCTATTACTGTATCTAAATCAATATTTGCACTAGTTAAAACTAATTCGTAACCACCCGTCACGTCCTGATTCCCACGACGGGTGAGAAGCGGGTAACGGAGAGCCGCTTCGCTACGATGAATGTAAGAGGAAGGATGGATGAGTTTGAAGAAATATATATATATATATATTATATATATATATATATATTTATATATATATATATATATATATATATATATATATATATATATATATATATATATATATATATATATATATATATATATTAGGTGTACAAATAAGTTTCCGCAGTTTTTTATAAAAAATTAGGAATTTATTGTAAAGGAAAAGTACATTGCGTTTTATTCAAAGTATTTTCCATCATTTGCCACTACTTTTCCCCATCTTTCTGGCAACATTCGGATACCCCGTCGAAAAAACTCTTCATCTTTTGACGCTATCCACAAATCTACCCAATTTTTGGTGTCTTCATATGATGTGAAGCGCTGCTCAGACAGACCATGTGCCATCGACCGGAACAGGTGATAATCAGAAGGGGCTAAGTCTGGTGAATACGGCGGGTGGGGTAAAACTTCCCAGTTGAGTGTTTCCAAGTATGTTTTTACCGGCGCCGCAACATGTGGACGAGCATTATCGTGTAAAAGAATAATTTTGTCGTGTCTGGAGTAGTAATGGGCGCGTTTTTCCTTAAGTGCCCGACTCAATCTCATCAATTGTGTTCGGTAGAGAGCTCCAGTAATGGTTTCGCTTGGTTTCAGCAATTCATAATACACGACACCAAGCTGATCCCACCAAATACACAGCATGAGTTTTTTTCCATGAATATTCGGCTTAGCTGTCGATGTTGATGGTTCGCCGGGCTTAACCCATGACTTTCTCTTCTTTGGATTATCGTAGTGAATCCATTTTTCGTCACCAGTGACTATACGATGCAAAAAACTCTTTTTTTTATTCCTGGCAAGCAGCATTTCACTCATGCATAATCGGCGTTCAACGTCTCTCGGCTTTAGTTCATATGGAACCCAATTTCCTTGTTTTTGAATCATTCCTAACGATTTTAAACGATGTGAAATTGCTTGTTGAGTCACTTGTAGAGTAAGTGCAAGTTCTTTTTGCGTTTGGGACGAATCTTCCTCCAATAGTACTTCTAATTCCATGTCTTCGTACACTTTCGGCCTTCCACTGCGTTCTTTGTCTTTAACGTCAAACTCACCGTTCTTAAACTTTTGAAACCATTCCTGACAACTTCTCTCACTTAAAGCAGCTTCACCATATGCTTGTAGAAGCAATCGATGCGCCTCAGCTGCAGATTTTTTCACATTAAAGAAGTAAATCAAAAGTTCCCGCAAATGATGCTTATTCGGAATAAAACTTGACATTTTTGCACGAAAAAAATTACGTGATGCTGATACGGAATCACTAGTACTTTAAGGTTATGGTGTTGCCAGATGACTAAACTTGGGATATTACGTTTTACATCTGACAATTTCTCCATAACCTTCTGGTGGGGCCATCTTTTGACAAACCGCGGAAACTTATTTGTACACCTAATATATATATATATATATATATATATATATATATATATATATATATATATATATATATATATATATATATATATATATATATATATATATATATATATATATATATATATATATATATATATATATATATATATATATATATATATATAGTAGGCCAATAGAATATTGTAATGATTGTCTAGTCATATATTTTGAAACCTAGTGGCAAAGATTGTGTTATGAAACACGGGCGTGAACAATATTGTGCGTGGAAAATTCAACTATTACGTTTAACTGTTATGTTATGTTCTATGTATCTATGGCCACTTTGCTCATTGGTAAAACACCTTACTTCAGAGCAAGTTTCTTTAACCATTGAGGGCTCCTTTAAGTGGGTTCCATTGATGAGTTATGCTTCGCGTGGTCTTATTCTTGTTTAATTCTGAATTATAAATATATAATAAAATTATATAGTAAATATTAAAAAAATTATACGTTAAAAATATTTAAAATAATAAAATTCGATGTCAACTTTAACTACGATTTTCAAACAAAGGTTATCCGACATATAACCTAATATAAATATTAAATAAATAAATACAGCCTTTACTACAGTCTATGATCAATTACCATTGATTAATTAGTTAAATTTAATTTGTCGACAGCTTTATCTTTCGACAAAGGCCTCCTCCAAAGATTTTCATACCGCTCTATCTCTTGCTAATCCTATCCTATATATAAAAATAATTGTAGTAAGTATATAATAAAAATGACCTAAAAAGAATTATATGCCTATGGTTTCTTACGTCGATCATATAAAGAATTTTTATATGATTTGATAGTTATCTATAGTTTGGCAGTTCAACCGTGTAGTTTGACCTAAATAACTTATTATATTTTGCTGTATGGTTTCCTTTTAAACCTTTTTTCCGAACCGAAGAAAACCTAAAAACCGAAATCGAAGTCAATAGCAAAGTACAGACTTTGCTATTGACTTCGACTTCGGTTTTACATCAATAGATGTAAACAACGAAGAAAGACCGCGAGACGCAGTTTTCTTTGAATTTCAAACGGAGTCAGTTTGAAATTCAAAGAAAAAGAGTAGATATATTTACTTAATAACACTATTAGTCGAAACAGCCGTGATATAGATGTTTTAATTTTTGTACCTATCTACTGAGTATAAGTAGATACATAATTCTAAACGTATAAGTGCGCTGTGGACTGAAAAAGTTTGGGTACTTCTTCCCTATATCATATCAGCAATTGAACCCGCTTAACTCCGTTAGACGGCCAATTGGCTCAGTGGCGGGGCTCCCCACCCACGGATTCAATGGTCGCGGGTTCGATCCCTACATCGTAATAAATATATGTATGACCTACAAATATTTATTCCGAGTCTGGTAACCCCGCCAATCCGCTTTGGACAAGCGTGGTGGATTAATGACCGTTCCTCTAATGGAGGCAAACAAATGGAGGCCGGTGCTCAGCAGTGGGATATATATGGGCTGTGAAAAAAAACTCCGTTCATACATTTAAGTTCTTTATTAAATTTTACAGCCAAGATTCATCCTACAAATTCAAACAGATTTAATAATAAAATCACTACGAAGTGATAGTACAAGCGAACGCGGCGCTGAATTATTAAAACTGGTGTATGAGGTCCTTAATTCCGGTGTAAATGCACCTTTAGTGCTGTCGTACGAGATTGGAGGGAATCCTGCACAGTCGCAGCAGTGCAACGCATTACGAGCGCTGATGCTTAGAATACAACTTATGCTTTGTTGTAGGGTAAGTTCTATTTTCTTTTATAAGAGGCAGATGAGCAAGCAAGACTGATGATAAAAATAAAAATTCTTAATTTTTATATTTATTTATTAACTTTTATATTTAATTACTGGGGCTTCCTAGTGTCAACTTCTTCCACTTAACCGCATACAACGTCGTGCGATCCGAATCGTCGATGACCAAGATCTCACCGATCGGCTTGATTCCCTAGCGCTGCGGAGGGATATCTCATCTCTCTATATGCGGCAGGAATAATTCCTGCCGCCGAATTCCACAACCGCACAACTCGCCGTTAAGAAAAGTTTCACCCCTACCATCTGGATGAGTGGCGATCCACTACGGTGCGCTCTGTGGAACCAGCTACCTTCGGCGGTCTTTCCCAAACGATACGATATTGGAACCTTCAAAAAACAAGCCTACACATACCTAAAAGGCGACAACACTTCCTCCCTCCTATCCAATAAAAAAAATTAAATCTTTTTTACAAGTTTTAGTACAATAGGTTTAGTATAATAATTCCGTAATGTATTATCTGTCAGTCAAACTTCAGGTTTAAGGAAAATATTTGTAAATAGTAGGTACAATATACAATAACAAAATAATTAGATAATTAAATATATACATATATAAAAATATTTTATTAAAAAAATCCTCTGAAAAATACCAATATGATCATTTTGTTAATTTGCAATCAATCTGGGACTAAATATTAATATATTAAAATACATGATTTTTTTAAAAAACACAAAAATAAATGAAGTTGTTTCTTGCGCTGTTTGTTCTATCCCAATATGCTTTGTTCCTGAATTGATACCTATTAGTTTCAATATTGACCTCATGAAGAATTACTACTGATTTAATCTAGTTTAAAAAAATAAAGCCTTTTATAAATTTTAAACATTTTTTTTATATACAGGATTCAGAGAACCACTCGACCCAAGGTTGGAAAACACTTTCTTCCATCTTCAAACACGCAGTAGTGCACAAAAGAGATACAAAGCTGGTCGCGATACTGACCTCTCAACCTTGGACACACACCTTAATACGTTTTCAACTCACACAGAATGTTACAACTGAGTTCCTTAGTTTCGCTCACGATTGGCTGGCACTTCTCAAGATCACCATAAAGAGGGGTCTAGATGAATCGGGAAGTTCTTTATCCAAATACAGCCCAGTGACTAAAACATTGATATTAATATACAATAATTTGGTAGTTGAAGAAAATGATTTAAAAGAAATACAACAGAAGATCTTACAATCAATTCAAAGTATTGCAGAAGATTGCAATGTCAAATTAAATTAAATTAATAAATAGTATGATATATGCAGTAGGTTATTCGTAACATTTATTTTAATTATATATTAATACAATATACATTAAGAAATAGAATCTTTCTTTTTCTTTTTAATAAAACAAATACAATGATTCATAACTATAACATCACTATTTATCTGTGTCACTATGAATGTCGGCACTGTGGTTCGCGACTATGTTGGTTCTTGCTGAAGATCAGGTACTCCAATAGAGTGCCCGGCATATGCTGAGCAAGAACCATTTTATGACACTTGTTTGATTAAAATTATTTTTTTTTTGTATATTATATTATTATTAAAATTTTTAAGAAAAATTAATTATTATAAAAAAGGTGTCATAAATAAAGTATTTCTATTTCTATCTACAATCGAGGTGGGTTTACGTACGTTTCTCTCGAAACAGTGAGTGGTATATAGTCTCTGCACGCTATAAGCAAACCCTGGATAAATATCTGTAAGACATACATGTAAGTATTTATCCCTATGCGGGGATCGAACCCGCGACCATTTGCTCCGTAGTCGGCAGCTCCGCGACTAAGCTGATTGGTTATCATTATATAATAATCAATAACTATACACCTACACAAAATTACGTTAAGATATATTTTTACAACCGTTAGAGTGGACGAGTGCTGGAGTGGAGACCGCGTCTCGGCAAAAATAGCGTGGGTCTTTCGGTAGATAGAGCGACCACCTTCGCGGGGTGATTGATAGAAACTGCATCCGTGAAGACAAAGATCGTGCTAGCCGGTGCATTTTAGAAGAAGCCTATGCCCGGAATTAGATTTCCGTGAACTGCTAAGGCTTCCGTGGACTGATAATTATATATTCACTTGATAATATAAAAGTAAACTACGTAAAGAGAAATTAAAAAGAAATAATATTTAATATTGCGACCTTTAATGGTGCAGTGCCGAAATAGCAGTCGCTTTTGTGCCAAAACTCGTGCGTTCGACTCCCGCATCAGGACAAATATTTGTACGGTGAAACAGTTCGCTATAAATTATTAACTATTGTTCTCGCTTTCCATACTCATTTCTATTCTAAACAAGTGTCCATGCATATATAGGCGTGTGATGTTATAATTTCTCTCGTCCTTTGGAATGCAAAACGCATGGAAAGTGAATCCGGAATATTTTGGACTATCGATATGGTAGAAAGTTAATTAGAACTAAGGACGTTGACAATAAAGAAACACTGTCACTTTTGTGTCCTGATGTTTTGACAAAGCCTTTTATATCCTAATTATATAAATATATACCCTCTGACCCTCTGTTTTATCTGATTCCAATTTATTTTTGGAAGAAATGACCGCGTTTTGCATTTTTCACTTTTGCCACTTATGTTGTTTATATAATATGCAGGCAAACGAGCAAGCGTGTCGCCCGATGGAAGGCAATTAACCCCGTCCATAGACATCTGCAATAATATAGGTATTATAGAAGTGTTGCAGACCTATGAGATTTATTTTGTCTTATTTTTTTAAGGTTATAATACCGAAAACCGTTGAAGGTAGCTAGTTATAAAGATGTTAGTGCATGGAAAGAAGTTTTGGGAAAATCACACTTCAATGGATCGTCACTAATTTATATAATGGGAATTAAAATTTTATTTGTGGTAACTTGGACATGGCGTTGAACGTTTTACGAATAAGAATATCATCATGGTCAGTAAAAGCTTATAACCTAAGTTTTAGAATTCCACAGCTCTTTCCAGAAATAAGATTGTTTCATCACACTGGGTAAGCATATAGAACTATTAATACAAGAAATAATATTGTTAAGTTATACACATTTCAATATTAAGATTGTTTCATCACACTGGATAAGCATATAGAACTATTAACACAAGAAATTATATTGTTAAATTATACACATATCAATATTAAGATTGTTTCATCACACTGGGTAAGCATATAGGACTATTAATACAAGAAATTATATTGTTAAGTTATATACATTTCATTATTAAGATTGTTTCATCACACTGGGTAAGCATATAGAACTATTAATACAAGAAATTATATTGTTAAGTTATACACATTTCATTATTAAGATTGTTTCATCACACTGGGTAAGCATATAGGACTATTAAAACAAGAAATTATACATGGACAGTCAAAAGTTTTACTTAACTAAGATCCGCAACAAGCAAAACAATAACAGAAAATTAACAATGTGTGTTTTTCCGTTGGGTTAAGTGGATTTATTTGGAACTTACACCAAAAACTTACCGAAAATCGGCCATCAATTCTCCACCCACCAACCACTATACACAACACCAAACACACATTATCACTTTTCCATCTTGTAAACGACACGTGTTTCGCCCCAACACGAGGCATCTTCAGGTATAGGGCGAAACACGGATCTTAGCTAAGTAAAACTTTTGACTGTCCATACAGTGATGGATTTCCGCAAAGTAACGCCTGACTCCATTAATAAGAAATTATATTGTTAATTTATACACATTTCATTATTAAGATTGTTTCATCACACTGGGTAAGCATATAGGATTATTAAAACAAGAAAATATATTTTTAAGTTATACAAATTTCATTATTCAGATTGTTTCAACACACTGGGTAAGCATATAGGACTATTAAAACAAGAAAATATATTATTAAGTTATACACCTTTCAATATTAAAATTGTTTCATCACACTGGGTAAGCATATAGGACTATTAAAACAAGAAAATATATTGTAAGTTATACAAATTTCATTATTAAGATTGTTTCATCACACTGGGTAAGCATATAGGACTATTAAAACAAGAAATTATATTGTTAAGTTATACACATTTCATTATTAAGATTGTTTCATCACACTGGGTAAGCATATAGGAGTCTTAATACAAGAAATTATATTGTTCAGTTATACACATTTCATTACTGAATTAAACAGGAGTGAAATCGTAGGCGAAAGTTGTTGCCATAAAACAATATTACACAAATGACAGTATGAAAGTTTAAGTACTGCTTTACATATTTTTGTTCGAAACGTTTAGGTAATTCTTGTTGATCTTTTGATGGCAATTAGGTACAAATATTGTGCCAGTATCTTGAAATGTGCTGTCGAATATACTGTTTTTTTAATATTTCATGTCTAAATAAAATAGTAGGCATTTTACCAAAACATTCTAATGACTTTTGCAGTTAATTTAAACCTTTTAGTATGATCGTTTTTTACTCATATATACTTAAAAATGCCAAAGAAATCTTTGCTTTTTTATGTCATTCACCCTTATTCTCCTCGTGATGCCCATCTCAAACATCATTCTCTATCACACTTACACTATACTCAGAATCAGCGATGCGTGCGAGCCACCTCCCTACCGCGCGCTAAACAACAACTAATTTCGCGAGCGCTATCGCGCTCGTGTCATATTTAGCTAGAGTGATGTCACTCTAAGGGATAAATAATTTACGATATACGCATTCATTTCTATTTATTTGCATAATACGCCACCAGAATTAAACTATATAACTGATAACATAAGATAGTGAAAACTAAATAAAAACACAATACTACTGATGCAAATTGCCGGGAAATGTCCGCTTAGGAAATTAATTCTTCTTTGTTGATGACAAAAAGGTACAATTATTATATAAACATAAATAGGTTCCGTACTATGATGGACTAGGACCAGGTTATGATGAGCATTTGTATTCGCAAAACGCCGTCAACGCATCTGAGACACCCCAGACGTTGTGGTGTCTATGATCGGTGATCACTTACCACCAGGTGACCTGCATCTTCGTTTGCCTGCTTTGCTATAAAAAAAACCCGACTGACCATTGACAGTTCACTTAGGCTAAGGCAGGAACTTAATACATATATATGTATGTATATGCAGATAATATTTTTATTTGAATACATATTTAAAAAAGAGCTATTTTAATATTACTAAAATTATTTTTAACCATGCTAACTAAGCACTGTCACTCCGTATATCCATCTATCTTGCACGGTATTCCTGAAACAATACGATATAGAATCCTTCAAAAAATAAGCCTACACATATCTGAAAGGCCAACACCGCTTCTGCAATGCTAATGGGGTCCATATCTAAAGGCGAAATTCATTGCTTTTTAACAGTTTCGCCTGTTCGTTTGCTTGTTTACCTTCCTACCCCATGAAAATGCTAATAACACATGATTGAAACTATTTTTCTTTACATTTAATAGTAGTAATTTATTGATATATCTTCACATCTATAGTTCAATGGCAAAATCAATTTCACGAGCCTAGATCGTAAACCTTTCTTTACAAATTCAGTCATTGCTGATTTATTATAACTATTATAACTACATAACTCCACTTCAGTCATATCTACGTGACACCATAATGAATTACTCAAAACAATTTCGATTGAAATTTCAAAACTTCCACCGAACAAGCACTAGCCCACTCTGCTCCCTTCGCTAGCTACGTAGTGGTATCGGACAGTAAACGGTGGAGTTTCTCTCAGAAACAACTCGCCACTCGCAACCGACACTCAGACGCACGACTTACGCCGACTCAGCTGTGAGCTCCTAAAAACTGAGTAATTGAACACCTGGTAGTGCTGTGACAGTGATGCTACAGTGTGCACTCAACTTTATTTTGTGACCGTCACCATGTTTGTGAGGACAGTAAACAGTGTTAAAATGAACGGTGAGTTAATGAGTGTTTACATATCAGAATTCGTCGCATTGTTATTTGCACTTTCTTTTTTAAATAATTAATAAGTGATTGTTACTGGCCAGTAAAGTAAAAAACAAATTAAAAAAATATTTCTTATGCAAATTAAAAGCAAAAATATATCTTTGGTAAAATAAAGTAATTGTTAATATCACATTTTTTTAAAGAATACAGTAAGGTTTTAATATTATTATAATTTTTAGTAATCATTCCAAATAATCTATAGGAAAATAATTTGAGCCACTGCTACTTAACGAAACACGAAAATTATCATTTTTAACAAAAGTGTTTTATAATAACCAAATTATAACAGTTATATTTAATAATTTTAATATTTTACATATTTATGTTCAGTGTGATATCATTTTTACAAAGTTGACGATATAGATTTTATTTAAAAACATGTAAATATAATTCTATCAGTAATAGCTGATCAGTAATATACAGCAGTAGCTCAGTTTCACATACGATCTATGGTTGTAGGTTTGATTCTGCCATTGGACTTTTGATGTGAACTTTATTTTCGTAGCATAAATATTGTTAGTTTAGTTGAAATAGTTAACAAGAACGCTAGTAATATTAAAACATCTCCTTTAAAAAAATTTGGCTATTCAGTACGATATGAATGAAATTTTCTTAATAGCTGGCCGTTAAGTAATGGAAACATATTGCAAAAAAAAAACAACTAGATTAGACGAGACGAGTATTTATAACAATCCATAGTCCTATCTAGCCAAGTTTTTATAAGCATGTACATAAAATATGTAACTACAAGCTGTAACCACCGTTAGATTCCAAGTTTGTTGCGAGAACAAGATTGTTTACTTGTTTAAAAAAAGGCGGACTACGCACTGTTTCCCACTCTGATTTCTTTACTATATTTTCTTCATAACATTGCCGTAATTATATATTTTTTACAACCCATATATTTATTTTTTATAAGCCGTATACATATATTCCACTACTAGACATGGACCCCATTTCTGAAGGAACGGACATTAACCCACGACGACATCAAGACTTATTTGCGGAGTAACCAGATTCGAATAAAACACCTATAGGCCATACATTTTTTTGATGTCGATGCAGGAATCGAACCCGCTACTATTTACTCCAATAGCGGTAGCTTCGCCAAATAGTTCAACGGTACTTTTTTATAATTCGTCCGAAAACGTAATTACCGAATAGAAATGTTTCAAAATGTATATGAAAAACAATACAATAATTTCATAGTTTCTTTACGTGTTAGTAAAGTAAAAACTCCGTAAATCAGAATAATGACACGCATGTCTATAATTCATATTTACTTTCCCTATCTTGTCTTACTTAGTTTTTTTTAAGATTATTTTCTATTATCTACTATAGTTTTTATCTAAAATACTATTGTAGATTTTCTCAATATATTATATATATATATATATATACTATTGTAGATTTTTTCAATATAATATAGCTATGGTATGGGCTAATAAGTAATTTGTTTTTAGCTTAATTTGCTATTTAGAGTATAACTTAAAACGTTAGATACATTCTAAGTTAACAATTTACACTCTGTTCTTCTTTTTTGAAGTTAGTAAAATAATAGTTTCACTTAACTACTCTTCTCTAGGGTTTTACTAAACAAACTCAAAGAGTTTAGTTCTCTCTAAACCTTTTGAGTATGTAGTAGTAGTCTCTCTCTGAGTCTTCTTACTAAGTCTGTGTTATCGAGGAGCTGGTTAACCTCGGCGTTCATATAATGATGAAGTCTTCGTTCGTGGGCTTCAGCGTATATTTTAAGCCCTAGGCCCACACTGAGATCAATGTTTAGTTGCTCACCTGCTTGTCCCAATAGCTGAATGTGAATATCATTATTGAAAAAAAAACATCAAAGTGACAATGAAAAAAGCTTTATAAAACTTTATAGACTCCACTCTCTCCAGTAAGTTTCAGGTGTTATTAAAACATACATATAACATGTAAAAACATCCGCACTCATAATAAATACATGTAGCCCGTACAAATATTTATCCTCATGCAGGATTCAAACTTGGTTCTGAAAGCCAACACTTCACCACTGTGCCATTTGGGATGCCAATATTACTTACTATAACTATAAAATAGCTTATAAGTAGCTTATTTTAAATTTCAGTTAGTTAACGTTAGCTCAAAAATTTTGTAGACCTTTATACTGTGAGACCTGCATATTATGAGGCAAGGGACAAATTGTTGCATATAATCATAATGGTAAAAATTATGGGAAAAATTGCGCTCTTCTCTTGAATGGCCATGTTGTAATCACGTGGGAACACCGGAGGTGGTAAGTTTTTCCATATTTCCACAGTTCATGCAAGAAAACTGTGACTAAATCCTTCGGTGGTTGACGGCCAGCCATGTACGTGATGGTGATGGAACCTATTATTGTGGCACGTAGTGTGATAGTGAACCTGTGCGGCTGGGATAAGATTAAACAATTCCTCGGAGTATTCGCCAAAATAAATTCTGTCTATGTACGACATTGATTGATTTCCATCAGGTGACATGCCTGCTCGTTCGCCTTGCTATCCCATAAAAAATATTCATATAAATGTTTTGTAACTTATTCTTTTGTGCGATACTGCATCCGACCTCACCCAGAAGCGGTATTCCGGGTCATTGGTTAAAGGTGTGTGTGTCAATGGATTGGCGTTCATGCTTTTTAATTCACTATTAATAGTAATTATTTTTGAACTGTTGGAACTATAGTAGCACGAATGTGGAAATACCTCATCTCACATGATATCGGCATTAAGTGGCATATACTTATGCATTTGTGCGGTATTCCTACATAAGCCTTTTTGGTAGTGCGATCCTCTTGCGAGAGAGCATAGATTCCGTTGGCTCGCCCATACAATAAATTAACGTGATATATATATATATATATATATATATATATATATATATATATATATATATATATATATATAAGGGACGAACATAAGGGACGGAACCTGGATTTACTGGCTTGTAAGGTTATAGTGCCTTTAGTAGGTACCTATAGCAACGATTAAATACCATCTGATTAGCCGCACAAAAAAGTGATAAAACAATGCTTTATTTGATATTGGCGTCATATAAGTTGTTGTAATAGGACGAAAGTTCTACTTAAGTTTCTATAGACTTCAGAGACAATTTAAGTTGACACTTCCATTTTGCGGCTTAATCGGACTACATATAGTGAACAAAATGCATGCATGTGAAAAAATCTTTGTTTTAAACTGACATCGATAATTCCAAATATCCGTTAATTAAATACTGATTTCTTATTATACCTACATCGTAAATAAGAGACTACATTTACTAGCTATTGGAATTGTAATCAGGTAATCGAAATTTGGTTATTTGCCTACGTATACTATAAAAAAATAATTCGACATCCTTATTTATGTGTTTTTTTTAATACGTTTTTTTATTCGTTTGAGAATAAATAAAACTGTTATGATTATTCCTGAATTGGAAATTGAACTATGGACTTTTCCCGTCAACTTACATCAGTGACGTAGTGTTTTTATTTCATTTTCATAATCTTATAATATATTATTATCAGTTATATTGTTTAAATGTGGTGGCGTATTATACAATATATATTATAATAGTTCGATTAAGGCTTATAAGTGAAGTGATATGAAATAAATATATGTATCGTGACTTTTTAAGTTGACTGAAAATACTATAGAAGGTTTTGGTAGAATAGACACCATTTTATCAAGACGTAACGTGAGAAGCTCACTAGATATTTCGAGATTTGATATTATTCCATTTTACTTCACACTGGCATAATAATTTTAACTAATTTGCCATCAATGAAAAAAAATTGAACTATAGGCCAAATTATTTGTAGACACAGTACTTTTAACATAAAATACCTTAAATACGTTTATATGTACATTTAAACTTTCTAATTGTACAAGGGGCCATTTCTATAATACTTACCCAGTGGACCGCAGTTCCGAACCAGCGCACTTCCCCATTTATTAGACTGCATACTTATAAAAATTACAACAGTTTTATTTAAATTACCTGTCAAACTTTCCACTTCACCATATCACTTTCTTCAGCAAACATTAAATTAATTCCTTTTTTAAATAAAGCGAAAACGTAGTAAACCGCAAAGCAAAAAAACTTTTTATATTTCTGAAAATCTTGTATCTTATCACTCAAAAACAGTCAGTTTCACCGCTATACAAAATTTTCTATTGGTCGTAGAGCTATAAGACTGAACCATTCGACGTAGTATTTTTTTCCGATCCGAATATGCAATAACTCTTTTTACTTCCGTGTCATTAACATCATTTTCGCTTTTTGCGTCGATATGCACATACATATACTCATTTATATCCGTTATAATATATTTCATAATATAACGGATCTTTATAATACGAAATATTGTTATAATACGAAATATCGTTATAATACGAAATATCATTATAATACGAAATATCGTTATAATACGAAATATCGTTATAATACGAAATATCATTATAATACGAAATATCATTATACTACGAAATATCGTTATAATACGAAATATCGTTATAATACGAAATATCGTTATAATATGAAATATGGTTACAGTACGAAATATCGTTATATTACGAAATATCATTATAGTACGAAATATCGTTATAATACGAAATATCACAATAATACGAAATATCATTATAATACGAAATATCGTTATAATACGAAATATCGTTATAATACGAAATATCGTTATAATACGAAATATCGTTATATTACGAAATATCGTTATAATACGAAATATCGTTATAATTCGAAATATCGTTATAATACGAAATATCGTTATAATACGAAACTATTTCGGTGATATCTTAAAATACCGGATGCTACTTAAAGAAAAGGCACACAAAGAATTACCGCCGACTAATTCCAAAACACATCCAAGATGATTGACGTTTAAAGAGGATGAAATTGACGGAGAGTTGCTTTCCAAAAATTTACTCGGCCAGCGCATACGAGTACAATTTATGTACAAAGGTCGAAATAATATTTGACATGATTATACTTACAAATGTTAAACGTTATATTATACATACGTAAAAGTAATGCTCCACTAATACGCCTTGTACAAGCATTCCTCCGAATTGAGGAGGCCTTGTGCCCAACAGTGGGACATGTATGTCCCACATGGAGTATGTGGACTATAAAAAATAAGGCTACGCCATTTCTTCCTGTGGGTGTCGTAAGAGGCGACCACGGAAGCATAAATCAGTTGCATATATTTAAAAATAAAAACCAATCTGCAATCCCTAATCTACATTCTAAGCGTGGGGATTGGAATCGCAGACTTAAACACCACTCAAATTGAAAGAAACCAGTATCTAGCGGCAGTGCTGGATAAATGTATAATCTTACAAACAAACTTTTATGAATTTAATTTTGGTTAATTTATAAATAATACCATCCATATCGGGAGCATATTCTCTGAGCAAATCATATTCAATATTCATCAATGTGAGGTGATTAAGACGTTTGTCGGGGAGGCTGATAATTGACGTTTTCAATGAAACACCAGCAGTTGATCGTAAATGTGTTCTATATTGTTCCACAATATGTATATAAGATTGATAGGAATTAAACACTAAATTATAATAAAAACAGGCTACGAAATGAGATCGTGTTCCTTAACACATTTTTATCACGTTTTAGGGTTGAGAAAGAACACTCACCCACTATCATTTGGTGTGTAGGGCCAAAAGCAGGGGCCCGTAGCATTTGCTACTTTTGCTACGTGGTTAATCCGCCACTGTCCGACGGTGGATGTCTGTATTGATTGACTGATAAATAAATTAACATTAAAATAGACGTTGTACCTGGCGTTGCACAGGTTACATGCATTTTTTCAGTTAATTTAAAATAATTTAATTTATCAATCAACGATCTCTATAGAGACTGTTGCTATGGAAAAATCTTCATAACAACCATGTGTTGATGCATGACTGTAGATGGTTGTTTGGGTGGGTGTTGAAACCTTCACGCAAGTGCCAATAATAACTATACGAACTATAATCTATATCTTAAAAGCCGGCAACTCATCTATAATACCTATAACAGATGTCTTCAGGCACCGTTGACTGCTTTCCATCAGGTGATACGCTAGCTCGTTCGCCTCCCTATCGCATTAAAAAAAAATTATACGAACTTTTATAACTAACGATGGAACGAACGATGTGCGAACGCACTGGGTACGAACGAACGAATTAAAAAATACTAACAAAATTTGCCTGGTTAAAGGAGTCAAAAGAAAGTGTTCATTGCATCCGTCACTGGAGCGTTGCAATCGGATCACGTTTGATGGAAAGTGGTGACGCCACACCGCGCGTACTCACCACGGTCACGGGTCACGGCCGGTGAATGCCAATGAACGGTGGACCCGTACGAGGTTTGAATGAATTTACCGGTCATTACTTTATTTGTTTATTTATTTTCTTTGATGGTGTAGCTACCTACTACAGAATATGTACTTCGGGAAAAATATTCTCGGAACGCACTTTGATACTGCGCATTCGCGGAACGCGCTTTGATACTGCGCATTCGCGGAACGCGCTTTGATACTGCGCATTCGCGGAACGTTCTTTGATACTGCGCTCGTGCAGATGCGACCCCACACTCTTTTCTCGCCATGTATATAATAGGTCCGCTTATGTAAACAAAAAGAGTATTAATCTAGACTCCTGTTGCATCACTTCTCAGCTAAGATCCTACCTCTTACAATGTAAATTAGTTATACCTATTATGCCAGTGTCAAGTAAAAGACAATAATATCAACTATCTTAAATTGTGCTAGTCAGTCTGTCACGTTACATCTTGGACCGTTACAGTCAACTTAAAAAGTCACGATACTCACATTTATATTACTTAACTTATACGCCTTAATCGAATTGTATTATCTAATACGCCACCACAACTAATCTATATAGTACTACTAACTGATAATAACATTTGAAAATGAAATGAAAACACACCGTCACTGATGTAAGTTGGCGGGAAAAGTCCATTTATTTATAGTTATATGTGACAGAACTAGGCTGGATTAACATGTTTATAAATATTCAGGCATTTTTTACTTTCTGCTTATATTTTATTCATCTAGAGCAGGGGAAGCCAACTTCTTTGGAAGCAACGGCGCAATTATGGTATCGTGAAAGTAGCATGCGGAACAAATAATGAAATCATGTAGTTTTTTTAAGATTATTTTTTCCTTTTGAATATATTTATATGTCAATAAGAATAGATGTATTTGAATCCCTTCACGCACAGTACGAAATGCCCTGTCTAAACAAACACATTAAAAAGCAAATTGACGGGACGGGACATTTCGTCTGTTTTGTCTTATTCTATCATGGTTTAAATAGAATTACGTCTGGCTCTGAAACAGTCACGCCGCTAATCAAATTAGAAAAGGCCTACTTCCAGTAAACTGACTTACGCAGTTGACACTGAGTTCCGCGCATGTTACAGTGGCGGAATCGCCTAGAAATCAAGAATGATAATATATATATATATATATATATATATATATATATATATATATATATATATATATATATATATATATATATATATATATATATATATATATATATATATATATATATATATATATCGCAACAGACAAAAATTACACAAGAGTAAGTTCATTCATTGGTCCACAAAACATAACATTCACACGACATTCTATGGCTGATTTGTTTCGCATTGTTGCTGTAACCATTTGCTTTCCTTCGGACGCAAAAACGGTTCATGTTAAAATTGTGGGAACAGAATGGTGATTTTAATGTACTGCAAAAGATGTCTATAGACGTATTGTTTATCAAGGTTGCTGATAGAAATGCGCTTAAATTACTTCCTCTGATTTTTTTCTAGTTATGTCAATTATCATTAGGTTCAATTCAATTACTATCCCTTTCTTTTAGTTTCCTTGTAATTATTTATAGTGTCTTCTGATTATGCCAAAGCCATTGCACGGCTTTCTGGGTAACTTACGACACAAAAATAATGAATAGGTGATTTTTTAAACTTTTGTTTGTCGATTTTAAAATATCACTAGTGCCGCGCATACATATTTTTATTTCTTTCCTTATTTGAACCAGTGTTTTTTTTTTAATTATTTCATTAGCATGCTTTACGGTAGAGCCACATTGCAGATGAATACTTGAATGGCATAATATTTGTCTGTAGCATGAATGGGCTGGCTTGCGCGGGGAAGTACCACACTCCCGCAGAAAACCCGCGTCTGAGTGGTGGCATCGTATGGTAAGCGGCTGAGTTCCGGAGGCCTAACACCCTTCCTCCTTCCCTTCTCACTCCCACTCCCATAGTTGAACTTTGCTTAAAGGTCAGCAACGCTTCCGTATTGCCTATGGCGCTGTGGATGTCTATCGGCGGCGTTAATTGCTTTCCATCAGGTGACTGCCTGCTCGTTTGCCTTCGTATCACATAAAAAAATATAAGGAATACAATTCTTTTTTATAACAAAGTAGATAGACGACCAATCGGGTCACCTGGTAGTCAGTGATCACGTTGCCGGCCTTTATTTATATTGGCGTACGGGGTGCGGACTGCCTGACGTGATGTTACGTATTTAGCAGTCAAGCGGTTAATTGGGCTCTCCTATGATTACTTCCCTCGTATCCTCGCATTATTGATATCTTACCCAGCGGTATTCAACACATCTGCAGCGCCTTTGGCGTTATAGATGTCGAACGGCGATGATTGCTTATCATCTGATGGCAAGCTTGCTCATTTGCCTATTTCGTTCATAAACAACATTTCAATGTTATGTTCATAGGTTAATATACGCCATATATTTATCTACAATACTTAGTTTGGATTTTAAAATAGCAAATTCCAATCATAGAAAATATTATTTAAAACTTTTCGAGAGTAAATAAATACTAATATCTTCAATCTAATTAACAGAATTCATAAGTTCATATGAGTAAATTTTACCGCAACAATAAAAAGTCATTTTCTTTCATTAGTTTGAAAAAATTTTATAAATCATTCTTACTTTAAATATAACAAAGAATATAATTATAAAAAAAAAAACGAAATTTTAAAGTCATTCCCTATTTAGGTCAACAAAGAAAAATTTTATTTTATTACGTATACGTACGTATGTTTATTAAATAATTACAATTAATATATAAAAACTGTATTAATATTAAATGTTATCCACGACAGGTTTAATAAAAATATATAAAAGTAAATAGTGGATGAATAAAAAAAAAAGTATTTTATTAACGATTGAAAATTTCAACACACACAAATAATATATGTGTATGTGCGTGTGTGTGTTCAAACAAGCTTATCCGTAGATTAATAAGCTCCTATTATCCTAAGATTATCCATTACCTGGCATCAAAAGTGAAAAGTGAGAAAAACATTTATTACGAACTTCCTGTTCACAAATAAAAATTCAAAATAAGTGATTGTTACAAATTATATCATAAAGTATATTGAGTTACTTTTGGTTTAATTATAGGGTAAAATAGTGTCGTACATGTCTCTGCTCTATCGTACAGTAAAATCTATTTTGTGGTCCCCGAAATGTTTGTTGGAGTGAGTTTTCCTGAATCGATCACGATTTTTTTTACAATATAAATTCATTATAATTTAGATTTTATACTGGCATAATATTAATATTACTAAATTGTCATTAATATAGAAAAAAAAATAATACTGTTTATCCGGAACGGAACTAAACCGAAATACTAAGCCGACTACATGAAGTGTAGCTCGCTTTTCTAGCCGTAAAATAGTCTACTACTAGAACAAATCTATTCCTTATGGGATATCAATAGGCTATTAAACCTCTCTTATAAGACTTCAGTTTATTGGCTAAGTATAAAACGGTGTAAATATTATATAATTTAACAACCAAATAGCGTGATGGTATTGTGAAACATAAAAGCGAATTTAGACGTGCACCAACAGTTTTTATGAGATAAATTGCGTGAAATATATGTCAGTGGGTGACTGTAAATCTTTAAAATTATATATGAAGTAAATAAATTGTTTTTATTGTTTAATTTAAAACTAAATCAGGTCCAGTTTATTAAATATGGATTTGTATGTATATATATATATATATATATATATATATATATATATATATATATATATATATATATATATATATATATATATATACATATATATATATATTTAGGTCAACAAAGAAAAAAATTATTTTATTACGTATACGTACGTATGATTATGAAAAAATTACAATTAATATAAAAAAAATTAGGGGGCTTCTTCAAATAAAATTCTTCAATATATATATATATATATATATATATATATATATATATATATATATATATATATATAAAGATACCGGGTGTCGCCGTAAGCAGTACTCTAGCCTAGTCCATACGTATTACGTGCCCATCCCAACGAAGGCGTCTAATTTTGATGTTTTTGATGACGTTCGGCTCATTATGCAGCTCGATTGCACGGAGGAGGCTGGTTAGCCCGACAATCCGTAGTGGGCATGTGGTGGGTCCTCAGGAACCTGAAGAATCAGGGAAGGTCTGTGCTTAGCACTGGGTATATGGGCTGCGAAAAAAGTTTTTATATCAGGATGACTATCAGGTTAGTTGTCTATGGAGTGACCGTTCTACTTTAGTTTTTATAAACTCAAGAAGCCAACGTAAAAAGTCACGATACCCATTTGACTTCGACTTTACTTACGGCTTTTATCAGACTATACCTTCTGTTAAACGTACGCACTACAGAATGCAAAAGCGTTAGTTATCGAAATTAAATAAAGGTACAACGTTATTATTTCTTTTCTTTGATGGCGATTAGTTATAACTCTTATGCCAGTATCAAGTAAAATGACAATAATTGCCTCCACGTGGCGGGGTCCAACACCCACGGAGTCAATGGTCGCGGGTTCGATCCCCGCATCGAAATAAATCTGTGTGGCCTAAATATATTTATTTCGAGTCTGGTAACCCCGCCAATCTGTATTGGACAAGCATGGTGGGTTAACGTCCACTCCTCCAGAAATGGAGAGGTCTATACTCAGCAGTGGGATATATATATGTGGGTAGTGAAAAAAAAAGTAAAATACAATAATATCAAGTATCTTGGAATGTACTTACTATACAGTTTGTTATGCTAGGTCGTGATAAAATGGTGGCTTTTCTATCTATGGACTTTTGCAGTCAACTTAAAAAGGCACGATACCTATACGTATTTATTTCAAATCACTCCACTTATACACCTCAATCGAAATATATTGTATAAAACACCATCACAGTTAAACAATACAACTAAAAATATCACAGACGACCGATTGGCTTAGTGGCTCGGCCTTTCGCCCACGCAGTCAATGGTCGCAGGTTCGATTCCCGCATATATATATATATATATATATATATATATATATATATATATATATATATATATATATATATATATATATATATATATATATATATATATATATATATATATATATATATATATATATATGGATTTATAAATATTTATTCCGAGTCTAGTAACCCTCCCCCCCAAACCGCATTTCCGTTCCTGCCCTTTCCTTTCTTCTATCTATCCTTTCCCATCCTCTCCGCCAATCCACGGTCTGCCGTGCCAATGGATGCGTGACTAAGGGCGAGCTGAGTCGCAAGCGTGCCGACCGTCCTGGGATCGGGCTCCCCCGAGTACTATGGTGCCTTAACTCAGCATGCTGGGCTCTGCTGGGGCTGACCTCCACATTTCCTTGCGGCTCGTGGGATTCACTAAGACGAATTTAATATACCTAATTTGTTGAAAAATAACGGCGACGTGGTTCGCCACCCGTCACGTACTGATTCTCACGAGGGCGAGAAGCGACCAGTGGAGAACCGTTTCGCTGGGATGAATGGTAGCGGATGGAACTCTGTGGTCTCTGCCAACCCCTGCGGGGGATAGGCGTGAATATATAAAAAAAATATAAGGTATTAAAAAAATGAAATACAAACACGACATCACTGTTGTAAGTTGCCGGGAAAAGTTCCAACGTTATTGTTATACCTAATTCGTCACCAATAATTCAAAATTTCTGTCAAATTAAATACTAATTTCTAATTGTATATCGTAAAGCCGAGGCTATACTACTATCTAGTGTTAGTGTGATTTTACATTCTCTCTTAAAAATGGATTTCCGCAAAGTAGCGCTTGACTTCGTTAATTATATTAATGTATCATGCAACTGTAATAACAAAAAAAACACATCGGAAACGGCAGTATCTTACGTATGAGTACTTCCTGATATATATCGTTCTTTCATCGTTTCGTTTGAAATTTTTTTGTGTAGAATGGAATAACACGGAATTCTTTGCATGAAGCAAAGAATTCCGTGTTATTCCGAATGTTTTTTTTTTATGAAAGTCACAGGCGCATGAACAAGCGGTTCACCTGACTTGAAGCAACAACTGACGTCCATAAACTACTTCAGAACTACGGTCACTGCAGATTTATAGCCTACTTTAAGTTAAGGATGTGAATATTGATATAAAATAGTGATTTACCGGAAATTAAGCAATCTTAGCTCACTTGACAAGTTTAAATTCGAATTTAAATTCTTTATTATCTACATAAGAAATTACATTTCATTTGGAAAACGTTAGTCCACTTACAATTAAGCTTTTACCACCATTGCACGAAACGGCGAAAGAAACTCCACAGGTATCCCCTTTTGTATTTATCAAGGGTAAGGCGTACGTTCTGAGGTCGTGAATTCGTATCCTCCATTGTACTATTGACGTGAACTATATTGTAGTACAAGTATTATTATGTTAGTTGTAATATTCAACAAGAAATCTTGTTATATTAAAAACATTGTTAATCTTTACTCTTTAAAGAAAGAAAATGGGAGTGAATTCTTCCACTCCCATTTTTTTTCTTTTTAAAAAAATAAATTTTTTCGTGTTACAGAAGGGCCGCTTTAGTAGGAAAAAATTTTAGTGTTACAGAATTAATTTAATTTAGTAGGAAAAAATTTTAGTGTTACAGAAGGGCCGCTTCTCCTCCTTCTCATTAAATTTCTATAGAATCCAAAACGAAACTAAAAAAGTCACGACACTCATTTCATTAGATAGCTACGACATTATAAAAGCTGTGAACATAAAATAAAGACAACGTCACTGTTATAAATTGACATCAATCATTCCAAATCACTGTTAATAAAATAATTATTGGACTTTTACTGCGAACTTACATCAGTGACATTGTGTTTTTATAATCTTATATTTTTTACATTTCAAAAGATTTGATATTATTGTATTTTACTTGACACTGGCATAATAGTTATAACTAATTGCCATCAAAGAAATTAAAAAAGAATACTTATATCTTGTGTAATATATATACTAAGGCCGAGGCTACACTTATAATCTATTGAAATTGCATCAAAATGATATTGGTTGGTCGCGGGTTGACATACAGGTATTTTTATATTCTTATATTCCGAGTCTGGTATCTTGCCTTGAAAAAGTGTCTTTTAAAATAACCTCCTTAATTTTTCCATGATGGAAAGCAATCAACGCCGCCCATAGACATCCGCAGCGCCATAGCCAGTGCGGAAGCGTTGCCAACATTTGAGGAAAATGTAATTAGGGGGGTGGGTGTTAGGCCTCCGGAAATCAGCTGCTCACCGTATGAAGCGCGGTAGCTAAGCTACCACTCAGATGCCAGTTTTCTGCGGGAGTGTGATAATTCCCCGGACGAGCCGGTCCATTCATGCTACAGACAAATATTATGCCATTCTTGACAAAATATTAGTCTTCAACGTGGCTCTGCCACTATTAAAATAACTTATTAATACATATTTCATGAGAGGATGACGTCACATTTACAGTAGGACCATGCTGGACAAAAGTAACAGAAGATAGGAAGCAAGAGGAGTTGAATGAGGACTATGCCAAAAGCACATTGAGATTAGAGATTTGCTAGAAAATTTCAAAATAAAAGGTTTTTTTATTTATGTTTAATATTTATCATATTAATAAATTAATTTTATTTATGGCGAATGTTCTGAGAAATTGTTCGACATTTTACCAGCTGCACAATTTCACCATAGAACCTGCGTTACAAACAAGTGCCATTCCCACCATCTCGATGTAGTACCACCTGGAGTACCACCATGTGATTCAGTTATTTTCCGTGACCATTGACTCGGAAAACGGAAGCCTTCACCACAGAGTCAATAATTATCGTTTAAAATATATCCAAGCCAAATTTCTTAATCGGGGAAATTAGATTTGAATCCATATCTAGTTACACGTACATATGTAGATCAAAGTATATACATACATATATGCATTTGGCGACTCATTCCACGGACTGTTTTGGGTAAAATAACTTTTAATTTCGCATTGATACGGGCGACTTCTCATTGTAGCAGATCCATGCTCTCTCGACCGAGATCAATGTATAAAAATGTGTCTGTTGGTGTTTTCTCGAGGCGAATAGCTAGAGTGAAACCTGTCACGCTTGGCGAAGCGGGCACTGCACGTCATGTGTAACACAGCGGCACTTCTACTATTTATATAAAACTTAACTGTCTGTTTGTTATACTCTGATATGTATTCAATGGAAGCAACTATAGCTTAATTGGCAACACTCACTCGACTCAATATTAACGTGAATCTTAATATGTTAGTACAAACACTACTAGCTATATCCCATAAATTCTGAAAATAATATTTAATAACAGCGTTACCTGGCATCAAATTATTTGCATATATTGCCAACATTTTTTTAAAATTTTCGTAATACGGATGGATGAGTCTAGAGTACCCAAACGCCAACTCGACGGCAAACTAGATGGTTGTAGAAGCCGCGGAAGGCCTAAGCTCAGACGGCTGGATGGAGTCGAGGACGACTTAAAGGCAATCGGTGTGAGGGGTTGGAAGAAATAATTGTTTCTGATCACTCAAAAACAGTCAGTTTCAACGCTGTACAAAATATTCTATTGGTTGTAGAGCTGCGAGACTCAGACCATTCGATGCAGTATTTTTTCTGATCCGAAGATGCAATATTTTTTTTTGACATTTGAGTCATTTACAGGATTTTCGCTTTTTGCGTCTATATTTTTTTATCGTATCGGAGGGCAAACGAGCAAGTGTATTGCCTGATGGAGAGCAATCATCATCATCGAAGCGTTGCCGACCTTTAAGGTATGATAAGGCTTGCTTTTTTAAGGTGCCAATGTGGTTTTTAAGGTGTCAAACGACAGGGTGATGGTGCATGGAAAACATATATATATAAATTTATAATTTATTTTTGGGCGAGATATACATTGAGTGAGTGCGTTTGTTTTCCCTTTATTCGGCGGAGTCATGGACCCTGCGACGAGCTGGCCGAGAGAAGATAGACGCCCTAGAAATGTGGTGTTGACGGATAGTGCTCGGTATGCCTTGGACCAAGTTCAGGACAAACGTCTCCATTCTCCAAGAATTCAAAGCAGCGTCTATCTTCGCATATTATATATCGTCGCATATTTTCCTTCTTTCGGCACGTGTCTCGGCGCTATAACACCTCCATCGAGCATCTGGTAGTGCAGGGAAAAGTGGAAGGAACCCGAGCGCGTGGCAGAATTCCGATGCGGTAGACGGACCAGATGAAGACCGCTCTCAATAGCCCCCTACATGAATGCATGAAGAAGGCAGCCGTGAGGGATGAATGGCGGCGTCTCGTTGAACAGGACACAACGATCAATAACGACAACGACTGCTCTGCCAAAAGCATGACGACATAGAAGAATACATCATTTCAAAAACAGTTTTCTAGAACATCGATTAGGTCTCATTCGTCGGTTAAGAGCTCTCGTAGATCTCTAACGCCCCACATCATCATTGAAAATAGCAATACAGTAAACGTATAGAGAAAAAGTGGAACGTGAACCCGCTTAAAACCACTTCCTTTGAAACTGATGTATATTAACAACATAACAGCGACTTCAAAACCAGCAATAACAGCGACTTGGAACACACAGTAGTTACTTTTATAAACTGTCAGATAAGAATCATGGTTACATCTCAAGTCGGTCTATCCACTCCCAATCGGTGGCTCTCACAGTTGGCATACAACCAATTAGGTGAACTGGATCAACAACAGGTCTAGGCCACCATTTCTACACATACATTATTAATGCTGAGACGCTCAACCGACTTTTACATCGTATAAATAACAATAGAAATATATTTGTATTTATAAAGCGTTCGTATGTCATTGCGACGGGATATATATATAAATATATATATATATATATATATATATATATATATATATATATATATATATATATATATATATATATATATATATATATATATATATATATATATATATATATATATATCATCAACGTATATATATATATATATATATAAATATATATATATATATAATATATATATATATATATATATATTTATATATATATATATTATATATATATATATATATATATATATATATATATATATATATATATATATATATATCTAAATTTAGAATTTCTCTGTTGTATATGTTTCGGAATGAATGAATGAATGAAATCTGCCTTGATATGAAGAAGAAGAAGCTTTTCGTTTTTTGGGTAAACTTAAAATAAAAATTTATATTTATTTATATTATATTAGAAATAAAATATTATTTCGATTGTCTACATTCTCACTGTACCGTTGTAACTCACCGTATGAAAAATTTCATTCCATTGGATGAAAAAGAAGTTTAACTAGTTTTAAAGTTCACATATGGCACTTACAAATATATATTCTAAACTTAAAAATATATATGTTGAATGCGTTATTGGGATATCTGCGAAGATGTCATAGCAAAATTGACTAGGAGAATACAAAACAAACTTACATTTTCAGTATAAAATATTTTGGCTCCTTTTTACGTAGTCCTTAACACAGGGTGTTGAGTCTTAGACCAATGCATCCAGCTTTTACTGTTTCCGTCATTAACAGGGCTTTTTTTATGGTATAGGAAGGCAAACGAGCAGGCGTGTCACCTGATGGAAAGCAATCAACGCTGCCCATAGACATCCGCAGGCCATAGGCAGTGCAGAAGCGTTGCCGGCCTTTAAGGATAGTGTCATTATGGGGGGAAGGGGCCCAACCTCCGGAATTTAACCGCTCACCGGACGAAGCGCGGCAGTTAAGCTACCACTCAGACGCCGGTTTTCTGCGGGAGTGTGGTACTTCCCCGGGCGAGCCGGCCCATTCATGCTACAGACAAATAATATGCCATTCTCGACAAAGTATCCCTCTGCAGCGTGACTCTACCACTGTTAACTCGGTAACTTAAGTTCTCCGTCGGATTACAACAGCATGTATAACAATGTTAGTATCAAAGTATGTCATAAAGTTGCCATATTCGATTTTAATGTTCGTCATTATTTTTCACTTTCACTATCGCTGAATTTCTTTCCAGTCCAATAGGGCACATCGATTACAAATTTTTTTTTTGGTTACATTATGACGGGATGCCTTATCGGTTTGTTAATGGTTTTATAAATTACACTTACGTCATGATATTTCACATGATCACACGAAGAAAATAATTGTGTTGAAATCATCATGACTGTAGCAATCTACTGGTGGTCATAGGCCTCATCTAAAGCAAACCACTTTTTTAACGAAGAATACTGTTAAAAGTCTTTTCATATGTTCTTAAGAAAGGCCAGGCCAACAGTACCCTTGACCGACGAGCTTGTATGAAAAGAGATGCAAGTAAAAAAAGTGTGCCGGCATAGTAGTGGATGAAGGTCTTTGGTCTTTGTTTAACCCTACGGAAAACAGGCGTGATCGTACGTATTTATATTATATTTTTAATGTATTTGATAGTAATAGAATTCTTATAAACTATTCCAAGATAATAATTCTTGTACTAGGTAATGGTTCACATCAATAGTCCAATAGAAGATACGATGGTTTCAGACCGTAAGCGCGATCTTTAAATATCATCTATTGCTACTTCTTTGTCTACCAAATACCCAGAAACGTTTGCCACTGTTTGCAGATCTCCTGCAAAGTATAACTCTCTACTACTACTACATCTAAGTAAGAGACAAGGTTGCACAAACATATTCTAAGTCAAACGACGATATATTCTTTCTATAATTAAGACCTAATACTTCTAATTAATCGTTGCTCTCTATCCCTTCATTAATAGTTATTATATAGCTCCAGGTATTTTAAAATGTCATTTTTCCAATCATAAAATTGTATAAGTAGTCTTTTTTTATATTTTATTACAAGCTACACCACTTGCCAAGAGTATTTCCAATAGCATAAGTCCGCCTTGTGCTCACTTTGTTCAAAAAAAAATTTAATAAAATAATCAATAAAAATTTAAATAAATTAATACATATCTAAAAAATAAACAAATATTATAAATATTTTTTGTCATACCCACGTGCGGGAACATATTTTATGAACGGCACCTTAGTATACTTTTCAAATTGGCGCACACAGCGTCATTATATGAATTACGACGATTTCCTTGAGGGAATCTAAACGGCTACCGTGGAAAATCAAAGTGAACAAGCTACGTATTGTTCGGACAATATCACTTTCTAGCTGTTACGCATAGAATAGATGTCACGTAGCCCCCATAATGATTCACTCCTATGGTGGCCATTGTACCTGATGGGAATGGTGTAACTGATGCCTTTTTAATATTGACACCGTGTTGAGTATATCACATTATTACGAAATCGATGTATTGAACTTTCACTTTCATATCTATTTTTTTACTTAATATATCATAAATACGTTTTTAACCCCTTGCGCTACAATGACGAGTTAGACTCGTCATGAACTTTTAATGTCTATCTGGCTAGTGACGAGCTGTACTCGTCATCAAAATAAAAATATACATAGAATATTTAAATATGCGTGACGTTCTTAAACATGTTTAAAAACACACAATATTTGTTAATACGTACTCTGTGACAACGGTATAGCTAGATATTTCTCTCTTTTTAAATGAAATTTCGTGTGTAGTTCTCCACAGAACGGTTTTATAAAATTTCTGGTAAAGAGTGTGTTGAATTTTGAAAAGATTTATTACAATTTGTGTTTTATTACAATTTGTGTTTTATTACAATTTTAATTTATAAAATGGACCGTTAAGGCATCCATTTGCTTCTTTATATCACTTTATTTATGCAATGATTGACTCAAATTAAATGGTGCATTATTGCAACATTTTTCCTAATTAAATCGAAGCGCAAGGGATTACATTTGCTTCCATGATGGGAGGAAAATCAAAAAATGGATAATACCAAAATCGGGGGATTCAATTTTATGTTGCGGCTACATTATCTGTCACCTATGTAAATCCAATAATATATATTTCTACCGCACAACTCGCCACAAGGAAAAGTTTCATCCCCACCATCTGGATCATTGGCGATCCAGTACGGTGCGTTTTTTCAGAAACTTCTTTCCACGCACCACTACCCTGGAAACCAGCTACCTCTCAGTGGTGTTTCCGAGCCAATACCATCTTCAAAAAACAAGCCTTTCTTAAAGGCAAACATAAAACTTTTCTTAAAGGCCGGCAACGCGTATGCACTATCTATGGCACTGCGAATATCTATGGGCGACGTTGATTGCTTTCCATCTGGTGACACGGCTGCTCGTTAGAATTCTTATCCCACATAAAAAAATATAATTAATAAGATATAAATAAGTATATCATTAATATCAAAATAAAATCCTAATTTAATAACACCACTAAAGCTAAAAGATCAACGAGTTCATTACGTTTTTTTATATTATGACACTAGTTGCTCACCATCAGATGACACGCTTAGTCGTTTTTTATTTATTTGCTCGTTGTTATTTTTTATGATATTAGTAAATAAACAATGTCATAATAAAACACTTGTATAGAAGAAAAAAATAATAAACAAAAAACAATTGTGACAGCCACACTATTTATGACAGAGATTATAATATTCCATATCCCACAGATTATAATATTCCATATCCTTATCTCTTCCATAAAAAAAGGTTAGTGAAAGTTTGCAAAATAATTGCAATTACCTTAACTAAATTATTTTCGCGTAAAATTGCTTGATTGCTACTTTATTTGACAATGCAAACTGCTTCAAAATAAATTACCGTTATCTTATAGTACAACGGTTCTCAACTTTCTGACTCAACGACGTACTAGCATACTCTTTACAAATTCGCGATACCCTTGCATACTTACATGCAAAATTTTTGATAATGCCATTAAAGGACGACCGATTGACTCAGTGGTGGAGCCCTCCGCCCGCGGAGTCAATGTTCGTGGGTTCGATTCCCATCGGAATAAATATTTATATTAATTTATAAATGTCTATTTCAAGTCCTAACTATTCCTACTCCCAAGTAACCCCCCGATCCGCAATTCCTTTCCTGCCCCTTCCTTTCTTCTCTATCCTTTCCCTTCCTCTCCGTTAATCCACGGACTGCCGTGCCAATGGATGCGTGGCTAGGGGCGAACCTAGTCACAAGCGTGCCGATCGTCCCGGGATCGGGCTCCCCCGGGTACTATGGTGCCTTACCTCAGCATGCAGGGCTCTGCTGGGGCTGACCTCCATCCTCCCTTGCGGCTTGTGGGATTCACTAAGACGAATTTAATATAATTTAATAATTTGTTGAAAATGACGGTGACGTGGTTCGCCACCCGTCACGTCCTGATTCTGACGAGGGCGAAAAGCGACTAATGAAGAGCCGTTTCGCTACGATGAATGGTAGCGGATGGAGCTCTGTGGTCTCTGCCAACCCCTGCGGGGGATAGGCGTGAATATATAAAAAATGAATATATATAAGTAAAGGTAATATGTATGTACATTTATTAAATTATACATCGTTAATCTATCAAATATATTTTTATTGCGTAGGAACATAACATACAAATACATACTGGAAAAATTAATCCAGATATCGTGTTTGTAAATTTCGCGACACACTCGACAGGGGGTTGCGACACACCAATGTGTCGCGACACAGTGGTTGAGAACCGCTGTGACAGTAAACGTGAAACAACCTGAAACGGATCGAGCTCTTCAGCGTGGCCGCGTGTGCTGCTCAATTAAACGCAAATAAAACGGTCGATCTCTTATCTGGAGCGGAACAGAACCCGTTGACCGAGACCGGTGTACGGAGATTTTATTTCCCACGCTTTAGTAATCAAGTATTCGTTTGTTCATACACTTTTTTTAATGGGACAAAGGGGCTATCGCGTGTCGCGTATTGAAAAGCAATTAACGCCGTACATCTGCAACACCATAGATATGCAGAAGCGTTACCTTTGAGATAGCTGTAAACTTATTTTTTATTGGTCGCAGTCGCTATCGAAGCCTAATACGTACCTTTAGGTTATTTGTATATTAAAGCCGTGATCATTGTCTTTGAAGCCAAAGGATTTGCTCTTAAGAATATAAGTTGTGTACGATCATATCATTACATCAGAATTATCTTCCAGTTATATTGAAAAAATCATTCCATTGAATTAAGGTAGAGTTCAGACACACAGTTCATATAGTTAAGTAAGTTCAAAAGTAAGGCACAGTTTAATAGTTCTGTATAATCCATCCAATGTTGAAAAGATAAAGAGAGAAACAAAATAAACAACGAATCACAATTCTATTATTTCAGGGTTACAAATATGGCTCCTAGCGGTCACACTTCATATGCTTGTCCTGACTGCTGGCTGCGCCAAACACCATCGCCGCTCCATGGCATCACAAGGGGTAAGGCAATAAAATACCGGGGTATAACATGATTTAAACGCAATCAACGTCGCTCAAAGATAATTACAACCCTATCGACATTGCCAAAGGGTTGTAGGGTTTTGAGAAAACTGTAAGCTTGTTTCTTGAAGGTATAAATATTCGGTTCATGATGAACCGCAATTAGGAGTCCCACTTGTTCATGTCATTTTCTTTATATTACCCGACAGATGGCGCTTTGACTTTGAATGGTAGATTCAATTGCATATTTTTCTTTAATATTTTCTTTTTTTCATGTCTTCAATTCTTTTTTGATATAAGCTATATATTCCGTAACCTAACACCCTATTCTTAGATTACTCAAACTTATTCTTAAATTACACAAAATTATTCTTAGACGTAGAGATTATTCAAAGGCAATAATTAGTCTCCTCAATGTTTTAATTTATTTAGTTTTTCGGTTTTTCTACCGTAGAGTCTGCTATACCTGAGGATGCCTCGTGTTGGGGCGAAACACGTGTCGTTTGCAAGATGGAAAAGTCATAATGTGTGTTTGGTGTTGTGTATAGTGGTTGGTGGGTGGAGAGTTGATGGCCGATTTTCGGTAAGTTTTTGGTTTAAGTCCAAATAAATCCACTAAACCCACCGGAAAAACACACATTATTAATTTTCTGTTATTGTTTTGCTTGTCGCGGATCTTACCTAAGCTTTTGACAATATATCCATATTTGTCCCATATTGTAAATGCCATATTGTTTTCGATCGAAATTACAGAAACTATCATATTTTTCATCTCTAATTTCAAGAAGTCCGATTTAGTTTTAAGTTCATGGTGTCTGTCTTCATTTAAAGCGGGTACTGTAGTGAACGATTTAAGTTTAAAATGAAAAAACATATATGACGAATTTAAAAATTCAATAAATGTTACAGACAAAATTAAAGAAAAAGCTGTAAACAGGTAAAGAAAAAAGTTAAACGGAACGAAATACTAATTATTATTGATGTCAACGCCATCTAACGGCTAATAATCACATCACTACAGCGCAGCATCATTCATAATTATTCACTAGGTGGTGCTGTTCAACAAAATGTAGAGCGATATAATATATAAATATTGCAATGTTTGCAAAAATTTATAACAATTTGGCGAACAACAAAAACTACGTATTTGGATTTGAACAATATCAGTAATTATTACTGCCCCGAAATAAATTTAGATTTGATATCTTTGTTAATAGAAATATAAACGAAATAATAGTTTTAAAAACGATAGAAATATTTAGTGACATATTTAATACTTATAACAATTTTGAAATTTTCTAAATTTTTTAGTTTGAGTAGGAATGTCGAAATATTTATACAGTTTCAAAGTACATTTTATCATTTATATTTAATTTTAGGAATCCTTTTAAAAAAAGGTAAAGTTTATTGAAAAAAGAGTTTTTTATTTTAAAACAAATATGTACGGATTTTGTTTGTACAAACTAATGTTACGTATAATGTAGAAATTTATACATTAGAGTACCTAAGGCAAAATAGGAGAGATCTACTCTTCTATTTTGCCTGATGGTATTTCAGATGAATTAATAAGGATAAACTTTACCATCTATTTTTACGATAAATTTAAAAAAAAATTATGTTCTGGAAGTTCTACAAATTCAGCATAGGTCCTAGCTTCGTTACTATCATTAATATGCCATACTTGTATCAGATATATATAAAAATATTGTTTTTGTTTCAGGGGCTACCAGTATCAAAAGGTGGTTGGAGACCAGTTATTGGTTCTAGTGGTCTATTATATAGCTCACTAGGCACAGCACCGCTTCACGCCCCAGCCTACAAAATACCTGTTGTCGACTTATACCAGTCCTCAGCGCGACCGGTCGCGGTGAGAGATGTCGCAAAACTAACCTCTATAGCGCAGTCTTATCGACCAACAACTTTACGCACAGTTTCTTCTGCTGCACCTTCCCAAGTAAACCAACCAATAAATTCTTATCTTAATCCCTTTGCTCTTCCCAACAACGGATTCAGTCACTTCAAATATGTTCAAAGTTTTCCGATAGACAATGTGTTTACTCGCAACCCTCACAACCCTTACTCATTCCGTCCTGCATTGCAAAAACATCCAAACAAGGTTAAACAAGCGAGTTTGAGCGGTCACAATAATCTGCTCCATCAGCTAACCAGTATTCAGCCAATTCAATTCGGCCAGTACCAAACGGCGAAACCGTTGGATTTGTTTGGAAAACCTGTAGATTCTTACGGAAGACCCGTGGATTCATATAAAAGGCCTGAATCTAATACGGAGATCTTTAAGCCAGAAGTGTTCAAGGTGCAGGATGCGGAAACAGCCCAACAGCAAGAGGTCAAGACAGCTCAACAACAAACATTTGGTGGATCGCCCAACATTATCAGTCCATTAGCAAATTACGCTTTCCAAGACAGCGTTTTCCCACCTAGTATTTTAGGTATGACACTTTTATTAATGACACACATCCAATTTTTTAAAATTACTACTATCTAATACAATACACAACAATTTAAAAAGAAGAAAAGAAAATTCTTTCGCACATCTTTTCCTTTTAGATCAATATTTTGTCAATAATAATTATATTACGCGAAACTTTTATTTTAGAAATGATTGAGATAACTAGCTTCTAATGACATTTGAATCGTTAGGTTAAACGATTTTAAAAATAAAATAGAACTTTTGATTTCATCATCATGATTATCAATAGCTTGTTGCAGTCCGCTTTAAGTCTTTGAAACAAACTTCTAAATGTTTTTAATATATACAGATGAACATATATGTATTGCGGTTGATGCAACAGATCTTTAAATAAATATTCTATTTTGCAGGTACTTTTGGATCATTCGGTCTACAGACCGTGAAAGGAAGAGATCCTGTGTTTCCATCAACTAAATCAACTTATTCACCATCTCAATCACCTCAGCCGGCGAAACAAACGATCTTCAACTCTTTCAGCTACACAAATAACTTTAAATCTACTCCCGGCCTTTTTTCGGTAACCACACCAAAACATCCAACAAATAACAATAATTTCCAATTTGGATCCACATTAAATGATTACCGAAATGTGCCCACATCCCAAACAAAGATATCAAAGCCGGTAAAAACAAATCCCAACGCTAACGGGAAAGGCATTTTTAAAGCAAGCCCACAAGATCCATTCATTAAAAATATACAAAATTTTGACTACAATAAAATTACAACATACAATCCAATAATTCCTACAACAACTTTAGCAAATACATATTATAATAATGCCTTCAATTATCCGACACAACAAAACGCTCAAATATTGAACTACCAAAATCAGCAAGATGTAAATTATAACCATGAAAAAAAGAAAATGAAGATCCAAGATAGCGTTGCAGCTGGTGTCAACCAGCAATCATCACAACAATTTGCAGAACCTCCGAAAACCCAAGTTCACCAAACTCCCGCACCTCACCCTCATCGAGGTACCTATGAAGTAACCGAGGCCGTTGACAATGATCTAATCACCCATTCATCACCTTCAGCATGGGTTGCGAATCCTGGTTCCCAATCTTACAATAATTTTAAAACCAGTGAAGAGTCCATTTCAAATCCACTGAATTTCGATGCAGAGTTTGGAAAGCTAACGACCACCCACATTCCCCAAGTAACTGAAGAATTTTTCATTGTGACAGAAAGCGAGAAAGGCTATGAAAACTCATTGGGCTACGATGGTCAAGTCGAATCTCAAAGCAGGCGGCCTTTAGGCGATATCTTCGAACCAATAGAAAAGCATAAGCTTAAAGACTATTATTACCAGGTTTCTACTTCATCATATGAAGACCAAACTGAAACAAGGCGGACAAAGAAACCATCAGAAACAACGAAATTGAACGACCCTGAAGTCACAACTCAGTTTAGTAATAACAAAGAAATTAATGACATACCCATCGAGACTCTCCCAACTTTACCACCTAACAGACATTTTAAGCGTCCAAGCACACCTCAACCGTTAGACAAAGACAGAATACGCAAACGAAATAAATTAAGAAGGCGCAGACCCGGTCTTGCACATAATAACCGTAACAGGGAAGAAACAACAACTCGTAAATTAGAGGATTCTTCCAAGGAAATTGTACCAACAACTTCAATAGCAACAACTACTGTAGAAGAAATTCATACGATACGACCGAGGATAAGACCTTCGAAACTAAAAGCAGAACAAAGCTTTACAACTCCGAGTGTAACAACTGATTTTACGACAAGCGCATTACCTACTGTTTCACCAACTGTGCCAACTGTCGTGAAGAAAAAGCTAGGTCACCGCCGTCCTTTGACGACTCCAATAGATAGGATTGAAGTAACAACTTTTTCATATAGAGATTACGGTACCAACAAAGAATCACCCATAATGAAAATATCAACACGACCACAATCATCTAGACTAACATCAAGTATTTACGAATATAAAGCCAATGAAACGCCTAATTATAGCCACAAAGAAGATGAAAAAGACACCCCTACTAGCGATGTTTCCGTTAGTTTAACAGACACCTTAAAAACTAGTTCAGAGGCACACAAAGAGTTCTCGTTTCACAGGGATGTGAAACCCGTAGACGTGAAGGAATCCACCACTGATAATGGCGAATATAACCACGAAGAAACAACCGTAGTGCCTATAATAGAAACCACTCCACGAACTCCAGGAAAAGTGCAAAGACTAAAACTAAAGACAAAAGTTGATCGACCTAAATTTAGCGTTAAAGAATACAGAAGCCGACTTAGTAGTACAACTAGCACTACAGAAAAAACTATAGAAACAAATACACCAAAACTTCGATTTCCGCAGAGGAAAGCTCCTTACATTGAAAACCAAAACGCCGAAAGCGAAAACGTTACTGAGCGTAAGCGATTTACGCCAAAAGATCCTAGACACAAGTATAATAAAACCGAGAACGTTGAACAAATCGAGAGAGAGATACATTCTACGAGGCAGCCTGGAAGACAAAGACAAACGACCGTTAATAGTGAAAGTGGAACACAAAAAATATCATCACGTGTACGTAATGGGTTGCGCAAACCTCGTCCAACAGAGGAAACTGCTGAAACATCCAGTCCCACAACGGTCTATAGTAAAAGACTTCTACGAAAGAAAATTAAAGATTCCGAAACAGGTGAATCCGTACAAGACATAAGTGTGACGGAAACTACAATGAACTATGATCAAAGGAGTGAAATAACATCTGAGAGAACGAGATCGGAGAGTGCTATCATGAAAATAGCCGACAAAAAACATCATGACCGCTTAGAACATATATTCGAACACTCGAAACGTGTATCCGACCTTACTCTAGCTGCTAGTAAGGATTACAATAACCCTGGAATGTTCAAAACCGTGTCAGGCAACAGTAGACGAATACCAAGTTACTTCACGATAGCTACAGATGATCCAATACTTCCAATAGAGGCCTTCTTCCCTCAGTTGAACCAAAAGAAGGGAGCATAAACTATTTAAGCTAGGTAACAGAATACCAAATTCTTCCATTGCCAAAGTAATCGGACTTTTCTTTATTCATAAAACACTGGCAACATTAGTTGCATATCTAGGGAAACTAATCCAAAAAATATTTTTTACACGTCGACTGTTTATACTTTAGTCTGTTAATTTAATGTTTTTACAATGGTGCTCATTTAGTTTAAGATATGTTACACTTTTAAATAGTCATGGGACAAATTAAGTATTTTAAATGATTGTATGTGGGTATATAAAAACGGCTAAACACACATGTCTAATAAATTTCAAGTACATTAGACTGACATTTTAACTGGCGCTGGAGCCGTGATGAGCCTAAGAAAGTATTATTGAAATCCATTAATTCGAATGAATGAAGAAACTATTATAAGTGATTAAAAGAAACGGAACGAAATTACGCGCTTCTTCTTATCAATAAGTACTACGAAGAATTCATATTAGAAACATAATTTAATAGTTTTGCTTATTTTATCCCCCGTTTGTAATATTTTATCAAAATATAACATTTACACAAACTACACATGAAACAAAATAATAGAAATTATAAATTAGGTACATATGTTAAAATTCCAAGGAAATGTCAAAAGTAGTTCCAACTATCATCAAAGGTGAAGTTTTTAATTTGTTAACGATAGCTGTCATTTGAATATCCATGACCAGTATAATGTACTTGTATTTGTATTGACGCCGACAATATAAATAACCTTTTTTGACTTTTCCCGTCAATTTACATAATACCGTTGAATTTTTATTATCTTTATTAATTCTGGAGTTTTATTGTACAATTAAAGAGGATAAGTGGGGTAAAATGAAATAAATGCGTGTATCCGTAACTGTTTATTGCAAAATTCATAATGTTTTTGTAGAATGGCAACTATTTGTAGTTATTGTATTATTTGTAGAATATTTACTGTACTATTTGTAGAATGGCAACTATTTGTAGTTGCCATTTTACCAAAACATTATGAATTTTGCAATCAACTTAACAGTTACGGATACACGTTGATCAAAATCAATAACTATTGTGACAAACTAAATAGTAAATTTCAAGATACTGTGTGTATGTTAGTAACCAAAGATATGCCCTGACTCAGAAAATCTATGACATTATTTTTAAATAGTCTGAGGAAATAGAGTTGTCTCTTTTCCTCTTGTAGTAATTGCGAATGTGACTTTCTCTTTCATGCACTCGTTGTTGGTTCGAATTAAATGAATCAATACAAATAATTTCTTTTTGTCTATATTGTTATCATTTAAATCTTTATTCGCAAGTATGCTACGAGTGAATCTTAAAATATTTATATTAAACTTAAGGAAGAAATGTGTAAATAAAAGATTTTTCAATGACAAGTTTTTTATTCATTATTTATTATTGCTCACAGTTCTAAAATTTCAAGCGGCGACCGCTTCAGCGGCTTGGATTTTAGACATTTTCTGTAGACATTTGACAGCTGCTTGGTGTATTGTTTTATCCAATGTATCTGAAAGAGAAATATAAAAAATATCAATTTTCACGTTTTATCATCAAAGAAAAAAATAAATAGATTTATAAATGAATTAGATTTAATCGAATATATAAGAGAGAAAAAATTAATTAAAACTTACATATCTTGTGTTGCCCTTTGATCGGAAACCTCAGTCTCAAACTAATGGGATTGGAACAGATAAACACGTACGGGCTGTCGCTTTCGCCTCCGGGATGTCTACAATATAAATGTAAGCGATACAAAAAAAAAACATTTTTGGAATGTTATTATCGGTTTGACAATCCAAAAGTCGCAGTGGTAAGTATTCGCTTTATGATATAAGGGTTATCACATCAAGTTAAATGAGCCTTGGCCAAAAGTATTAAGCACCCTATAAATTTTGCACGTATACAAAATGAGGAACAAAAAACAAAGCCTATTGTTTAAGGATTAACTATTCGATCCCAAAGAAGTCATAAAAAATAATGAACAAGACCGCAATCAGCAATAAAAATTGTCATTTTAACGTTTTTGTATTTATTTATTATTTCGCTATTTTCACTTGTTGTGATCTATAGTGCGCTATTAGGGTTTTTTTACTAATTTATTTACTATAGACAAAACTAATTTTATATCTATGTTGGCGCCATCTTTTGGCAGATTATGTGACGATAATGTTGGTTTATATAAAATATTTATAATAAGTGTAATATGTGTAAAATAAATAATTTAGAATTATCTAAAATTCATATAAATATGTAATTTTAGATAACTGTTTTGCAGTAATTTCATTTATTTGTTAAAAAGATGTCATTGAAACCACAAATGAACGACCAACGACATTCAAATCGCCTAGGAACATATCTGCGTACTAACAAAATGGCTATTGTTCCCCGGACTGAAATTCAGAAATGAGAAATCTCTGAGACATAATACCTTCACCCTGTACAAAGACTAGAAAACATACATATAAAAAATAAAAAAATCATTGCATCTCACTTTTTTTCATATTCCTCTTGTGGTACACAATCATCGACATTGACGCAGCCAAGCAAGCAACCCGTTGGGTAGAAGGAAGGGAATTTCAATTGTTTTTCTGTCAAAAAAAAATCATAACTTTTACTATAACGTAAAACAATAAATACTGCAAAGAATAATTTAATTATATGTATATTATTTATTTTAAAATAACAAAACCTCTTTTTAAAACTCGTTGCATTTTTAAGTTCGATAATTTTATAATGTATTTTTTTCCAAACAATACAACGTATTTTTCATTTTATCCCCTTTGACACGAGGTATTCGTGGAATTCACTATGACGAATCTTAATATACCTAATTCGTCAAAAAATGACGGCGACGTGATTCGCCACCCGTCACATCCGGATTCCCACGAGGGCGAGAAGCGACGAACGGAGAGAAAGAATGGATGAAAAGATGGATGAGTGTGAAAGAAGCAAGGAAGGTGTGTCGGGATCGTAGCGGATGGAGATTTGTGGTCTCTGCCTTACCCTACAGGGAGGAACTACAATATAACATATGGGCTATACCAGTGGTCCGCAAACTCGTCATCCAAAAGAGCCACTTTTTTAAACGTTCCTTTAGTATAGACATTATTATGGAAATAACTAGGATTAATGGTACACTTTAATGGTACTGCAGAAAAAACTTGTTATCTATTATACTATTAAGATAATATTTATTAAAAATATAACAATTTAAATAATATAAAAGGTATCCTTTAAAAAAACTACAAACATTCCAATAATGTGAAAAATTGCTGCCCGCCGAAAAGCAATTCGACGGGGATAATGATACACATGTTTGCGAGCGATTATCTGTGTTTTCCAAAATTATGCCTCTTCTCTTTAGGTTTGCGTTTCAAAAATGTTTACTAGTCTCTTAAAAGGCAAATTGATAAATAATATTCTTTATCTCCACAAAACATTTCGTAGTAGATCCGCAGCCAAGGAGGTTTGCCGACCAGTAGTATATAGAATTTAATATCAGTACAAAATTGTTGATAGAATTGAACCAACTGTTGTTGCCCCATCAAATTTCTAAGGGGTCGGCCCTCTTCTAAGGTAGTTTGCTAAGTAATATTTGCTAAAAGCACGGAGGAGACAGTCACCTGGATATAGCACTCTGTACTGGTTCTCCAGGGCTCTGACGATGTCCTGGTCAACTGGTTTCGCTGTGGACGCAATCCACAGCCGGCCACGGTGGTTAGTGTACCATGTGCGGCCTTCATGCCTATAAAATCATCATCATACACTTAAAAGATTTTTTATATTTATAATATTAAATAAATTATAGGACTAGGACTTAAAGGTCAAGGGACATTTCTAATACTTCTAATTACTAAGAATTCGAATTGTTGAAAGGTTTTTAGTACCAAGAGGCAAAAAAAAGTTCGAATTATTGATAGTAGTATTTATTGAAACATACCAATTACATAAATATTTTTATAAATCAATGAGATTTTTTTAAAGAAGTCAACATGTCCATATTTCGATTTGTCAAGCGTTTGCGTGAAAGAATTTCGAATTACCGCGTGGTTTTCATAATTATTGATTGTTTTTTCTTCGAATTACCGAGTGTACCAAAAACCATTGAATTCATTTGATTTAACGAGTATTGCTATGCAAACCCTCAACAATTATTTCTAATATTGTTTGTATTATTAAGAGTCGACTGTGCTGTGGTTATACAGCGCATACGCGTAGTAAGCAGGTGACCTAAAAATATTTGACTAGATGGGGGAGGATGCACTACAAAAACCAAAGACTTTAATTAATTGAGAATCATATTATAAACAAAGGTTTTAATAAAAAGCCACTCAGATAGCGACAACGTCCCACACCCTCCCGCTTGCGCAAGAGAGCGAACGATCATCGAGGGCTGACGGTGTACCACCGCCGCCCGCCTCACGCTCAGGACGCCGCGCCACGTCTCCTCATCGCGGCTGGATAGATCTCACATAGTGTGAAAGTCTCGCGAAGAACTTACTATAGAAATGATCCTATGAAGTAAGGTCTTACGTTAGCTTCGGCACACAACGAAAGTCATTTTTCTTACGCTAAACTTGATACTGTGTTTTTAGACTAAAATGTTTGACGTACAGCGACATCTAGGAGTAGTGAATAAAACAAACTATAGCGGTTAATTGCGCTAATTTATATCGACAGCGCCATCTATATTAGCAACAACGAGTTGCTCACTTTTGTCTTATGTTCTGTATTAAATTAACACAATGTTAATAAGGGTTTTATTATTTTTTTTTTAATGTTTTATTATTAATGGAGTCAGGCGTTACCTTGCGGAAATCCATCACCACGGACACGACACGTGTCGTTTACAAGATGGAAAAGTGGTAATGTGTGTTTGGTGTTGTGTATATTGTTTTGCTTGTCGCGGATCTTAGCTAAGTAAAACTTTTGACTGTCCACATAGTGATGGTTTTATTTTATAATTCTTACCATTAGATAATAAAATCAGATTGCTTTGAATTATTATTATATATGCTTTGAATTATTAATTATATAGTAAAATATATAAAGTAAATATAATGTATTATAATACATAACATCAATCGTGATCAGTTTAATTAAATATAAATTTTGTATGAGCACAATGAATATAGATTATTTATTAAATCATGTAGCAGCAATATTGAATAACAAATCGTTAAGGGAATATTTATTTTTGTCAATTTTTCAAGGTTGTTTGAAAGTTACAAACTTTCAAACAACCTTAAAAATTTCAGTTCAAAAAAATGCTGAAGTGCAAAATTTTGAAAATTTTAAAGTATATTTACGAACTTTTTTTTGTACAAAATAACTTGACGTATTAACCCTCACTCCTTCAGATACCAACGCGCTATGCACATATATATAAGATTATAGTCTAGACTATATATATAATTCGTGTTATATTCTGTAATATGATTTACTTGACCACATGTTTCTGAAGGGGACGGCGCGTACGCAGTCCCCACTACCAAAAATTACGCGTCCGAGTTATCCACATTAGGGATAATCGCAGGGGTCAACCCAACCGCAGTGCAATGGAGGGGCCTCGCCCTGGGGGAACCGCCTTCGTGATCACGGTATCCCCTACGCCAGGTAAGTATGCTTAAACAAGGTTGTTTCGTAGACCTCATTCGAATCAAATGAAACTTAATACCGCGTATTTAGAGCTGTATTCGTTGAAACAGCGACATCTGTTAAAGCTTTGCCGTACTTCTTGGTGTTCTTGTCTTAGTATCCTTATGTATATCACAAGAACATATGTGTATACACATAAATAAATTAATAATAGTACTTTTATCGTTTAAAAGAGAAAATGCAACCTTTTATTAATTGCTATTATGGATCATAGATAAATTTTAAAAAAATATGTGAATTTTAATAAACTTTATTTTTAAGAATAAACTTAGCTTAGGTTTAGTAATAAATATAATAATTTAAAAAAAAATTGTTAATATTAATATTGATATTGATATTGATATTATCAAGAAAATTTTAAGGAATTTATTTTTATACAACCAATTTAGTGTTATAGTTATTCTTTATATTTTTTTGCAAGAAGCACTCCCAAAAAATATTAAAGAACACGATTATAATATATTTCGTCACTAAAAAATTAACGTTTTAATATATTGAAATTTTAAATGTATTGAAAAAATATTATTTTGAATTCGTTTTTGTAGTTGTTGCAGATGAAATGAAAATGTAAAATACATGTTCATTTTAAAAGTAAATAATTCTTGTTTATTATTGTTTCAAGCTTTTGTTCATTGTCGCAAGCATCAATATTTTTCCATTTTTATCATATAGGATTTTATATGTATCCATTAAAAAAAGATGTTATTACAACAAAAATGAAAAATATGACATACTACTACATTAACACAATTTCAAATTATAATATGTTTAATAAAGACAATCATATTTTAAAATTAAATAATAATTGATATTGATATAAATATTTTGACTTCCATATTTTATGGGTTGTCAAAACCGAATTTTTTGTTAAATACTTTCCATCATAGGTCATTAGCTAAAATATTGTTTTATGGTGTTTTTGACATATTGATCAAAAATACTCTAAACCCAATGATTTAAAAATGGCATCGGCACATATATCAAAAGCTAGACAATTTATGCAATCGAAAATCAACTCCCATGCACGTTACCCTATCCTGCATAGCTTAGCAGGGTGCGATAGTGCACTCAAAAGTCAGTCAATGCAGTATTACGTGTGCATGAAGACTGAACTTTCGGGACGCTACATTTAATCAGAGTAGTACCACATGTATAAAAATCTTAACAACACTTCCATAAATTATAAAGCTCTGCAGAACAGAGCTGTCAAAAATAATTGAAGACTCATTTGAGTGTTCCCCTCCACGGAAATCTTTAGTAAAAGGCGAAAGATTTATACGTTTTGAAGGGAAACCAGAGTGACGATATATACTTGTTTGGAGCACCTATCTAATACTAGCCAAATATTTTCATCGTAATATAATAGAAGAAATAATGAGTAAGCGACATCTGTTCAGCTGAAGTATATTTAAAAAAGCATATTAAGTTCAGAGCCATCTAGCAGCAATGCAAAAGTTAATCTCTTAATATTGAGAAACAAATTATTTTTAGGAGCAAAAAGAGCTTGTATTATAGCTAATGTGTAAATTGTTATTACTATTATTTTTATTATAAATAAAAAAATCGATCACAAAAAATGTTTCGATTTTGTCAATATTAGTGTTTTTTAAATTTGTTTTACTTATTATTTATGTTTGAATAAAATTGATTTTTATATTTTCTTTCAAATTTTTTTTTACGTATGACGTATATCTCCATTTTATATTATAATTATTAAGTTTCGAATGTTATTAAATTCAATAAACAAATATTCATAAATATAGTAACATAAGAATATATTTAATTCAAAAGAGATCCCACCGAGTTGAATCTTCCCGAATGGTAAAAGCTTCTTTAGAGATAAAAATTTTATAAAAGCATTTCAAGGAATAATATAATAAATTAATAGTAAACAGTGTGCCTATGTGTGTGGCAGTCCGAAAATGCTACTTAAAACAAAATATTTCTAAATAACAAACTGAAAGTATAATTTTTCACAATATTTCATTAATATAGTTGAAATAGGTGAATTATTTAAAAAATATATTATTTTTTGTAAATTAATACGAAGTATCCTGAAATTTATAATATTTATTGATTATTACAACAGAAAAAAAAATGACAACCAACATATTATAAAAAAAAATCACCTGTAAAAATAAATACAATTAAAAATACTTTTTTTGTTTATTTTGGCTACAAGAAGTTGATTTCTAAAAATTGTTTATAATAAATAGTCTAAATTCCAATCTTCTCTGAGCGTGTTAATATATTTATATATGTGAAAAATATTTGTTTTTATTTTGATTAATTATTGGTTTTAATAAGAGTTTTAAAAAGCCACTCAGACAGCGACAACGCCCCACACCCACTGCTTACGCAAGAGGGCGAACGATCATCGAAGGCTGACAGTGAACCACCGTCGCCCACCTCACGCTCAGGGCGCCGCGCCACATCTCGTCATCGCGGCTGGATAGATCTCACATAGTGTGAAAGTCTCGCGAAGAACTTACTATAGAAATGATCCTGTGAAGTAAGGTCTTATTTTTGCTTGGGCACACTACAAAAGTGATTTGTCTTACGCTGAACTTGATACCGTGTCTTAGACTACAGTATGTATAACGAGCAGCGACATCTATGAGTCACGAACATTGATGGCATTTAACCACTTTGTTATTCTAAGTCGTACAGCGACATCTAGTGGGACACTCGCAACAAAGAGTTAATTATTTACCTATTTAATAAAAACTAATTAAATAACTATTTAATAAAAAAAATGTTATATTATCATTCTTGATTAAATCTTATAGTTATATAACATACTTTCTGTTACAACACAATCAAAATAGCAAACAATCTTTTTGAAATCTGAGTGAAACAATAACGTTACAAAAGCACTAAAATTTACCCAAATTGTTATTAAATATTTTTTTACAGGTTTACCAAGACTATGAAAGATTTATATATCTGACAAAACACTGAAGAAATAAAATAAGGATTTAACAATAATTTATGTACAGTTAAAAAACATTTAATAATTTTTAAAAAAATAATTTCAATAATGCATTAAGTATAATTTGGCAGATAAAACTGTTGCCGCTTCAAGAGCACCGTTTAAATAAGAACAATAATATTACACCTGTAATATTTTTTTTTAAAATCAAAAAACTATTACTGTCCAGGCGTAAATTATTTTATGATGCATCATTAAACTTTATCAAATACTTATAGTTTGCTATTTTTTTGGTGTGCAGAATTCCGTTTTTGACTATACAGCCTTTACAATTTCGGCAAAAGAACTCACGTACAGAAATTGAAGTAAAAGAAAAATTGGTTTTCTAATAGTGTTAAGTGAAAACTGCGACTATCCTAATCCACAACTTATTAATATTTTAACGATAAATATAAATCCTATGATCTTTTAAATTTCTTTAACATGTGAATGACTTGATGTTTTCACGTATATCTATCAATTTCAACAAAATTTTGCAATATTAGCTTTAATAATATGTTACATGTCCATCGCTTAACGTCGAACGTAGTAATACCAAAGTATGCACCTAGATGTCGCTCTATGCTACTAAATAACTCTTAATATTAACTTTTAACACTAGATGTCACTTATAGATCTTTATAAACAGTGATAAGTTCAGCGTCAAATATATCAAATTCGTTGTGTGACAAATCATGGACAAGACCTTACTTCATAGGATCATTTCTATAGTAAGTTCTTCGCGAGACTTTCACACTATGTGAGATCTATCCAGCCGCGATGAGGAGACGTGGCGCGGCGTCCTGAGCGTGAGGCGGGCGGCGGTGGTACACCGTCAGCCCTCGATGATCGTTCGCTCTCTTGCGCAAGCGGGAGGGTGTGGGACGTTGTCGCTGTCTGAGTGGCTTTTTAATACCAATATAATATCAATAACTAATTCACCAATTCATACCCTAATTTATTATTTTTTCGTATAAATTAACGATAAAAAAAATACTGATTCCAGATCTGTATTTATTTATAAACAATTCGTTTGAGGTCTACTCTTTGTTTGTAGGCGAATTTTTATATATGCATGTAACATTTTAATTTTATAATTGTAATAAATTTGAATATTACTTCTTTTTATTTTATGAATCCTAAGAGATGTGTAGTTTTTTTACATATTTTTTTCAATATTAAAAAGATGTTTGAGGTGTCGATCAAAGGCAAACGCATAGAAAATGTATTCTTTTTAAAAATACTCTCACTAAATTCTATTTAAATTAACATTTTTATCCGTGAAACTATTTCCAACACATTAGACACGATCTGTTAAGCAATATCTTAAATAGTTGTCAAAAACTTACATCTTGATGCCCTCCACGAGCAACGAAGCCCAAGGTTGATGCATTGAAAGGCAGCGGCCCGTATCGCTCATTTCCATCAACTCAGCATCTTGCACACGACCCATTGATGTTGACGCGCCTTTTACTACCGAAGAGTAGCCTAAAGACTCCACAGTTTGGTCAAACTAGAATATGGCAACAACAAGACTATGTTACGCACATACATATCGTCACGCCTGTTTCCCGTAGGTGCAGATAGAGACCATAGATCTCCATCTACTGCGATCTCAGCATACTTTCCTTGCCTCCTCCACACCAACCATCCATCCAAACCACCTAAGAATCCCTTTCTCAACTTTTGTTACGACACCTATTAATCCACATCACTCTCTAATATCTTCATTCCTTATTCTATCCTTCAAAGTTACCCCACACATACTTCTTAACGCTCCTATTTTCACCGCAATTAGTCTGCTTTCATGAATCTTCTGCCAAACGCAACTTTTACTACAATACATCAGAGTCGGAACGAGCACTCCTCGATGAACCGCCAGTCGGGCCGTTTTAGACACATTCTGACTTTTCATAAAGGAATGCAGGGCAGAGTATGCCGAGATCGTAGCAGATCGTAGGCGTGACGATATGTATGTGTATGTGTGTTGATGACGAGTCGGAGACATCAGCCCGTTCTTCCATCTACCATTAGTATATTAGATTTTTTAAGTATAATAATTAAAATTTGTATGTACAACAACAATTATATGTACAACAAAAATGACTTTTCACAAAGAAGTGCAGGGCACCGCTAACCTGTAATGTATTATGCAAATATGTATAACATGTCGTTTGTTATACATATTGTTGTTGTGTTGTTATTAAATGTTATTTAATATATAAAATATTTAATCTTGTTTGCCGTAATTCCAAGCACGGCTGACGGATTCTAGACCGAAGAAGGTTTATATAATATCTTTCAGGTTTCCGCTGCTCACCTACTTGTAATAGCATCCACAGTTGCCATGTAGGGTATCTACGGTAAATATCGATCTTATTCCTTGTCAGGAATCACAGGGCGAATCATTAATACCTGCAAGAGAGGCGCGTTGACACCCGGAGCGACATCCCTATCGCCAGATACATCACACAACAGATCCGGTGTGAACATTTGGCTGCTACCAACATTGTGTCCACCGCTTGTTATCTGCCGTATCTTCTCTTCGTCTATGTCATGCTCTATTGTCTTATCCTCTATTATTTGACGACCTGGAACGTTATAGAGAGTAGGCTTTATAATTTTTTTAATAGGATAGGAAGGCAAACGAGTAATAATAATAATAATTTCTTTATTTGCAATAAACTGGATTAATAACAAGATTTTCAGTCAATAAGTGTCTTCCAATTTAGCCATTATTAAATAGCATGCAAAAAAGTTGTCATAATTTATTTTCCTTAAATATAGTCATAACTTCACATACATATAGGTATATATTATAATGTATGTTTTTTATGGAATGGGAAGGCAAACGATCAAATATATATATATATCGCAATATCAAGTATATTAGTTAAAAAAAATTAACATTTTGTTAATCATAGCTTCTTTTGTTAATAATAATAATGGCGCCATCTATTAGTTATGTTGCGATTTAAAATGACGAAAAAGAGAAAAATTGATTTTTTAACGTCTTTCCGTATAATTTTTTAGAATTTTTTATACTAACCTAGTCCTCATGATAATAACAAACACAAAAAAAAGAATTATCTAATTTGGTGCAGTCGTTCTGAAGTTATGCGTCTACATACATAAATTTCTTTATTTAGATTTTTTATTTAAATAGATAATATAGTAAATAAGATATAATTATTTTATTTCTAATTGCCGTCATCTCTTATAAGCTCAATAAATATAATTTTGTTAAAATACAAAGAATGTCTAATACCAGCGAAATCGAATGTCATCTTCTTGTTGAGTCTAGACGAGTGTTTCTTCTCGTGCATGCTCTGCTCGTACTTCTGCAACTTCTCCCTTTCGCTGGCACTCAGCCACACGCTACCCGCGCTAAAGTAGTCGCTATCGTCGTCTGTCACACGGGTGCGTTGTTCGCTGGAATGTAATACAAATTGATTACGCACTTTTCTTGCATACTCCACACTCATCACTCTCCTCATGCAAGCTCGTCGATTAAGAGTACTCTTGACCTGGCCTTTTCTAAAAACTGCCGTAATTTGGTCAAGGTATGTTTTCCTTGGTCTTCCCCTAGCGACCTTCCCATCGACATTCGCAACGTAAATTTCTTTTCTCATTTGTCTTTCATCCATCTTATATCCATCCAAAACATTTGTGGATATGCACCAATCAACGGTGCACGAGACCAAGACGTGGAACGGTTCTACAACTCTCTCCTGGAATATGGATAGTCAAAAGTTTTACATAGCTAAGATCCGCGACAAGTAAAACAATAACAGACTTGTAAACTTACAAGATGGAAAAGTGATAATGTGTGTTTGGTGTTGTGTATAGCGGTTGGTGGGTGGAGAGTTGATGGCCGATTTTCGGTAAGTTTTTGGTTTAAGTTCCAAATAAATCCACTAAACCCAAGACAAACAATCCTACTATATTATATATAGTAGGATTGTTTGTCTTGAATTGTTCTAAATAAAAGCCAGCATATATCTACCTTTTATGTGGAAGCCACTATGACCAAAATTGTTAACCATAAATTAGGTAAAAAAATATATATATTTATTTGGCTTGAAACTTGATGTGGCAGACCAAATTCCACGCGAGTGAAGCCGCGGGCAGAAGCCAGTACTATATAAAACGAAATACAAACCTCGTCCGATCATATTCCAACAATCTATTTCTTTGTGAAATAGCAGCTTCCCATCCTTCAGGGCGTTTCCTTCCCATTAGGGACTCCATTAGTTTTGCGCTCTGTTTTGTTTTGGCATTTATCTCCTTTTGCTCCTCAGGTGTGCACACCTATAATCATTAGACGAGAAACATACCCTTGGATTACTGCATAAAAACAGTTCAAGTATGAAATTACCATCACAATCAAATTATAAGGGCAAACATTATAAGGTTCTGTTTAGGCCAGAATTATATAAGTTATTAAATCATTCGGTTGCACAAAACATCTATTATAGCTATACATTTATTTGCATTATTTACATGTTTGGAATATTATAGATGGAGTCAGCCGTTACTTTGCGGAAATCCATCACTGTATGGACAGTCAAAAGTTTTACTTAGCTAAGATCCGCGACAAGCAAAACAATAACAGAAAATTAATAATGTGTGTTTTTCCGGTGGGTTAAGTGGATTTATTTGGAACTTAAACCAAAAACTTACCGAAAATCGGCCATCAACTCTCCACCCACCAACCACTATACACAACACCAAACACACATTATCACTTTTCCATCTTGTAAACGACACGTGTTTCGCCCCAACACGAGGCATCTTCAGGTATAGTAGACTCTACGGAAGACAACCGAAAAGTCGGTGTTTTGCTTGTCGCGGATCTTAGCTAAGTAAAACTTTTGACTGTCCATATATGTTTGGAATAGATTTTAGTATATTTAGAGCATTCTAAAGTGAGTATGTAGTATGAAGTAAGTATGAAGGTCAGGGAGTATCTTTGCCTAGCCGCCTGTCCGGTAGTTATGGTATTGGTACACGGGTACACGACCCCGACCTCCCGCACTACTACCGTATCACTCCTCGTCTTTCGTTGCGGTAGTATCATATCCCTATCATCCTGTCTAAATCCATCTTTCCTTTCCCCGACCCTTTCTTCTCTATCCTTTTTCCTTCCTCTCCACCAATCCACAATCTGCCCTGCCAACAGATTCTTCTCCCTTGCGGCTCGTGGGGTTCACTATGATGAATTTTAATAAACCTAATTTATTAAAAAATGACGGCGACGTTGTTCACTACCCGTCACGTCCTGATTCCCATCCCACGAGGGCGAAAAGCGACTATCGGAGAGCCGTTTCGTTACGATGAATGAGTGTGGAGAAAGGTGTGCGAGGATAGTAGCAGATGGAGATCTGTGGTCTCTGAAAACTGAAACAAATATTTGAAGCTGGGCTACAGATAACAACTACGTTGTAACGTGTGTCAAAGTATCCATAAACGTCTGTCACATATATATGACGTCAGGCTGGGGAAAGAAATAAATGTGTCACATGTATGTGACGGGTAGCGAACGAGTTGATATACATATGTATATTATAACGTTAAATATATGATTTGCATGGGGCAGCTGGCAGCAACTGGGTGTACGAAGGCAAAAATCATATAAGCAGTGGCAAAAGGCCTATAAGCAGTGGTTTGCCGCAGACTGCTTCTGACAATGATGATGATCACAGTTCATTACTTCACATAGGTTACGCACATCAAGACTTGCTTATTTGTCTATAACTTTTATAAACAAGAAAAAACATATTATATCACTTTTTTTTATAATTTTGATGCTTTTTAAAAATTTTCTCTGCTCTGCCTATACTGGTTTGAATTTTTAGCAAGAAAATCAATAGATGCCATTCATTATCAACGGCCTCAGGCAGTCCACTACTAGACATAGGCCTCCCCAAAGAAGCGCTACCTGGCACGATCTTCGGCTTCACACATCCAGTCTCTGCTAGCTGCCCTGCGCAGACCCTAGGGGGGTGCTACACTACGTTTGCCAAGACGCGGTCTTCACTCCAGCACTCGTCTACGCTAGCAGTTGTCGGATCTCCAAGATACGTAACCAGCCCATAAATACCATTAATTTAAAAAAAATAAAATTTTTTTAGTAACATTAAAAGTTTGAACTCACAAGATTACCGCAGAACAGACAGGGACCGGATCCCTCTTGCTTGCAAACAATGCGACCGCACTGTAGGCAATTATTGATCAGCACATGTTTTGATGCTTGACAATCACAGCGGTGGCGACCTGAAAGTACCGTAAAGAACAAAAATGAAAACTTCGTTCCTGTTTCAAATGAAATCGGCCTGTTCTGCCATTTACCAACTTCTTTGCACACACCCACTCTTTTTTATGTAATAGGCAAACAAGCAAGCAGATCACTCAATAGCACTATGGTCAATGGACATTCACTACACCAAGGGTACTTGCAGATGTATTACATACCTAAAGGATAGCATGTGAATAATGGGAGAGGGAGTACGATTTAATGGGAGAGGAAGAAAGAGATATTGGAAGGGAAAGAAGAAAATAGAGGAATGAATTAAAATCTAATTCAGTAAAATGCTGCAATTTAACAGTACTTCCATAATCAAGCTGGCCTATTTGTACATGGCTCTACTATTTTTTGATTCTATTCTTCGGCTATGGCAGCTACAGTCCAGTGATATGGTGAAACTTCCAATCTACACCATTCTCATAAGCCAACAATGCTTCTGTAATGCCTCTGATATTGCAGAAGCATTATAGCATAAAAAAAAACATAAGGATAATATTTATAGATTGAAAATTATAACAGTATTAAACATAAATATTTAAATAAAATTATTTTTATATACTTTATATTCAAAATTAAACCTTTTAACATGACAACTTGAGCATTCTTCCCTTCTTGTGAATATAAATTTACAAATTTGGTTTTCTTCTTGGATTTAACCTCGGACTCCACAGTTCGAGGTTGATCTATTTCCACATTAGCAAACTCTTGCATCTGTTTATTTTTTGCAAGCTTCTTTTTCTGCTGTTTTGGTGGAGTATCTACTGAAACAATTATTCATAGTTTTAAATGTATAAAATAGCAAGAAACAGTGTTTCTATAAGTTTTATAAACTATTTATTAGCTTTTCATTTAAAATAAATTTTAGATATATAAAATAAATAATTTTTAAAAATAATTTTTGTATTATTGGTGCTACAATAATAAATTGGTGAACTTCATGAAAGTAATAGTAGAGTAGGAAACCCGCAAGTTGTAAATAGGGAGAACAATTACCAAAGTAATAACTCTATGAAGAAGGCTGCCTATTGCTTCCATTAAAAAAATATTGTGTAATTTGTTTATGATATACAATAAATAATATATCTGTTTATTATAACTCATACATGGTTAAATTATACATTCTTATTGTAATAAGAAATGTTAATACCTTTATTAGAAAATTTCTTCTTGCAAAGTTCAACATAGAAAGATTTATGTTGAGTGTTATCAAAATCCAATAAGGTTTTTAGATATTCATGTAGATCACTTTCACTTTCAATTGAGTTGATATATCTGAAATATAAAAAAAGAAATGTTAATATTCATACATTTATTTTTATTTATTTACCTAGGTATTCAAACAGCATTTCTGGGAAATGCTGTACATAACTGCATTCTACAAACAATGAAATAACATATCAAATAACAGTAAGACAATAAAGACTACACTATGAATTATATAACTAATTGAAACATTAGGAAGTTACTTGATTTTACTCCCAAGTATCATGCTTTAAAGCAGTCTTTCTCAAAGTGATAAGAAACCCTTGTGGACATTGGAGGCGAACAAGTGGGTCCAGAGATAATTGGTGGCTGTTGAAGGAGTATAGAGGGGCAGGGGGCAGTTTAAACCAAAAACCAAATCTGCCTACAGAACTGCAAAATAGGTTAAGGTTGATATAACACAATATAATTAAGTCAGGTATCATTACAATTATAATTTTAAAGATATTGTAAAGTGGAATGTGCTAGTGAAATAATTGATTCTTAAAGTGGGTAGTAGACAAAATAAGTTTAAAAAATAATCAAGAACTTCTGCCTTCAGCAATTTTTAGTATGATTTGAATAATTGGTTGTATATATATTTTTGTATCTATGTAAACACAAAAATACATACACAAAAATGTGTACACCTACATATATTTTTTAATCATATATGTTTCATATTATTTCTTATGTTACTTTTCTTTCCATTTAATTTGATTTATGTAATTTTTATACAATGTAACCTGTATGATAAGGTAAGAGTCTAGCTTTCCACAACACAGAGAATCTTAATATGGGATCTAGAGTCCCCTACATACAGTACTTGTGTACATTAACTTATTATGTATCTTCTCTATCTAAATATAAAGAATCATGTGTTGTTTTATTATATGAGCAATTATTCATCACTTTGTACCTATAATTTTTAAACAAAGTTAATAGCCTAAATCATTTTTTACCAAGTTCTCAACCTTCTGATAAAAATGTCATCGAAGTTTGTATATATTTATTTGTCAGTCCGTTTAGTCACTAAGGGACTGCATGTTAGTTACAGTAGAAAGTAAGATAAGAACATAAAAAATAATATATACATCATATATTTTAAGTATATAATGCATTATGTCATATGCTTTAATATACGATATATTTTTCTTTTCTGTGATTAATATAGGTTTGTGAATTATTTACTTGATAAGATCCTCTGGAACTTGAAAATTCAAGATCCTTGATAAACCTTCACTGATCCACTGATCCATTTTAAACCTAATTTACTCCTTATTTATGATCCAATTTTGAATTGAATATATTTTATTTAAAAATATAGCATTGGCGATTGTAACACCTCTGAGTGACATAAATTGTTTCACGTCAGTACCTATGTGTTTGTAATCATTACACGACAAAAATGTAATATGTATATTAGATTTATTATCTGTCTTCCAATCTAGTAACCTGTAGAGGAGACGTATCTCGGTGTTGCTAGATGAATAGTGTAACCCGTTGTACGGATTTTCACATGATACCTCAAAAAATTTAAGTTGTTAAGAAAGAATAAAAAAGTAATATCACTAAAAAGTCGTAGAAGTTTCGTAAGATCGTAGAACTGTCAATTTACTTAAATATATTTAATAATTTATTAAATATGTTTTAGTAAATTGACAGTGGTAAATTCATTTATTATATATTTAATTCATATATTTCAATAGTGCCAAAATAAATGGTAAATTCCTGTTTTGAAAAGAGATGGTAAGTCCTCTTTTGAAATTTAATTTTTTGACATTGACGTTCGCAGATTTAACTTTTTATTTATTATTCACTTGTTTCATTAAAAAATATTTTGTGGTAAGTATGTAATTTAGCTTTGACTATTATACATAGGATAAAGAATTCCAAAATCAAATTCGATGTTTATTAACTTGATACTTTTCTATTTTGTTTACGTAATTTATAACCTAACGATAATTTAAGATACAAATTTTTAGTTAATTGTACATTTCTTTGATTAATAAAATATTATGTAATAAGAAATAAATGAATCAATGCTATAGAAATTTCTATGAAGTATTATAATTATTATAATTTAGACTTTAGAAATATTTTTTATTTAAAATTAAATAAAGTTAAGATCTGTTTGTGATACAGTTAAGATTTGTTTCAAATAATATAAATTTGTACAAAAATCATTGTGTAATTTTTCAGGATACAAAATGTCAATTTCTCCGTTTTTACGTAGTCCTGTTACGGACTTGACTGGTGGTATGATCTCGCACCAAATGTTGGGTAACTGCCAGAAACAGGAAGCTCGTTACATGGATTGTCTGGAGGCATATGGGCTCGATCGTGGCCGCGTTAAATGTGCAAATTTGTTTGATGATTTCCATGAGTGCCAAACAAGAACCAAGCAATTAAAAAGATTCATGGTGAGCATTGGCATAAAATTCTTCGGTAATACATATATAATATTGTTGTCCATTAGTTTAATTTGAGGAACACTTTGAAGAAAATTTGAAGGTTATATTCCTAAAAGTAATTATAAATAAAGCTAGATCTGTGCTGATTGAGCTATTGCTGCAAATAATATTTATTCATTTATTAACTAATTTTTTTTTTATTACAGTTGACAATGTCTATCAATTGAATTGAAAAAAATAATTATGTATGTTTTTTACTGGAGGAAGTGGATTTATATGGAACTTCACTTTCAGTTTCATGTAAGTCCACTTCTTCCTGTAAAAAACACACATTATTTTTCTGCTTTTGTATGCTTGTCGTGGATCTTAGCCAAATAAAAATTCTGAGCGTCCACATATTAATGGATTTCTACAAAGTAACACCTGACTCTGTTTATTAATTTTAATTGTGTCAATTAATGTTATTGTGAATATTATTCTCAGCAGCAGTAATTGCATCTGTAAATCAAGTAAAGTAATAATATAACCGGTATCTGAATTGAGCAACCTACTCAACTGGACTAATTTCTGCTGATATAAAAGAATATTACAGCTATGTTGAAGTATGGTTGGGAGTTTATTTTAAATGTTTTTTTTTTTTGTTACTGACAGCAAACCCTTTATTGTTTATAAGAATAAATGCATACAGATGTTATGTTAATATTAAACAACCTTAATGTTGATGTAAGAATGTTTGAATGCTCCCGGTCGCGATGGTTGCCAAAAGTGCACTGATTAGTTAATTAATTATATAAATTATTGTAGTTTATAAAGGGTCAACAACCAGGCATGAGTCAGATGTTCTATTATCATTTTCTTTTTCTTTGTGAAAATCATCAGCTTTATATTATATTTCAGGCAATGCGCAGGGAGAGGGATAGACAAATTGCTGAAGGAAAACTCAAAGGGGATGAGAAATATGTCAACCCAAGAGTGGACAGTTATTAAAATAATTATGCTGTGTAGTTGTGCAATCGGTTAAATAATATAGAATTTTAAGAGCAAATCTATTTATTTCATTGTCCTTGTAATTTTATGAATTTATAATTATTATTTGTTCATTAAAAGAATTTGGATTTGATGTGTCGCATTATTTCTACATTAAGGATCAAGCCATTATTGGTATTTATAAGTTTAAAAAAAAACAAAATCTTAATTTATTTTCATAACAAACAACTTATAGGTTAAAAAGCAGAAAATAAATCTCATTTTATAATAAAAAAAATATTCTTTTGATATTTATTATTGTTCATTTTTATTGTTATTTGTAGAAGAAAAGAAGTATTTTTTTATTCTTATTTGAAGAAGAGGTTACTTAGTAATTAATCATGCTTTTGTCAAAGAATAAAGTCACTTGTATAAATTGGTGGTACAACTCCATGTTATAAAATAAAATTCTGTTATTTCATGAGTCTACATTCTAAGAATATTAAATAATAATAATAGACTTATTGTAAAACACTGGCCATTCTAACATTGCTTTGATTACATACGCTGTGACATATTTAAAAAAAGCGCACATGTCAAGTTGTATCCTTGATTTTATTGATTTAAAACTAGAAATATTGCAATACTTTTGAAGCTGTTTTAAACGATGTCTATTTCGCCATTCTTTCGGTCACCATTCACGGACCTGACTGGTGGGATGATTTCACACCAATTGCTTGGACGTTGTGCTCGACAAGAAACGGAATTAATGGATTGTTTGGAGGCATATGGTCTTGACCGTGGATTACGCATTTGCAAGGATCAATTGGACGACTTCAAAGAATGTCAAACGAAACACAAACAGCTTTGTCGATTTTATGTATGAAAATTTTTATTTTACGACTTAAGTGGCTCAGCGACGAATCTACAGCTTTCGGAGCCAATAATCGCGGTTTCGATTCCCGCATCTTGTATATGCATATATTTATTTATTAATTATTTTAATTTATTTATTTATTGCGTCTGGATTCGCATTCATTACCCCAAAAATGGGGAGGCCCGTGCCGGGCTGTGTATGTACATTTAAAAGGAACAAGTTACCGAACATAAGGCACGAATATACGACATTATTTTCTGTAACTGAATAACTAATCACTACCAAATAAAACAGATTTTATTTTTCTGTTCTTACTAATACAGAAAAAAAAAACAATAAAAACGCCTGCTCAATAAAATAAGCCAAAATTTGTCTTATTAATACTTGCTATATCCGCGAGAACGGGTTCACTTTACTCGTGAGATTTCATTTAACATTACGTTGATATGTAGGAAAGAAGTTTCTAGAAAAGCCAGGTCAAGAGTACCCTCAACCGGCGGGCTTGCATGAGAAGAATAATGACTGTGGAGGAAGCAAGGGAAGTATGCCGAGATCGTAGCAGATGGAGATCTGTGGTCTCTGCCTACCCCTACGGGAGACAGGCGTGACGATATGTATGTATGTATGTAAGTTTCTAGACCCACTCACTGTACAAAACGCAGTAATGCTACCTATTAACGTTAATCTGCTAAATGTTATCTCGCAGGATGCGTGGGTGTAGAACTTTTTTTAGTCAAGCCGATACATTCGTGCTAGCATGGCACTACTAAAAAGCTCTCGATAATTACAATACTATATTAAATTCCTCCAGGCTATGCGAAAGGAGCGAGATCGACAAATCGCCTGTGGGAAGTTGACTGGGGATGAAAAGTACGAGTCACCGCGGGTGGATAGTTACTGAAGTCATCGTTAAACTTGAAATATTATTATTATATTAATATTGCTTTTCAAAAATAATTTAATAAAAATGTGTTTTTCTTTCTTTTAATATAAATCTAATCAATAGTGCTGTTTTCAGTTTCATGTAGCAAAGGGTGTTAGTTCATCCAAATTACAATTATTTAAAAAAAAAGACTAGGAATATTTTAAATAATATTAGAATACTTGTTGACCATCCCAACAAAACTAATAATGCTTGTGCTAGAGAATATTCGAATCATTTCCTATTTACAATACAATAGTTCAATCGAGGATATGAACTCAGGGCCTCAAATCATAAACCGGATCCTTATCAGTTGACCTATTGCTGTTTCTATGCTTTCTTTATAGAAATATTTCGATACTCAGTTGGTGATTTTGCTTAAAACATATAATTTGCTTTAGTGCAGCTCTTCAGAAAGCGAGTATTGTAAGTGAACGACCCAGATTCCTTCGTCCACACCGTCTTCCACTCACTATCACAAATCTTTCACCTTCCCAACCGTTTCAGTGCCAGGGATTTTAAAAAATTCGTATCGGATTGTGCCATGCAGTGCGATAGCGTTTCATTCAAATAAGAGAAAATAAAATAAAAATAGCTTATTTATGCACGATTATTTACGATTATTTAAAAAAATAGTACTTTTCCTACCAAGTTACATCAGTGACGTTGAGTTTTTATTTTATTTTTATAATTTCATGTTTATCAGTTAGTTAAATATATTGTTTAGTTCTAATTGCGTATAACTCAATATCTAGTTTAATTCGTTATATTATGAAGTGACTATATGAGCAAATTTCAGTAGATAGACAGCATCGATAGATATATGTATGTATACATATCGACGCAAAAATACGAAAACGCTGTAAATGACACAGACAACATTTTTTTTATTGAATATTGGGATCAGAAAAGAATACTGCGTCGACCTGAGTCTTACAGCTCTATGACCAATAGAAAATTTTGTACAGGTTTGTTTTTGGCTTTCAATTTGGTGGTCAATTTTTATTTTACTACTTTTTCGCATTTTTGAGTCGTATATTATATCTATAATAAATGTATATATGTTAGTCTTCACGTGTCGATGTAACCATACCGAGATAAATACATGTCCTAGATTAATAATACACACAACACCCATGACCTAAATACCCGAAATCAATCTTGATCGAGAATAGTTTCGTTTGCAGTACAAATAATTTCACTCTATTTCAAACTTATGTATGATTATTTATTGAGATGCTCAGAATCGTTTATCTTCAATAAATAAATCAGATTCAAATTCTTTATTTTTCAACATAAGAAATTACATTTAGTTTGTCAAATGTTAGGCCGCTAACAATCAAGGTTTTACTACCATTTCGCAATGAGGTTTCTCTGAACTGAGAAGAAACAGCGAAATAAACTCCGCGAAGAAGAAACGGCCAAGAAAAATACTCATCCCTTTGGACAAGCTTGATGGATTAATGTCCGTTCCTCTGAAAATTTTCATATGAAAAATAATGCAAATGCCGTTGCAAGGGCCGTTGTACGTTGTCGCTAGTATAACAGTGTTTTTTTTTATTCAATAAGGCTATTATACAAACCGGTGTTAAGCACTTGCCTAAAATTTAAACACTTTTTTCTACGAAAGAAGTTTTTATTAATAATAATATATGAGTGTATACACAACATAAAAGTAAATACTACAGCGACACCTAGGACTATCTGTGTTCAATAGTTATACTTTAGTAAAGCTATAACAGATTGTAGTTGTAATACAATTGATAGAGTCAATGCCAATCGATTTTTTAATTTTATCTTTACCATCACGCTAGGGAAGCCTTGCCACGCTAGGGAAGCCTTGCGGTCAAATCTGGAGATTCTGGGCTTAACCAAAACGCCAAATGAGAACTCCTACTATCTAGTTCTAACCACTGCAATGAAGATCGGAGTAGAGCTTGATGAAGTTACGTAATTCGAGCTGGACAACGATTGAAACATGACTCGTTAAATAAGATCAATTAGTACCTTTGGCGGCTGCATCTCGAAAAAATTGGTAACAGCAGTTTTAAGGTTTTCCTACTTTTTAAATCATTTTCCGCACAGTGCAGTCATAAAGTCAAAAGATTCTAATTTTTCTTGAGTTTTTCATGTGTTGTCATGTAGCAAAAGTAGTTTCGTCGATCCAATGACTTTTGCTTGTTGGGAGTAACTCCGTATATAATAGGTATTACCTTCTGCACCTCAACTAATTTTTTTAGTCTATGAATTGGCTTTTAGCTGTGTTGGCGTTTTTATCTACGAGGAACACAGACATAGACAAGATATGTTTTCATAGACAATCCATTTCTCGTCTCCCCTTACCAGATTCACGAAAATTATATTTGTAAGGAATATTTAATTATTTCTATTTTCCCCAAAGGTTATTTTTACTCCGATAAGCTATTTATATAAGTGAATAATATTTGTATACGTATATCATGATCCTGCATGTTAAATTCTTGCAATTTCCGAATGAAATGGCATGTGCTCACAATCCTCAATACAGCAACAAATCAGTCATTTAAAACTACCGGCTGATGCAAAAACAAGAGTCGGTATGTAAGGATAAAAACTGACCCAGTTAGAACGTGCAAAAACTAACAATTGATTATTTTGCGGGAATAAAACTTTATGATATCGATTATTTTGCTTTTGTTAATTTTAAAATAATTTCAAGAGCAGAGAAACTATGGTACATTTTATTATATTTTTAACTGATTTACTTTAAATATAGCTCAATCCGGCTAAGGAACCTCCGCCCAAAACGGATACTGGATGGAAGCTGGAGAGTCCTATAGAATGACAAAGTGGAAGAACTTGTGACCGATGCCAACATAATCGGAAGGATAGAAACACATAGAATCCGGGGGTCAGTCACCTGGGTAAGACGGGAGAGGATCGTACGGCCAAAAGCGCATAAGTAGAAATACCGTCAGATCGACGGCCGGTCGTTCGCCCTAAGTGTCGATGGAGCTACGCAATGATCGCTGCCCTTAGCGAGTTTCAGGCAGGCAATTGGCGAGAGCAACCCAACATTGTAACCAGTGACGGAGTTGTCGTATCGAAAACCAAGATACACTATGGTTCATTGTACCTGCAAAATAAGTAAGTATCATCAATATCCCATTACTCAGAAGTCCATTCCCAAGTACAGAGCATTTTCTCACCACAGTTTACTAACCGAAAAGTCAACAATCGCTCAACAGTATCTCTGTGCCGCGTTAACAAATTGAATATTCATGGTTTGAGTAGTTAGATTCTTCTTTCTTCTTTAATGGCAATTAGTTATAACTATTGTGCCAGGGTCAAGTAAAATAATATATAAGTATCTTTATATGTACATACAGCTTTTTACGATACGTCTTGATAAAACGGTAGTCGTTCTACCAAAACTTGCATGTACTTTTACCATCTAGTTAAACAGACACGATACATGCATTTATTTCATTTCACTTCTCTTCAACGCTTTATTTGAACTCTATTGAGATATAAGTCACCAAAATTAAGCAAAATGATTGATGGAACATGAGGTTATGAAAATGAAATAAAATCTCAACGTCACTGATGTAACTTGGCGGGAAAAGTCACGTTAGATTCTTGGCAATTGGACTTTGTATGACACAGATAAAGGTTCAAGGCTTACAAGCATTGTAATAAATAAGGCTCAAGCTATACTTATTCCAATGCAGGGATCTAACCCGCGACCATTGACTCTGAATTTTTTTTTATATATATTTTCACGCCTATCCCTGCAGGGGTTGGCAGAGACCACAGAGCTTCATCCGCTACCATTCATCCTAGCGAGATGGCTCTCCATTGACTCTCCGGCATCTGGCCCTCGTGAGAATCAGGACGTGACGGGTGGCGAACCACGTTGCCGTCATTTTCGGCAAATTATATATATTAAAAATTCACTTTTTTAGTGAATGCAGCCCCAGCAAAGCCCTGCATGCTGAGGTAAGGCACTATAGTACCCGGGGGAGCCCGATCCCGGGACGGTCGGCACGTTTGCGACTAGGCTCGCCCTTAGCCATGTATCGATTGGCACGGCAGACCGTGGATTGGCGGAGAGGAAGGGAAAAGATAGAGAAGAAAGGAAATGCGGATTGGGGGGGGGGGGGTTACCAGACTCGGAATAATAAATATTTATAAATCCTAAATATTTATTCCGATGCGGGGATCGAACCCGTGACCATTGACACCGCAGGCGTAGGGCCCCGCCACTGAGCCAATCGGTCGACTCTGAATTGATCATATTTACATATATAATATTTGATTAATGAAGTCAGGCGTTAATTTGCGGAAATCCATGAATATGTACAACCACTATCCACAACACCAAATGTGTTGAGGTGAAACACGTGTCGTTTGCAAGGTGGAAAAATGGTAGTGTGTGTTTGGTGTTGCGGATAGTGGTTGGGAGGTGGAGAGTTGCTGACGGCCGTTTTTCGGTAAGATTTAGTTTAAGTTCCCCTTAAATCCTCTTCATCCAGTATAAAAACACACATTATTAATTTTTAAAGTGCTTAGCCTGCTGCTAAATCCGCCACTGCCTATAGGATTTTTATTCCGAGACTAGATGCCTTACAAATGCGCCTTAGACAAGAGTGGAGGGTTGATATCCATTCTTCCTATAATGGAGAGACCTGTGCCCAACAATGGGACTTATATAAGCTGTGTAAAAATTTTGTCGTTGTACGTTGCCGCCAGTATAAATGAAGTTTTCTTTATTATTCAGTAAGGTTGAGCTTCGGTAAAGATAACACATTGTAGTAGTAACATAACTGACGCGTTCAATATCAGTCGATTTTTTTATTGCGTGTCGAGTCACGGTCGGTCGAACGCTTTTTTGCGCGCAATTTTGGCGCCAACCTATTATTTTGATTAATCATTCCTTCAAGTAGCCTTGTCCATATACATATTTTATATTGACAACTGGCGGCCAAAGGCCCGCCTTAAATAACTCTCGTATCAAAAGGAATTTAGAGGATGTGAAAATAATTTTAAAATTCCGTTTAATGCAAGGGTCATTTCTATTATTTTTTTTACGAAAAAGGTGGACTATATAGTAAACTGGCCACATGGACTTTTCCCGCCAAATTATATAAGTGGCGGGAAAAGTCCATATATAAGTGGCGAAGCGTTTTGATTTAATTTTCATTAACTCACGTTATTATCAGTTACATTGTTTATTTCTGTTGTAACTTTGCACAATGTAGTCTAAAACGTATAAGTGAAGTAAAATGAAACAAATGCGCGTTTCTTGACTTTTTAACTAGACCCTGACAAGACCCTAATTGCCATCAAAGAAGAAGAAAAACTACTCTTGAAAAAACTAAAAAATAAATTATTGATTAAGATGTAAAATTTTGAAATATAGTTGAATAAAAATGAAGTAATCGATATATTTTTACTATATAGAATAAATGGAAGTGCTAAAGTTGTCACATATAGTTCTATGTAAATACATAAATACAACGCTACTAATATTAATTGGCTGGAAAAATATTTTTTTATTTTAGCCAATGATTTCCTTATTTACAACCAAATACGAGTTGATAATATTAATTAATTCACATTTTATAATGGAAATGTTATTAATGTATCAGTAGATCAATTTATAAGATAAAACGTATCAACAATTCGTAATGCGCAGTTTTAAGTTCTCAGCTTCAGTCTATGACAAGTTTATAGGTCGTAAGTTTATAGATCGCAGATTATTTTTGAGAAGCTTGCATAGATTTAACCTTATTTTGTTGTTTAGTTTATTCCAACAACTTCGTCATAATCTAATCTTCATCAATATCACCATTATCAGCCTACGGCCGTCCACCTCTGAACAAAAAACTCGTCTCGTCTAAAGCCTCGTCCAAAAAACGCTACCTAACTTTTCCTAAATTTCAGATTCACGTATCTGGTCTCTATCAGCCACCCTCAGATTGTGGCTCCATCTAGCCGGGGAGCATCCCAGACTACATTTGCTATTTTTTTTTATATATTCACGCCTATCCCCCGCAGGGGTTGGCAGAGACCACAGAGCTCCATCCGCTTCCATTCATCGCAGCGAAACGGCTCGTCATTGGTCGCTTTTCGCCCTCGTGAGAATCAGGACGTGACGGGTGGCGAACCACGTCGCCGTCATTTTCGACAAATTAGGTATATTAAATTCATCTTTAGTGAATCCCACGAGCCGCAAGGGAGGATGGAGGTCAGCCCCAGCAGAGCCCTGCATGCTGAGGTAAAGCACCATAGTCCCCGGGGAGCCCGACCCCGGGACGATCGGCACGCTTACGACTAGGCTCGCCCCTAGCCACGCATCCATTGGCACGGCAGACCGTGGATTGGCGGAGAGGAAGGAAAAGGATAGAGAAGAAAGGAAGGGGCAGGAAAGGAAATGGGGATTGGGGGGTTACCAGACTCGGAATAAACATTTAAAAATCCATATAAATATTTATTCCGATGCGGGAATCGAACCCGCGACCATTGACTCCGTGGGCGGAGGGCCGCGCCATTGAGCCAATCGGTCGTCTACATTTGGTATGACTAAACCTTATCAAACAAAGATATAAATTTACCATAAATAAAGTAATATTTAATTAAATAATATTTAATTAAATGAATTAAATAATACCAAGACCAAAAAAGACAGTTCAGTTAACAGTGATCAAGATTTCCTTTTAAAATTAGAATTTTTGATGGAGAATTTTTAAACAATCTCAACAATCAAAATCGAAGAAAAAAACTATCCAATTGGCTCATAGGTGGAATTGCCGCCTACATAATCAATGATCGCGGGTTCGATCCGCGCATCGCAATAAATATATGTATGATCTACAGATATTTATTCCGAGTGTGGTTACCCGGCCTAATTCGCATTGGTCGAACGTTGTGGGTTAATGTCCGTTCATCATGGAGGCCCGTGCCCAGCGGTAGGACATGTGTATATGAGCTATGAAATAAATTAAATATGGCTTATTATTTCGTTTACATATTTAATAAAAAAAATACAAACTTTTATATTTATTTGAATCTTCGTCATCGAATAGCGATGTCAAAAATATAAAACATATTGTGAATCCTCCATCGGACCGTGAATAATGATTTATATTTTATATTCTTTTGCTCATAATGTTCCTTCAACTACGGTAGATTGGCTGTCATATTTTTTGTGTGCGCTAGACAAACTATTCAGTATTTACGGCGTTGTTTTTCGTCTTATTTGCTTCGCACTAAACCGAACGATGAGATTTGATGCAAGTACTTTAGATGACTACGCGTCGTACAAAAAAGCGTTCGCCACATAAGGGTACGCTGTCGGAACACTCTAAATGCCACCGGGCTGGAACACGTTGGTATTATTAAATATTTATAATTAAACTGCCGATAAATACTTTTGAATAATTCATTTTGGATCAATGACCGGTCGATCTAATGATGAAATACGAGCGAAGGTTAAATCACATCATGTTCAGGTACCTCAGCGTATGGTGCCGGTGCCCTCGCAATCAAGAAACAATTTGTGATACGGAACTGTTCTTGAGGTTCTTGACCCGTTAGACGTTTGACAATAATTTGGGCAACTAATAGCCCCAAAATCACATTTTAACGTGGCAACACTATTTCGTAATATTTTGAAATTTAAGGTTAATAAAAATCAAGAAACATATACAATATTAAAGATGGACGGTCAAATTTACTTTAATATTATAATATTATTATCATAATAACACCTGTTTCTCGTAGGGGTGGGCAAAGACCACAAATCTCCATCTGCTACGAACCCGGCACAAACTTAAAGGCAGGGTGGGCTGGAATCGGAAATTCTGTGGTAGATATGTTTTGAAATTAAGAAATCCACCGGAGAACCAAACTCACTTACGTACGGCTAAGGCTACTTGCTTCTAGAGTCCTAAAAATAAATAATGTATATATATATATATATATATATATATATATATATATATATATATATATATATATATATATATATATATATACTAAATACATTAAAACTTGTCATATATTTATATTTTAGAATTCTCTGTATTGTGTCATTCAAACGTATGTACATATAACATAGGGAAATAAGACAAAATAAATAATTTTCTATACAGCGTAAATTCCCATAAGAAGACTTTTCTAGTGGGCATTTACGCTGTATAGAAATTTATTTCTTTTGATTAGTAAATTAAATATGCCTCAAAAACCAACGACTGTCCACAGCGCCATTTGGTTCGTGTATATTAACACCATTAGACTTAATGTTGATCGAAACTGATAGGACTCTTGCTCCACCCAACCCGCTCTTCGTCTACATGCCTGTAGTTTCTGCCAGACGCCCAGCACCATCTGGTAGGCGTTTAACAGTGTAAGTTTGCCAAAACGCGGTCTCTATTGCAGTAGTCTTCTACATGAATGATTGTCCTTTCTCCGATAAACGTGAAGAGCCCATTGCAGCTTATTTATTTGGCACAAAAACAAATTACATTCGTGGAAAAATTAATACCTAGATATTATAAACATAATAACGCCTGGACTATAATTCTTAATCTTTGCGCACAGCATAGTTATATTGTAATAACAATAAAGGCTACTTATTCAAATATATTTAATTAATAAATATAATGAAATTAAATAAAAATAATATTAATTTTACGTGTGATCTACCAAAAATATAAGCTGCCAAAAATATTCCGGAGCAATTGCTTTAGTGGGTTATTATTTTATATGAGTAAATCAAATATAGGCAAACACGACGCGATTTTAGTGCCTGCATATGATATTTTCGCAATTTATATTTGTACGATTTACATAATTTCTATAACAGAACGTTTCTTTTGAATATTTTTATGCGATAACTACGCACTTTGTAAAATGGAGACCAGATAATTGAGTTGCATTCCAGAATGGGCCTCATAAGTGTGTAATACAAATGTACAAGTACACGATGGTTACGAAATAATTGACTAGAATTCAATTAATGTTAAAAGTATTGATCGTCTTCCATTCTCCGAAAAAATAGAAGAGACATTACGATAGCAGAGGAGACACTAGCAGTGATTCAATGACTCTGGATATTTATCGATTTTATTTCCATAATACCGTATAGTTATTTCAATATTTTATTGCTGTAAACTTGAAATTGAAAACAGAACGGTGTTTTCAATTTTGAAAACACAAATACTGTTTTTAATGTTGTCTCGATCAATATGCGGAGGTTAGCCTAAATTTGATGGAATTTAAAAAAGCTTCTTGGTTCCTATATATGTTGTTTAGTACCAATATCGATCTTTCAGCGTTCGATTATTATTACGCTCATCGATTAATTATACATGCTTCACAACACTGATTTTCAAACAGCACGTTCTATGATATAACATGTCTTATTTAATTGAGCGCACAACGTTTAAGTTTCTGGACGGACTTTTCCCGCCAAGTTAGATAAGTGTCGTTGTGTTTTTAATTCATTTCTATAATCTTATATAATTATCAGTTATATTGTTTAATTTTAGTGGCGTATTATGCAATATATTTCATCATTTCGTATAAGTGCAGTGATATAAAATAAATGCGTGTATGTGTGCCTTTTTAAGTTGACTGAAAAAGTACATAGAAGGTTTTGGTGAAACAGTCACCATTTTATCAAGACGTAACGTGACAAGCAAAGTAGTACATTCCAAGATATTATTATATTTTACTTGACACTGGCATAATAGTTATAATTAATTGCCAACAAAGAATACAAAGTTCCTTGGCGAAGTCTAGTTATTGTACAGAGTATAGAAATAATGTTACCTTTTATTTTTAAAATTTTGATTGAGTTTAAATAATAAAATATGCTTCGTTATTAAAATTATTTAAATATAAAAATATATCATTTTAAATGAGTAAATTATTTATTGTCTTCATTTGTATTTATCTATTTTGTATAAATACAAGTTTTAAAGAAAATCTTAAAATTTAAATTTGAAAAAATTGCCTTTTTATAGTTTATTCCAAAAGGATTATCTTATATTTTACAAAATATCGATTTTAACATTTCTTCACCTGGACATGTAGCAATGAATTAATATATTGCAATAAAGCGAAAACGTCATCATGCCTCAAAAACAGTCGATTTCAACGCTGTACAAAATTTTTCTATTGGTTGTAGAGCTGTGAGACTAAGACCATTCGACGCAGTATTTTTCTGATCCAATTTTTTTTTTACATCTGTATCATTTACAGCGTTTTTTCTTTTTTCATCGATGTGGATTAAATACAGTTATTTATTCCGAGTCTGATTATCACGTTAATTCGCCTTCGACAAGTGTGGCGAGTACATGTCCATTCGAAATAAAACACAACTTATAATATTCACACTAGATGCGCTTAATTTGAAGTGAACAATTTATGCTGAAGTAAAAGACTCGAAGCCTCGACCGCGGTCGTCCGGACGCGGATATTACAATTTCAAAATATGTTTTTTGTTAGCGTGTCGGTCGGTCGGTCGCGTCGTTATTGGCGCCGAGTGTAGACCGAGCGCCTCAACACATCGTGGGCGCTTGCATACATAGATAAATACATACATTTTAAAAGGTCATCATTTGTTTGTTTAAAACACTTCCGTATAGGGAAAATTCCATAGTTTTATATAGAAAATTATTTGTATTTAGAGTTGCTTGTTAACATAATTAAGACGGATCAAAGTTAAAAAACAAAGTTACATAGGTATGTATGTTGTACATCCGAGGAGGAGCCCGATCTGCACGCTTAAGCTCGCCCTTAGCCACGCATCCTTTGGCACGGCAGACCGTGGATTGGCGGAGAGGAAGGGAAATGATAGAGAAGAAAGGAAAGGGCAGGAACGGAAATGCGGATTGGGGGGGGGGGGGTTACTAGACTCGGAATGAATGTTTATAAATCCATATATATATATATATATATATATATATATATATATATATATATATATATATATATATATATATATATATATACATATATATATATATATATATATATATATATATATATATATCACAATTTTAAATATCAGTCGGAATAAAAATAATACATACCTACTTTCACTTATTGAGATAGAGTTTTAATTTATGCATAATTTCTGAGAATTCCGAGAGAACTATTTGCATTAAACAAGTTATTATTACAGAACAAAATAATTTTGCGATTAACATTGACAGGTGCTTTTATACTTTTAATTTGTATTGAAATTGTAATCGAGCGTATTTCTAGTCTTTTGACACTTTTGCTTTCATCACATGCATGCACAACACAGTTATGTAACATTCCGCTTTAGTTTTGGGGTTTTATTAATTAGATTTTTGTTATAATTGTAATTGTTTTACACAAATGTGTAGATATATTTGGTGCAAATAATAGCAGTAAAGGATCAATCGACCAAACTAGTCGGCAGAAGAATAAACAAAAACTGCTAAAAATACTAACGTCTCAGGAAAGAGGAAGTCTCACAACACCTGTCTTCCTTTTTCAATGTCTCACTTACGGCTGTCAGACTTAGTCAAGTACAATTATCATATAACACTAAACTATACATATATATAATATATGTATTGTTATACATACATAATAAATGTAAAATATATATATGTATATTACATATTAGAAAAGAGGAAGTCTCACAACACCTGTCTTTCTTTTTCAGTGTCTCACTTACTAAAAAATATTAGTTGCGCTTTCGACGCCACACATGTGCGTTTTACTGTCGAACTCATTTTTCGCGGGCGGGCATACCAGGAATCGCAGAATATACTTTTTTACCTAGATAAAAGCTGCCGTGCATTTACTGGGATTTGTTCCATAGTCACTTGGTACAAAACCTACAAGAAGAATTGAGGTGACCTCAGTGTATGGCAATAACAGAGTTATCATTATTATTATTATTCATTATTATATTATTAAGTATTCATTATTATATCAGTCTATAGCAGTTCAGTACAAGATCTAGGCCTCTCCCAAGACATGATCAGCGCAATATTACTCAATTTGCTAACTTGGAAAACTGTGTCGGTGACTTACGTTCTCCAGCAGATTTATGTATTCTGAATCCACCAGGAAAATAAAAAATATCATAAGCTTTTTAAGCTTGTGAAACAGATGGATTGTCAGTGTCCGCATTTCGTCACCACAGGAGACTATAGGTAGGACGAACTGGTTTAAGCCTTTTATTTTCAGAACGTCTTTCTGAAAAACGAAGAAAATTTATGAATCTTTTAAAATACGAAGCATTTTAAAATGGGCAGCATTTAGGAAGTTGAGCAAGTTTGTTTTTATTAAAAAAAATTTAGTTTTTTATTCAAATAAAATAGTTCTAATTAACAAACATATAATTGATTAAGCGAGGTGTGGCTTTAAAACAAATCGTAAGGAATGCTGTTAATCTTTCAAATGACGGATTCGACACAGTGTCGTTGGCACAAGGTGACCGCGCGCCACTCACAAAAGTTCACACCCAAATTCGATCAAGTGTGAAGGGGACCAGGTAGCACAATGACCTTTGATAATAAAGGCACATTCACATATATAATAAAAAAGAATAATATCATGTTAAGAATACGTTTTCACACAACCGGAGCTTATTATTTTAAATCAAATTAAAATTAGGTTTCTACTTTTTTGTGCCAATTTGATGTTATCGATAATTGTATTGTAAAATCGTAAAAAATACTTATAGTAATAACCAGTAGGTAGCACGAATGGGCCATCCCGACCGGTGAAGCACCCTCAAAGAATATCAGCGTTAAGTGATAGGATTTTACCGTATTACCTCATTTTAAACATACGTATTATGGAGTGCAGAAATCCGCAGTCCCAATTTCTCTTCTCTGTGTTCTTCTTATTTATTACGTTCTGCTTTTGCGTTCTTCCCCTCCCATCTCTTCCCTCTACCACCTCCCATTCCCCCTCCCATAATGACACTTTCCTTAAAGGTCGGCAACGCTTCCGCACTGCCTATGGCGCTGCGGATGTCTATGGGTGGCGTTGATTGCTTTCCATCAGGTAACACGCGTGCTCGTTTGCCTTCCTATCCCGTAAAAAAAATCAATTCCTTTTTCCCCTTTTACTATTCAAATCCATATCCTTAGGTAAGCAATGTATCTGCAGTGCCCTTAGTATTGCGAATGTCCATAGGCGACGCTGGTTGCTTCGTCCCGCTTGCTCGTTTGCCTATCTATTCCACAAAAAAAAATCGATGTGTTTTCGAAGTGCAATATGAAATTCTTTTTCGAACAAAATTTTTAATTAACGGTGTACGTTATACCGTGGCTCTCTTAACTGTACCTACAACATACATACAATGACGCATTATTCCGAAAATTTTAAATTATGAATCACTCATTCACATATGTATTGTGAAATTATTGGACAATGATCTCGTGTTCACTACAATTAAATTATTTTTAAATATATAGCATAAAAAAGTATAAGTAAGTATACATATTAATTTGGAAATGTTAAAACCGGTTTAAGATGACAATGTGAAATATGACGTCAAAATTTCGAAGTATGCGCAATGATTTAAATGCAAGTAAAATAGGGTTTATGCCTGGCCGTAAGCTTACGCGACACCCCAGTTAATGACAGAGCCGCAATCGGCGTGCGCGACTGCTTGTAAACTCGCGCGAACATCGATTGATTATTTCGATTTTTTTTTCTTTAATTATCTGTATACCTATTTAAGCACGAATTTGTTTTAAAGTTTAAGATGTTACTTAGAATTGACAATATACGTTTTCAATTAAGAATGGTATATTGATACATTTGAAAAATAATTGTAATGTACAATATTATAAAATGTTAAAACAGATGTCAAAAAAAATATATTTTATGATATAGAATTACATAAGTTATATCGAAAAAAATTTGTTGAATTAACATAAATATTAAGATTTGATCTGCGATAAATGACAATGAGGGTTGTAATTTTTATAGTTTTGTGCAGTATTTTTGTAATATGTAAGAGTGAAGAGATTTTACGAGATTCACCGTTATCATACAATCAAACCAGAGAACTATCCGAAATTGTATGCGGATATTTATTCACAGATGTAAGTACATTCATGTATATCATTTATTAAACAAAACAATTATTTACTGTTTCTTTTTTTGTAAACTAGGAGTTAATTTATGTCACTGTATAATTTTTTTTAATTTATGTATCACTGTAAATATTTTTTAATTTTTGTCTAGTTAAATATAAAATATTCCGATAAAACGACGGATAATTTACTAAAACTTTCAATTAATTTTAAAAACCACTTCAAGTCATTTCATTTCAGTTCACCGCCAATATCAAAGATATCAAAACCAGATCAAAATTAAAAAATAAATCTGATAACAGATACATACTAACTGTTTTTTTTTTTTAAGTAAATCAAAAACATGACAAGTCGCCAGAAGCTCAATCGTACAAAAGATTCGAAAACAATTCAAATTTGGAGCAAGCGCCTTTTGTGTTAAATATCGTTCATCTACCGGTTTTAAAAATTTTCAGCAGATTTCACCGTTATCAAATCAGCAAGGTATTCTTAATCACTTTTATAATGTACGCACCCAGCATTTGGGTGGCCATTTCCACGAGAACCCATCCAGTCGCCTAATAGGGTCAGTGGCGGATCCACCGCTTTCAGAGTCAATGTCGCGGGTTTGACACTCGCATGGGAATAAATATTTATATGACCTACAATTATTTATTCCTAGTGTAGGTATTCTGCCGATTCACCCATTATAACCGTGGTGACATTCATGACTATTCCTCCATAAATGGGGAAGCTCCTCGCACACCAATATGACATACATATTAATCAACAGTCCGCGGCAGTCTAGTACTGAATATAGGCCTACTCCAAGACGAGCCCATTAGCCCGATCATCGGTTTCACACATCCAATTTATGCAAGCTACCCTGCACAGGTCATCATACCGTCTCGTCTCGTATATATATATATATATATATATATATATATATATATATATATATATATATATATATAATATATATATATATATATACATATACATATAGGTATATATATACATATATGTATATGTATATATATATATATATATACCATTTTATGATTTTAATTTTTTAAACTAAAAGCCTTTGCACGCCACCGGTGAGTCTCACTCAACACACTATTCCTTGCATCAACTCCGACGGTGAGTTTTACTTACCATCTTAATTTACATTAATTTCAACTATCGCTCACTTTCTTTTAACATCGTAACGTTATATAAGTGTCAAAAAAATAAAATATGTGAAACAAAGATTAACCAGTTACAAGGCGATTTCCAAAAGTCAATGGAAAAAAGCTTAGAGTGCAAAGAGTTAATCATGTTCCTCTGAAAAGAGAGGACTTTTATTAACATATCTTCTAAATGTATATATATTATTTTATAAACTTAAAAACTATATATCATACGTGAAAAGAGAAATAACTTACATACATACATATCGTCGCGCCTATTTCTCGTAAAGGAAGGCAGAGACACCGATCTCCATCCGCTACGGTTCCGGCACACCTTCCTTGCTTCCTCCACACTCATCCATCATTTTTCTCACATTTATCCTAGCGAAACGGCTCCGTTAGTCGCTTCTCGCCCTCGTGGGAATCAGGTGGCGAACCACGTCGACGTCATTTTTTTACAAATTAGGTTTATTAAAATTCGTCATAGTGAATTCCACGAGACGCAAGGGAGGACGGAGGTCAGCCCCAGCAAAGCCCCACATGCTGAGGTAAGGCACTATAGTACCCAGGGGAGCCCGATCCCGGGACGGTCGATACGCTTGCGACTAAGCTCGTCCCCTAGCCACGCATCCATTGGCACGTCCAGACCGTGGATTGGCTGAAAAGAAGGGAAAAAGATAGAGACAAGAAAGCTAAGGGCGGAGGAAAGGAAAGATTTAGACAGGTATGTTACTACCGCAATGGAAGACAAGGAGTGATACGGTAGTAACTCAGATGGCCGGGGTCGCGTATCCGTGTACAAATACTATAACTACCTGACAGCGGCTAGGCAAAGATACTCCCTGACCGTAACATTTAAATAATATTTAAATCTATTATATCGCTAATCTAATATAATATATAACACATTGAACAGGAAAAAAACCTAACATTAAAATGTCTTCAGTGACAATCACGCCGACGTTCGAACATCAAAATTCAAATTTAAATAAAGTGTGACGTACTTAATTTACTTATATGAGTTTTAAAATAGTTTCAGATTTAATTTTGGATGTAATTAATTATTTTTTTACTATGTATATATTTTTTTAGAAATAATTTTAAATAATGCTGAGTCTTTATTTTTGCCATCGACAACCACTATTATAATGTTTTTGCAAACAGAAAGATCGTACGACGTAGCACGACCTACGTCTTAACCGTATCGGGTCGATGCCTTCACAACGATTCTTTCAATCTCATTTGCTTCATTGACATATCCGACGTTGTACCACTAATCCTTTGGGGGCGAATAACATTTATTTTTGAATATTTTCGCTTCTAATTTTATTTATTTACATTTTCATTTATTTAATATTTAATATAAAATTGATACAATCAAAAAATATTAAATTCTATACTTTTTATGTCGAAACAATTGCCTTTTTATAGCTTTTCTGAATTTTTTTGTAAATACGCCTATAAAAAACACCGGTTTTAAATATTAACAGTCAGGCGTTACCTGTTTGAAGCCCATTCACGTCCCACTGCTGGACACTAACTAACTTACTTTGTTGGCTCAGAGACCCAAATGGATCTTGCCCTCAGAAAAGATCTTTCGCCATCGTGCCCTGACCTGCACAACCTAGTGCCATTTACTGCCTTGAAGATTGCGCAAGTCAGCCTCCATCATGTCTCTCCAGCGTTACCTTAGGCGCCCCATAGGACGGCATCCAGTTGGGCGACCCACATACGCTCTTTTCACTGTGCGATTCTCTCCCATCCTCTCAACGTAGCCGAACCAACGGAGTCGGTGAGCCTTAGTCTCTCCGATTACATTGGGTTGAACCAACACTGCAAGGCACGGGTTTCCCCATTTCTTGAGAAGGAGGAATGGATTTTATACCCACCGCGCATTTTCAAGCTTAACGGGGCTAGCTTGACGGGGTATCTAGACTTGAAATAAATATTTGTTAGCCAGACATGTTTACATTTATATTTACCCCGATGTGAGAATCGAACCTGCAAAAAATAACCTCGAAAGTGGTAACTTTGCTATTGACCCAATTAATAATCTTTCCTATAAGTTTGTTTAATTCAAATTGTCAAATATTAAAAATATACATTATTAAATTTAAACAATATTTTATTTAATATTGACGTTATGTATAAATTCAATATTACAATCACAGGTATTAAATAATAATTGATTCAGGTATTACTTTGTAAATATCTATTTATAATACATTAAAAAAACATTGAAATATTAAAGGTCGGCAATGCATCTGCTCTGCCTCTGATGTTGCGAATGTCTATGGGTGGCGTTAGTTGCTTTCTATCAGGTGATACGCTTGCTCGTTTGCCTCCCTATCCCGCAAAGAAAACCTTTTTCTAATATCCGCGAAAAAAGGGGAAAAGAGGAGTAATGGAAGGGCAAAAGAGAAATTAAGGCGAAAGAAAAGAGAAGTTAAAACAGAAGAAAAGGAAAGTTAAGGCGAAAGAAAAGAGAAGTTAAAGCGAAAGAAAAGGGAAGTTACAGCGGAAGAAAAGGGAAGATAAGACGAAAGGAAATTAGTGTAAGCTTAACAGTGATAAACACATAGCAATACCGACGTTCATTACAATAAACAGGATATTGTCACTCAATATTTTAGTATATTGATTAAGGATTACGCGATATCACCGGGCACCGTGTAGTCACGTACATTTAGTGCAGCGATCTAGCAGATAACCAAACAAAGGTCACCGCAAAAACAGTGGGAGGAGCGGCAGTCCGATCAAAGCATCTCATTCACGATAACACGTAATTAGAAAATGGTTAATAAATAAGACAGATATGGAGGAAGCCATAGAAGTACTATAGTGAATATGATTTGGAATGAAGCTGGAGTACTCCGTATTAGGAGAGTGAAGAAGAACGGAGAGAGTCACCGACTGGTCGCGTCTGTCGGAGAAGCGACAACCGTTGGAATAGACGAGTGCTGGAATGGAGACCACGGCAAACGTAGTGTTTGCCGCCACTCTACAAGATGGTGCGACGATCTGCACAGTGCGGCTGGCAGAAACTGGATTCGTGAAGTTGAAGATCGGGTTAGATGGCGCGATGATGATGAAATAAGTAGAATAAGATAAAATATGCTTTAATTCGCTTCCTCAGTACAATGCACAATAATATAGTAATTTGACGCAAAAAAACGAAAAAGCTGTAAATGATAGAAATGTCAATTTTTTTATTTTATTTTTATTGGATCAGAGACAACTAATGCGTCGAAAAGTTGAATCTCATAGCTCTATCACCAATAGAAAATTTTCTACAGCGTTGAAACTGAATGTTTTTCAGTGTTCACATACAATGTTTTCAGAAATCTTAAAAGTTTGTTGGCTCTGTTGGTAAGTTTTCATTTACTATGTTTTGCGTGCCGACCGTCCCGGGATCAGGCTCCCCCGGGTACTATAGTGCCTTACCTCAACATGCCGGGCTCTCCTGGGACTGACCTCCATCCTCCCTTGCGGCTCGTGGAATTCACTATGACGAATTTTAATATACCTAATTCGTTAAAAAATGATGGTGACGTAGTTCGCCACCATCACGTCCTAATTACCACGAGGGCGAGAAGCGACAAACAGAGAGCCGAATCGATGAATGTGAGAGCAAGGATGGATGAATGTGAAGGAAGGAAGAAAAGTGTGCCGGGATCGTAGCGGATGGAGATCTGTGGTCTCTACCTAACCCTACAGGGAGACAGGTGTAATTATATGTATGTATGTATGTGTATTTTTGGTCGCTAGCATGCATGGGTTCGATCATCCGGGAAAGTACGTACATGTAAAAATTAATTAAGCATATATATTATAGTATGGATGGATATACCTAATAAGACTTATTCCCGATTGTGGACAAACAAACTGCAACAAGTCACCTTTATTATGACTCAATCTCTCGCAATAAAATTGCGTTGCAGCACTTTTGTAAACAACACTGCTAGGTAGGTAACACTTACTTTTTACTACACAGGAATTGGGAAGATATCCATACATTCAAGTTTTAAAGAATACTATTTATGTTAAATTTTGACAGAATTGAATATGCTTTATTTCTCTTCTGTAGTACAACGCCAATACAATCAATTATACACAAAAAAACACATGTAGAAAAAAACACTGATTGATTTTTTTTAATAAATGGTCAATTATTGGCATATATTGCATTACCGAAAGAGGTCAGCGTTTTAGTATTATATATATATTAATATATAATATATATTATTATATTTTATTATAGCTCAGTATGATATATATTTTAGAATTTTTAATTTTCTACACAAGAATTGGGAAGATATCCATACATTCAAATATTTAAAGTATACTATTTATGTTAAATTTTAATAGAATGGAATATGCTTTATTTCTCTTCTATAGTACAACGCCAATACACTTATAGTATACACAAAAAAACACACGTAGAAAAAAACACTGAGATTAATTTTTTTTTATAAATGCTCAGTCCGCACTCCTCCAATCCGCATTGCCGTTCCTGCCCTTTGCATATATATGCTCAGTTATCGGCATATACTGTATTACTAACTCAGCTTGATATTGTAGTGAAAACTACAACGCTGATTTTCAGGCAGACCCTACCGCCCAAATCGCGAACGTTTCACTGACTATAATATAATAATAATCTTGCAATAATAATTTGATTTACTTTATGGGATAGGAAGGCAAACGAACTGCCGTGTCACCTGATAGATATCTATCAACGCCGCCAATTGACATCTACAGTGAAATAGGCATTGCAGAAGAGTCGCCAGCCTTTGAGAAAAGAGTAGGCTTGTTTTTTAAGGGTTCCAATGTGAACGTATTTTAATATTACACAAATAAAAGTTGTATTTATAAGTATAGATTGTTGTATTTAGTACGTATTTACTACGTGCGCTAGAATAAACTAAAATCCGGCATCTAGTCCGGAAAATCCTAAATCAATAAGTGTATATCATATTTGTAACTGGATTCGAGTGTAACATTTGCGTAGTACCGCTTATCGTGAAACCGTCGGCTCCGGGCCAACTCAAACAATCTTCGCGGTCAGCCCGCGGAATGTTGAACGCTTTTTATGACATATTATTGCAGCGGAAATCAACAGAAACAAACTGCAATTCAATCTACAGAAGAAAAACCGCAATTCCTTATTTGCCCGATCACTATTGAACGTTATCATTTGAATTTGAACTAAATAAGTAAGTTAGGACTAATTGACGCAGTGATGAGGATGCCGCTTATAGTCAATGGTCGTGGGTTCGATCTGTTATAACCCAATGTAGTTCCTTTATAATGTCGAATCAGCATCCTATTTATTCCAGTATATTAGACCGAGTAGTTCTTACTACTAGGTCAGCATTTTCATTTTACTTGTTTTTACATTTTATAACATATAAAAGTTACTTAGATTCTGTTTGTCGCGAAGAGCGGTTCGCTCCGGGAAATTCGGAAATCGGTGCCAGTAAAAACTATACTTGTGGAAATTGGTTTAAACGTTAAACTCCACTTCAGTATGCAAAACTTCTTATTTTTAAAAAGCCAAAAGGGGACGGTCTCCTAACAGATCCACGAGTCAAGGCATACCCCTCAACGGCTTAATATGAAACATTCTTCGATCAATAGAAACATGGAAGATTTTTCGAAAGTGGTTAATGGAAATCCCGAAGTAATGAATATAATGAAAGCAAGTCATAAAGAATCAAGAAACAATATCAGTATACAACAATGCATAATGGCTCATTTTTACGTAATGTCTTGGACCACACAGCAAGAGAAGGTTCTAGGTACGTAATCCCTCCCGCAACTCACACGTCGGAGGGATATATTACAATATACGCGCGCTGCTTATATGGTATATAAGGCCCATACAGAACGTTCTCGAAGACTTTATTTTTTTGTGAAGAGACTTGAAGACGTTACTTTCAGTGTGATTTTATAAATGTAATATTATGTAACTTTTTAATTTTATAAATAAATTTATTTTTTAGTTGGATTAGCGTTCCAAATATTTCGACTCACATCAGGATAAATATATAATATGTATGGCTTACAGATATTTTTTCCGAGACTGTTTATCCCGCCAATCTGCATTGGACAAGCGTGGTGGGTTAATGTCCATTCCTCTAGAAATGGGGAGGCCCGTGCCCAGCTGTATAACATATGGGCTTTCAGAAGAAGTAACTTACTGCGTTAAAATGTGGGTACTGACATTCCGTGTGCTTCACAAGCACAGGACCGTTGAGAGGCAATGCTTAAAGATTTGCTGGTAGATATATGCTTCGAATCGAAGTTATTCGCCGACGAACTGAAGTCACCGACATACCTCTCCCTTCAGGTGATTTTGTGTGATGCAAATTTGAGGGCAATCCGGATGTACATATTTCTAAATATTTTATTACGTTGGCTGCGACGCGTATGTACGAGATAATCTGGTTCAGGCCACGCGCACTGCTTATAAAAGTCAAACTTGAAATGGAGCCAGCTGCCTTCGGCGGTATTTCAATACCGATACGACATTGAAATCTCCAAAAAACAAGCCTATTTTTATCTTAAAGGTCGGCAACGCTTCTGTGTTGTCTCTGTTGCTGCAGATGTCTCTTGCTCATTTGCCTCCCCATCCTGTGAAAAAAACTTACACGATGTAGGTGCGTTTCACAACAATCTAATTTTTTTACTTTCATATCGAATTTTATATTCAGTCACCGATGACTGACGAACCTAACTGTGTCGGTCATCGGTGGCTGAAGTGACAGCTAAGGTGTTGCATCCGCAAGTTCGTGGCCCAGTTGGCGCGAAAGATGTTCGACCGAGCCGACAATGGGCCAAACTCCCACTTATATAAGTTTGTTCCCCTCCATGCACGTACAATCGGGACGTCCGCTCGCACGAGAGCTCTTACCGCCGCCTGGGCCCCGCGACGAGAGAGGGCCTGCGATGGACCCAAAGTAGGAAGAGGTTCAGCTGTATCTAGAGGACGTGAAGTCGATAGGATGCCAGTGGGGTTAATCCCCAACGCTCGTGTCTTCGTTTCGATAGCATGCCCCAAAAGCCGCTGGAAACAGCGGCACCAAAGAACGGGGGCGGTCGCCCCATTGAGTTTCTGCTCGAGTAGTGGGGTTCATCCCCGAAGCTCGATCCCACCCGTGTGTGGGGTCTTGATGTCCCCGTTTCAGCTAACGTGTTGAAAACTTCTTGTAAAAGTTTAAAAATGCTTTTTATGTAAGAGGACAGCAAACGAGCTTTGTGATCTATATAAATAATTACCGCCTCTCATAGACACCTTTACAACTTGGGCAAAGATTTAAATAAAAGAAGGGGGATTTAATGGGAGGGGAGAAAGGAAGTAAAGTACTAGGGCAGTTAAGAGTTCGGATCGCTGCAAGAAACTTAGTTACGAAGATTTTAGTTCGTAACTACGTATGTTTCTTGATGGACTTAACGTCGATATTTTTCAGGACCAAGTCGAGTTGACCCATTCGTGCATTGGTCTACTATTTTTAAATTTATAATACACTATTATATAATAGCACTAATGCATATACATTTGTCTTTTCAGGCCGACGAGTCAAAGTGTATTAACATGTTTACAAGTAAGTGCTTCATTATGAAACTTTTGTAAAATAGTATTAAAAGTTAGTAATAGTAAATGTATTTATAAAAATAAAAACCTACAGCTTTTGGCTTAACTTTAATGCTTCAATCAATAAATCCATAGAACTCATATTACAGTTGATAATAGGTGACTATTATGGCAACATAAGTTCAGATGTAAATGCCACCATGCTGTGTGTATGACATTATGAAAACTGACGATAAGGAGAAACAAAACTGTAAAAAAAAGAAAACAATCTTTCATGGCTGCCAGTTTCATATAGGCGTTCATAGCTGCCAGCTTTATATTGAAGCACGGCCTTATATACAGATCTTGTAACAACAGTAGTGAGTGTACATCGGCATAATAACTGCGCTGTTCTTTTCAATTTACGGCCGCCAGAGGGTGTGCTGTACAACGAAAACTGAATGATTGAACTGAAAAAGAGACAGAATGTTATATTCTGTCTCTTTTTCTATCATACGTAACGGATGCGTATCCGTAAACCCTCATCACATTACACGAATTTATTTCGTATTTCATAAATACGATTGAATTAATAGATGATGAAAATACAGTACCCAACTCATGTTGTTTTATTCACATATCGCTTGTCACTCAACCGGCGAGCACCCATCGATAGCAGCGACGTACAGCGGCGTTGATGCAAAAGAAAAGTTATGACACGATCGTAACAATCTCACCTTGGGCTCGAAATTCGAAATTGGGTCTTGAAAACTGTGTAATTTAATTTTAATTGTTTTTTTTTCGAGTCAAATAAATTTAATCTTTTTCTCCAGGTCCACATCGCGACATTTCGGCAATTCCACCAAAAGTGATAATTAAATGTCAATCACCGAAAACGGTGACGTTCATGACAACACCAACGGAAATGTCGCACCTGGTGATCTTGGTGTCTGAGTATGATGATTCAGATTACGTGAGTACATATAAGACCCTTCTCAAAATAAAAGAAAAACGCTAATTCGAAGAACGCTCAAGTAGAATTTGAAAGTTTTTTACAATCTTCATACATTCTTTGTTATTATGTCAATAAATAATTTTTGAGAAAAGTGCGGGTACGATGTAATAGTTAAGTTTAGGTACATAGAATATAATACGCTTTATTTTACTTCCTTAGTATCGAGGTGTGGTAACAGTTAGGTACACATATATATCATACTTTTTTGCAGTACTTGACAACTGTTATTGTTAAAAAATGTTCTTTAGGTATAGTTGCGCCCCAACTCAGTACAACGCCAATACAATTATTTTTTTATGGGATAGGAAGGCTAACGAGCAGGCGTGTCAACTGATGGAAAGCAATCAACGCCGCCCATAAACATGCGTAGTGCCATAGGCAGTACAGAAATATTGCCAGTCTTTAAGGAAAGTATCATTATGGGCAGGGAGTATCATTATTGGGCCTCCGGAACTGAACCGGTCACCGGATGAAGCGCGGTAGCTAAGCTACCACTCACACGCCGGCTGTCGTAAAATCAGACTGCTGATATTTACCCAGACCCGCCGCCCAAATCACTAGGGTTTCGCTGACGAGTTAGAAGCGATATTAAAAAAAGACTAATTAATTTTTACAGAACAGAGTGAAAATTGAAGAAAAAAATATTAGATAATGGTTAAAAATCTCGTTAATTTTAATATGAAACATCTTATCGCAGGGTAGGGGGGCAAAATCGTAGACTGAAATGTCGTCTCGATTCAGGCTACGCTCTTCCCCATTCAACTCTATACAGGGTCATTTACACGTGGCCGTGAGCATACGGTAGAGGCCCAGCCGTCGTCAATGTTTCACATCCACCAAGCATTCTATGACGCTTCATTCTTTAATTAACTTTTCAAAATATGCATTGTAGATTGAATACCTTCTCATGGATAATTCTCAGAAGATTGGTAAATTGTACACCATACCACCAGGAAACAATATTTTCTGGTCAACCACACTCAATAAACATGGTAACCCTTCCAAGTGGTTGCGAGGGCCGGAAATACACGCATGGAACGAAACAGTTAAAAACTTACCACCATTGAAGTATGATGTTCACCTGAACATTTTGAAACACAAATACAGAAAAAACGACTCTGTAGTTGACGCAGAGTTCACCTGGACCAGTCCCGATGGTAGGTGAGAGGATCTCTTTGCATTTTAACATTAGTGGTCATTGTAAATAAGTTATAACTATTTAGTAATACAAAAAAAAATTTCCATTATTACATTTTTGAAAATAAATATATAATAAATAATTTATATATTTTTTTTTATGTAATATATTTTATTTGTAGAAGACAGAAGACTCTTGTTGCCCATTACAAGTAAGCTAATAATGCTTATGTTAGAAACGGACTCATGCTCGATTCTTATTGACCGATGCCTTGTGCTTGCTACTTGACCTGATAAATAAATAAAATTGGACGTTTTTGTGGAATAGGGAGGCAAACGGGCAAGCATGGAAAACTGTCTACGCCGCCCATACATTTTTTTATGGAATAGTAAGGCAAACGAGCAGGCGTGAGGCAAACGTGCACCTAATGGAAAGCAATCAACGCCACCTTTAAGGAAAGTGTCATTATGGGAATGTGTGGGAGAGGGGTGGAGGGAAGGGAGAGGGTGTTGCGCCTCCGAAACTCGGCTGCTCACCGTACGAGGCGCGGTAGATAAGCTACCACTCAGACGCCGATTTTCTGCAGGAGTGTGGTACTTGCCCCGGGCGAGCCGGCCCATTCATTCTACAGACAAATATTATGCCATTATTGACAACGAATTCGTCTGCAGCGTGTCTCGACCACTATTAAATATTTGCAACACCATAGGCATTGCAAATGCATTGCCGACTTTTAAGGTAAGAATAGGCGTGTTTTTTTAAGGTTCCAATGCGGTATCGGTTCGGAAATAACGCTGATGGTAGCTGGTTTGATAGAGTAGTGGTGCGTGGAATGAAGTTTCGGAAAAATCGCCATTCATCCTGATAGTGTGGATGAAATTATTGAATTTGCATTATGCTTTTTTTAGTTTCTATGTAAGTTGGTCATATAGTAGTCGAAAATGTAATAAAATGATGCTTTAAATTTGTTTGCTACTCAAAACTCGAGTAACTCGAAAACTCAATAGTTATTCGAGTGAATCGAATACTTAAATGTAACCAAGTCGCAACACTACCTCAGAAACGTGTTACCGTTAACAAATATGCAATACGACGACAAAAAAAAGCACTGTTACTTACAGACGGCACACCTGGGCGGCACGCGCGATACTTAGTAGTCACGTGCAGGCTTTTACAGCTGCCCATTGAAAATGGCACGTGCCGTGGTCGTGCGAGAGTTGTATAAAATGAAAGCAAAAATTTTTTTAAAAGAAAATTATTATAATTATTATAATAAGCAAATGAACGAGCGTGTTACTTGATGCTGGCATATATATAAATTGTTAAAGATTTAGTGTAAGAAAACTGATTAAAATCGATAAACAAACTTTAAGTAATATGCCCTTATCACAATATGAAATAAAAGAAGCTATTTATTATTATTATAGGTATATTTTCCACACTTGTTTTGCTAGGTTTTGCTAGATTTCTAATGTGTGGTCTCTTTTTGGGTAAAATCCTTCTCTATCTTTAACCATTTCTCTCTATCTAGAACTTGGCTCTCTATATCTAGACTCTGTAGCATTTTTTCTGTGAATCTTAGGTTAGAATACTTTTGGTTTTCAAGTTAATACTTTTCGAAAATATCTGAATAACAGCTATAAATAGTTTGGGTGAGAGCTAGTCTCACTCCTCTTCGTCGTGAACTCGTCTCCTTGCCTCTCCAGCTTTATTCTGCTTATGCTTTTAGAATATATTTTGTTTATAATGTTGATGTATTTCTCATTGATGTAATTATTTCTTAAGGCTTTCAAAATTGAAGAATGTTTTATGCTGTTAAATGCTTTGGAGTAGTCCACAATGGTCTATTAAACTCTTTAACTTTTTTCAGGATTTGTTCAATGACATGAACATGGTCGATTGTGGAGCATTGTGGGCGAAAACCAGTTTGCTCCACAGGTTGGTTTTTGTCTATTTCCGGCGCTATTCTAGGCAACAGGATTAATGGGAAGAGTTTGTAGATTGAAGATAACAAAGTGATGGGCCTGTAGTTACTCATGTCAAGCGAATTTCCTTTTTTGTAGTAGTTTTATGTTTGACTTACACCACTGACGTGGTACTTCTCTTTTGTAATAACTAAGTTGAACAACTTGGCAAGGAATGTTAATAGGAAAGGTGCTCCTATTTTAATGGCTTCGTTTGGCAGGTTGTCTGGTCCTGGGCTCTTTTCAAATTTTATTTTTTTAATATATGACGGTATTACCATTTCGGTTAATGGATCTGATTTTTCTTGTATAAGAAGCGTGTTTTTACTAGTTTCACTTTCTTTTTCTTGTGGTGGCTTACTGTACAGGTCTGCATAAAAGGATGTTGTGAGGTTGATTATCTTCTCTCTATTTATAACTTCTTTTTGTGTCTTATATTGGCCTTAACCAGCTTTTGTAACCTTAACTTTTGTAGCTTGACAGTTCCTTATATACTCTTTCAGGGCTTCGGAACTTTTGAAGTTTTCTTTCAAGTGTTTCTCTTCTATAATTATCGTAATCTATTCTTATTGATCTATTAGTTACCTTGAAGATGTTTCTAATTTCTTCCTTTGTTTCTCTAGAAGAAGCTATTTATGAACTCATATAAAACTTTTTTTTATTTTATAAAATAATCTTATTTTTACATTTTCATTCAATTGCTGTATATAGGTTAGTTAGAGTACAATCAAGCCTGTATTTATTTAAATCGCCACTTCACCAAAGACCAATAATGTATTTTAATGGCCAGTTGAACTATTTCAATTTCAGATGCAGATTGGTGCTTTCACGTCGTAAACTATTGCAACAAAAAGATGCAGGGAAGCTTGTTTGAAAGGAATATACAGGTGTGTACGTTTATTATTATTATTATTTTAAGTGTGGAGCTGTTCTTATTTAACTCGTATTTGTATTGTTTCTGTAAAACAAAAACAGATGGCGCCACTTGTATGTTGACGCCTCGTATGGTTGCGTTTTCGCGTATATGCAAGAGATACATCAAGACTAATATCGATAGCCTCTAGCACTCCACTGCCTAACATGAGCCTTCATTTACGCATCCAGTTTGCCAAAATACATTTTTCAGACTTCGTTTACTCCAACGGTTATAATAGTAACAACCGTGAAAGAGCTATGCTCTAAGCGGATTTTTGTCAAAAACTGTAACATAATTGGCTTAGTGGTATAAACCAGCGGTCGCCAACCTTTTGACTTCACGGATCAGTAAATTCATAATTTAAATTTCGCGGACCACCAATAGGGTTTAATAAATGTTAATTATATTATATATTTAAAAAAAACTGATCTAAGAACACATAAAATATACCTAGTTAATAGAATGAAACTATTAATTGTAAACAAATTATAAAAGCTTTATTAATAAACCATATTAAAATAAACAAAACTTGTAAAAATAAAACAAAAACATTAAGCATTATAGCATATAGTAGACTCTAAGGAAGACAACCGAAACTTGACTTTTCGGTTGTCTTCCGTCTACTATACCTGGGGATGCCTCGTGTTGGGGCGAAACGCGTGTCGTTTGTAGAAAAATGATAATATGTGTTTGGTCTTGTGTATAGTGGTTGGTAGGTGGAGAATTGATGGCCGATTTTCGGTAAGTTTTTGGTTTAAGTTCCAAATCAATCCACTTAACCCAACGGAAAAACACACATTATTAATTTTCTGTTATTGTTTTGCTTGTCGCGGATCTTAGCTAAGTAAAACTTTTGACTGTCCATATAGTGATGAATTTCCGCAAAGTAACGCCTGACTCCATTAATAACATTCTGAGCCGCTTAATGGCCAATGTCTACAGTATTCGACGAAAGACTTTATGACTTTTCATGTATTGGTATAAAATGAATTATGTTTCAATGCATCTTGAAACATAAGATAACGTGAGCTCTCTGGGTAAAACCGATTACGAGTGCAAAATTTTTCAATTACAAGCTCGAAAATTTTCAGCCAGATCACAACCGTTCAGTGGTGGTGAAGGACTTGCCTCTGAGTGATGAGTGTACCCTCCGAGTGACAGGAAAGTACGGTGCCACGAATTTCAAGTACCGAACACCGGATTGTGACGACATCGAAGGATGCGATCCTTGTTAGTAAGCAACAATGTATAAGATTATTAAAAGTAGAATAGTACAAAAAAAATTGTATAAAACGATAGTGATGAAGGAATACCGACTCAAGAGGGTGTATACCAGCTATACTCAACCTGCACCCTGCCGGACTCTTGTGGTTGGCCCACCTAGAAATACAAAATAATTTAAAATAACGTAACAACTTTATTTTAAATTATTTGGAATTTCGCGCCTATAAGAAAAATTGAGAGCGCGAAAAAGCGAGAGAGAAAAATAGAGAGAGATAAGAGTTAGGTGGCGAACTTTAGAACGCGTTTATGTCCAGTTCTGAACTGTTGTGATTGATAATGAATACTTAATGATGATCTTGGTTCAAAATAAGTGCGGAGTTAAAAAAAAGTTTAACAGTTTGTGCCTTATATTCCACATTGCATATAATAACTGTAATATATTCCCTATTAAAATATATATATTAAAGTAGATAGATACTCTTCATTGCACAGAAAATACAATTTTTTTATTTTATTTTTATTACTAAAGGTACAGTGACAGACTACAGATTAAATAAAATATAAGATAACGAACATACAAAAGAATTTAAGGTAAGTTACAACTATACACAACAATTACAATGAATATTTAACAATAACAATATGAGGGACTTATGATTTCATTTATATGTATAATTAGTTAGACAAACACTAAAAAGAAAATTAAGACAGAAACAAAAATTAAGATAAATATGTAAGACCATAAAGATAAGTTTTAAAAGAATTAAAACTAATAATAAAAATATCTGTGTAAGCATATTATAACTTCTACACATTCTGCTTATCGGACTATTTGACATTATCGTTGGAATTGGGCAAATTTGTGGACTGCGCATGGATCTCGTCGGCACTATAAGGTGAAGTTGACAGCAGTTGACCCTCCAGATTACGTTAACAATTTTATGTAGGAAACATAAATCTGATACCCACCGCCGGTCTTTAAAACTTATCATTTTAAATTTCCGAAGTCTATCTCTGTATTCCGGTATTTTTCTTCTTACCCCCAATCTGGAATATAACGTTCTCACAAAGCGGCGCTGAACTGATTCAATTCTATCTATATGAACAGCATACATTGGTGACCACACAACGGAATAATATTCAAAAATAGTACGAATCAGTGCGTTGTAAAGCAGTAACCAGGAATTGTCCTTTCGAAATGGTTTACAAACACAAATGACAAAAAATAACAAGTAATATTTTATAAAAAAAATTGAAGTCAATTCCTATCGAATAGTTTAATAAAATTTTTTGATCTAGATGGCAGAAAATTAGTTTCTCTGCTCAATGAGATGAGGTTTTGACTGAGTCATTGCCCATTTTCACTTATAAGTACTGTAAATTATACTAAGAGTATGTACTGTAAATTAATAAGTAATATGTAATAATTTGGTATGCACTCAAGTGCTCATCAAATTTGTTACACAATTATACCAAATTGTATCTTACACATATAATTAAATTTCGAAAGTCATCCGTTTTTAGTGCGACTTGTCGATTTGCCGCACATTCGAATGGCTCAAATGCTCGATTGAACGAATCGAAGCAGAATGTTAGAATGTAAATCGCAGTTTAAGGGGTTAAACTTAATTTTTTCTTTGTGAACAGTACCGGAAGTTGCGAGTAACGTGTCGATCAACGTGAGCGAATCCGCCACCGACACGGGCTGGAACGTGCGCGTGCGTTGGCAGCGCCCGCGACACGCCCCCGCCTACTACAACATCACCCTGTACGCCGGAGATACATACAATGTCGTTCTGCCTGGGGTGAGTGTCTCTTGATTATATTATTATATTTGTAGTGTGATAGGAAGTATAATGTCACCGTATTATCATGGAGACTCGGGATCTTATCTTATCTAGACGACCGATTGGCTCAGTGGCGGGGCCCTCCGCCCGCGAAGTCAATGGTCGTGGGTTCGATTCCCGCATCGGAATAAATATTTATATGGATTTATAAATATTTATTCCGAGTCTGGTAACCCCCCCCCCAATCCACATTTCCTTTCCTGCCCTTTCCTTTCTTCTCTATCCTTTCCCTTCCTCTCCGCCAATCCACGGTCTGCCGTGCCAATGGATGCGTGGCTAGGGGCGAGCCTAGTCGAAAGCGTGCCGATCGTCCCGGGATCGGGCTCCCCCGGGTACTATGGTGCCTTACCTCAGCATGCAGGGCTCTGCTGGGGTTGACCTCCATCCATCCTTGCGGCTCGTAGGATTCACTTAGACGAATTTAATATACCTAATTCGTTGAAAAATGACGGCGGCGTGGTTCGCCACCCGTCACGTCCCGATTCTCACGAGTGCGAAAAGCGACTAATGAAGAGCCGTTTCGCCGCGATGAATGGTAGCGGATGGAGCTCTGTGGTCTCTGCCAACCCCTGCGGGGGATAGGCGGGATCTTCAAATAAAAGTCTTCCAAATATATATATACATACATATATACGTATATATATAGGAAGGATCAATAAAAGTTTCGCTAAAAATTATAAAAATCTTTATTCCGTAGACAGTTGTTCGTATGCTTCTTTGTGTTGGATCTCCCAGCGCAATTTGGAGTTGTTCAACCTCTTATGAAGGGGTGCCGGCATATATGGGTTGTGAGGAAAAAGAATAAACGCAACTCTAACAGCTTTTTTAAATACTAAAGATGTCTACACCGCCTGGACTTTTTTCAAACAGAATGCCACGGAAGCATTGTTCAGCGAGGTGAACGGAGAGCAGTTGTTCAACGTTACCTTGGTAGCTGAATCAGCCAGCGGGAAGGCCTACACCAGTCGACTTTCCTTGTTCCCCGGTTAGTGATGAATTATTAAACTTCTATCCTACCTTCTTTATATCTTTATTTCTTAAAAAATGACAGCGACGTAGTTCGCCACCCGTCACGTCATGATTCCCACGAGGATGAGAAGTGACTAACGGAGAGCTGTTTCGCTGAATATACATATATATATATATATATATATATATATATATATATATATATATATATATATATATATATATATATATATATATATATATACATACCTTCACATATGTGTAAATTTTGTAAGGGTGTCGCGAATTTGTAAAGAGTGTGTTAGTGTGTCGTTGAGTACAAAAGGTTGAGAACCGCTAGTATAATGTATTCTATCTCATTCTCTCTCAGGTCCTATAGATCTTAGGTGCCCAACGGAACCGGTACCGCCCCCTAGTGGGCGCTGGAGCTTTTCATGGTTGCGGTTGCGGGTCCATAGGCAGGCGTTATACTATACCTCTATATTCATGATAAAACACTTTATGTAGTCGTGTAAATGACAAAATGACGGCGACGTGGTTCGCCAACCGTCACGTCCTGATTCTCACGAGGGTGAGAAGTGACCAATGGAGAGCTGTTTCGCTGGGATGAATGGCGTAAATAAACATTTTTTTTGTAAAGCGGGCGGTTATCCACAAAGGTTTGGGAACCTAAGCTATAGATGTCTGTGTTTGTCTCTTTTTAGTGTCCCTTTTTCGTTTTATAATTGAAAATTTTATGTTATTTTATGTAGGCAGAGAATTAAGTACTATTTTATGTAACCAGAGAATTTAGTACTATTTTATGTAGGCAGAGAATTTAGTACCATTTTATGTAGGCAGAGAATTTAGTTTTATTTTATGTAGGCAGAGAATTTAGTACTATTTTATGTAGGCAGAGAATTTAGTTCTATTTTATGTAGGCAGAGAATTTAGTACCATTTTATGTAGGCAGAGAATTTAGTTTTATTTTATGTAGGCAGAGAATTTAGTTCTATTTTATGTAGGCAGAGAATTTAGTACTATTTTATGTAGGCAGAGAATTTAGTACCATTTTATGTAGGCAGAGAATTTAGTTTTATTTTATGTAGACAGAGAATTTAGTACTATTTTATGTAGGCAGAGAATTTAGTCCTATTTTATGTAGGCAGAGAATTTAGTACTATTTTTTGTTGTGATTTCTTAGCAGTGAAGCCGCCCTTAAACCTGGTGGGGGTAGTCGTAGGCGGCGCGTGGTGCGGTGCTTTGCTGTTTGTGTTCCTCGGAATCACTGTCGTGTTTTTCAAGAGGAGACACTTAAACAAACTTAAGAACGATTACATACAGGTAATGAAACATTCTTAACAAAAAGCAAATATTGACATTTTATGTATTAATTTATTTGGCACAAAAAATAAATTACGGTAGTAGAAAGAATAATATGTAATATAAACATTACAATATCGCCCAGACTACAATTCTTCATGTTTGCGCATATCATGGTTATATAATAACAAGTAATAAGGGTTACTTATTTAAATATATTTTATTTTATATAAGGTGCGCAACTAAGTTTTTGCTGTTTTTTTTATAAAAAATACAACTTAATTAAATACTTACATATATATTATTATTCAAAGTCAATACGTTACATATATATTAAGTGTCTTAAGAAGGAAGACACTTAATATATATGTAAGTATTTTATTAAGGCAAAAGTTGTAGCTAGCGATGGGCAATCCCATCGCTAACTACCACTTTTGCCCATCTTTCTGGCAGAACTCGAATACCATTACAATAAAAGTGTTCGTCTTTTAAAGCCGTTTTTCGATGTCTTCATATGAGCGGAGCTACTGATCAGCCAAATCATGTGCCATCGAACGAAACACGTAATCATTGGCCGGCGCAATATCTGAGGAATATGGCGGGTGGAGTAGGACTTCCCATTGGAGGGTTTCCCTGTAGATTTTAACGGGTTTGGCAAAATGAGGCCAAGCGTTGTCATGCAGGAGAATCACTTTTTCGTGTCTTTGCTCGTATTGTGGCCAAATGTGTTTGTATTGTGTTTTTTTTTAAAGATCTCTTAGACAGTGCGTTTGAGATCTAATTTATAAGAACTTTATAAATGTTCTAGCAAACTATTTTAACATAATGTATATCTTGCTGAAAAAATAATGATTTATGTATATGATTTGACATACCTACCGGGTGCTCTTGTTCTAGTATAAAAAACAATACATAGATAAAGCATATACAGTAAACCCTCTAATAACGGGGTACTTTTATAATGCAATTTCGTATAACGCGATTTCATGTCATATACATATTTGTACTGTGAAATTTATAACGATTTGACAGTTCATAATCAACTTTGTTACGTTTGCACATCTTATAATTAAATTATTTTATTAAGTTTTCGTTCCTAGTTTTTGAGTTTTAGGAACATTGATTATACATACAGTGATCTCTCGTATAACGTGTTTTCCTATAATGCGGAACCAATCTAAAGCATTATATGAGGGTTTATTGTATATAGTTAAAAGCAACAGCATTATATTTAAAATAAATTCAATTAATTTAATTGAAATTCAAAATTGTTCCGTAAAAATAAAAGTGTGTCACCGTAAGCATAACGAACAACTGACGCGATGATGTCATTCATTGTTATGGGTTCACGACTCTGTCAAAAAAAATTACCTTTCGGATATGGATAGAGGGGTCGGTAAAGTAAGTCCTAGGAAAAATACCTGGACCAAATTAAGAGTACCATTAACCGGCGATCTTGAATGGGGAGAGATCGCTGAATATAGTTGATGGAGGTCTGTGGTCTCTACCTACCTCTCCGGAAAACAGGCGTGACTATATGTATGTGTATATTTTATTTCAGGCGCTTTTAGATTTACCAGAATCCTTGTTAACTAACATCATTCACAATTCTCTGTGGAAATCGTTATCAGGGAGTACAAGACAAGTTCTACAAGGACGAGGCACTCGACGCTCTCAGCCAGGAGTTGACGTCGGAGGACCGGTGGGAGGTGCGAGTGGAACGGCTGTCGCTGTATGAAGTGATCGGGGAGGGGGCTTTCGGTGTGGTGAGGCGTGGCATCCTCACTCCGGGGAAAGAGGTTGCCGTTAAGATGCTTAAAGGTTAGTTGTACTTACAAAAATATTTCTTTTCTCAGCCTATAATATCCTTCTAGTAGAGACAGACTCTACCCATTATAAACACGTCCCCAAGGTGAATTGGTTGACTCAGAATAAATATCTGTAGGTCATACATTTTATTTCCCGATGCGAGATGTAATGCTGCGACCATTGACTCCCAAAACGGTAGCTGTGCCACAAACCAATTGTTTTAGAAGTAAATATAATAATAATAGTAGTAATAGTAGAAAATAGAGAGTATTGGAGAAGATTGCGCTGCCAAAAGGATATTCCAGAGATTAACGTCTTGTCAACGTCTGGTTAATTAAGACAGTGAGACATGCCTGCTCGTTTGTCTTCCTATCCCATGAATAAAAGAAGTAAAATAGGAGAAACATATAAAATATGCGCTAACATATAAAATATCTTACCACTTAACAACGATATTCTGTAAGAGTGCGGTACTTCTCCGGCCGAACCAGCCCATTGGTAAATAGACAATATTGTCGCAGAATTTCCGTCCGTGGAAGAGGTGCGTTCGTTCCGCGCCGAAATGGAGATGATGAAGAGCGTGGGCGCGCATCCGCACGTTGTCAGCCTGCTTGGTTGCTGTAGTGGACGACGGCCACTCATCGTTGCCGAATACTGCAGTCTAGGAGATCTGCTCACATACCTTAGGTATAATCGCACTCACTCACATACATTTGACCTCTTGCAAATCAGACCTTAGGTAGACACAATCACAATGTAGATATAGTAGACTCTACCAGTAGGAAGACAACCGATAAGAAGGAAGACACTTAAAGGTTGTCTTCCGTAGAGTCTACTATACCTGAAGATACCTTGTGTTGAGGCAAAACACGTGTCGTTTGCAAGGTGGAAAAGTGGTAGTGTGTGTTTGGTGTTGTGTAGTGGTGGAGAGTTGTTGATGGTCGTTTTTCGGTAAGTTTTAGTTTAAGTTCCAAATAAATCCACTTCATCCAGCAGGAAAACACACATTTTCTGTTATTGTTTGCTTGTCGCGGATCTTATCTAAGTAAAACTTTTACTGTCCGCATGGTGATGGATTTCCACAAAGTGACGCCTGACTCCATTAATCATCTTATTAGTAAATGGTAGCAGAAGCTTGATTGAATGGCGACTGATAAAAGAAATTTGCGTTGTGGATGTGCATGTAAGGGTCGGTAGAAGAAGACCAAGGAGAATAAACCTTGACCAAATTGCAGAACTTCTTAAGAAAGGCCAAGTTAAAAGTACCCTTAATCGGCGAGTTTGTAACAGATGGATATCTGTGGTCTCTACCTACCTCTTTGGGAAACAGGATCTGATGATATGTATGTATGTATGTAGAAGCTTGATTTTTGGCGGACTGATTTTTGACCAACGATGATTTATGTTGAAATAAACAATTCAAATTTGAATTGAAACCATTAATACCATTCAACAGGTGCTGTTGGGACGTAATGATGTCCAAGCGCAACGCAAAACACTACAACAACAACAAGGAGAACTCCCACTATCACAACGGTCTGTTGAAAGGGAAACCACAAAAGTACAGCGGGCTGGTCGTGAACAGATTGTATGACCTGCAAGGCGTGTGTCACGAGCTCACGTTCTTAGACCTCCTGTCCTTCTGTCGCCAAATAGCAATGGGAATGGACTTTCTTTCGTCAAACAGAGTGGTCCATAGAGATTTAGCAGCGAGGAACGTACTGGTCACAGGTGATAGGACATTGAAAATAGCGGACTTCGGTCTGTCGAGGGACGTGTATCAGGAGAATCAGTACAAACAAAAGGGCAATGGAAAAATACCCGTGAAATGGATGGCGTTGGAGTCCCTGACGCACAGAATATATACAACTCAAAGTGATGTGTGAGTTACTAGAAATATCATTATAATTGGTGTGCGGTGGTAAAATTAGGTTTTCAACCAACTTTCAAATATGGAACATTCGACCATATTTGGCTAGGGGTCAAATAATCCTTGTTTGAAAGTTGGTTGAAAACCTAATTCTGACATTGTAATGTCCAATGTCAGAATTAAGTTATGTCAGAATTATTGTTATACAACTATTTGACTGGCAAATTATCTGAATCTTTATGCAAAGATTTCTAAGTTCAAATTTCCTTTGGAAATCTTTCATTGAAATAAAAGTGGAAGAAGAGATAAAGCTTCCTTTGTTGCTTATTTATAGTAAGAGTATTTTAATACACCTCCAATTAAGATGCCTAATGTTGTATAAGTTTAATTTTCACTCTCTTTATAAATTGCAAGGATTCGCTGTTAAGAATGTGAATAAGCGTATTGAAAAAAATGTTATCAATAATTTATGTTTTGAGCTTCATTTGATGATATTAGATATAAAATTAGATAACGGGACTTTTCCGTTTTTAACGAAACGTATGGTCACTTCATTTATACATAATTCTTCTTGCTTGGCGATTACTTTCTAGTTATACTTATTTTTATTAGCAGAGCAGGCAAGCACATGGGTTATCTGGTTATAAATGATTACCGCCATCCATGGACATCTGCTGCGCCGAAGGCGTCATAAATGCGTTGCCGGTTTTATGGAGACATATATGCATGTCTCTTGAATATCACTATGTCATACTTACTCGAGAACACCGCAGGTGGATCTACCACCTGCGGAGTTCCAAAATTGCACCGTTCTTGGTAGAAAACTGCGATTGAATCGCACGGCTGTGGACTGCCAACCTTCTAGATCATAGGTTCCCAACCTTTTATGGACCTTTAATAAGATAAACATTTTAGACGGCTGGATAAAATGTTTTCTCATGAAAATAGAGGTGTTTCATCACACCCCCCATTTGCCTTTGAATGCACTTCTGCCCCATGAAAGGCTCCAGTGCCCACTAGGGGGCGATACCGCCCCAATTAGAAGCCTATGATGTAACGTAATGTCCATTGTCAACCGGCTATTTCTGACTGGTTATATGTAGACTAGCCTACTGTGGTTCTGAAAGTTTGATGTTACTAAATATAATTAATAAATTAAAAACAACTTATTGCTTTCCCGCTACTGCCCCCATGAAAAGCTTCAGCGGCCACGAGGGGGTGATTGGGGGTGAGGGGGAGCTCCCTTTGGGGTGATATCACCCCCTAGGTGATGAGGATGGAAGCTATTTTTTTGGCGCGTTGCCGACGGTGGAATTGTTGCAGTGAAAGTGTTAAACTGTGTGGTTTGGTACAGGTGGTCGTTCGGTGTGGTGATGTGGGAGGTGGTGACGGTGGGCGGCGCGCCGTACCCCGCGGTGGCGGCGGCGCGACTGCCGCGGCTGCTGCGCGCCGGCTACCGCATGCCGCGCCCCGCTAACTGCACAACGCAACTGTACGTACAACGCAATATCACACGTCTTCGCGAACACACAACTTTAAGCCCAGGCGCTTCAACAAGCGCCACCATGCCGCGCAGCCCAGGCGGAACAGCCTGTCCCCTGGCCAGCTTGTCGGCTTGATGAACGAGCTCACCGCAGCGATTGATTCCGGCGCCGACTATACACAGACGGCATACTACAAAATATTCAGCCCCGACCTGCCGTCAGAAATGGGGAGCAGGTTTTAGTGATTAGGCCGAATATACAATCCCTCAAGTACCGGGAGGCCCGAGCATAGGCCCGAGTAGTGGGGTTCATCCCCGAGGCTCGCTCCTACACCCCTGACAAGGTGTAGATGTCCCCCGAATAAAAAAATACACAATTTTATTTATCTGATTTTTAGCGGTTGGCCCCGAGTAGGTTTTACTATCTTTACAACGGATTTAAGCCTGACTTCATTAGTTATATATAAGTTTTGTAGACAGTCAAAACTTTTACTTAGCTAAGATCCGCGACAAGCAAACAATATCAGAAAATTAACTTGATTTTTCGGTTGTCTTCCGTAGAGTATACTATACCTGAAGATGCCTCGTGTTGGGGCGAAACACATGTCGTTTACAAGGTGGGTAGGTGGGTGGAGAGTTGCTGACGGCCGTTTTTCGGTAAGTTTTGGTTTAAGTTCCAAGTAAATCCACTTCATTTAGCAGGAAAACACACATTATTAAGTAAAACTTTTGACTGTCCACATAATGATGGATTTCCGCAAAGTACATATATACATCCATAGTATCATATCCATATATATATATATATATATATATATATATATATATATATATATATATATATATATATATATATATATATATATATATATATATATATATATATATATATATATATATATAAAATGAATACGCTGTGATGGGTGGTGTAGGTACGAGGTGATGTCGTGGTGCTGGCGCGCGCGGCCTCGTTCGCGGCCCACGTTCGGGCAGCTGGTGGAGCGCCTTGACTCGCTGTTAGCAACCGCCGCCGCCGCCAACTACCTCGCTCTCGACCTGCCCAGCGACCCGCCCACGGACCCGACCAACGACCTGCTCGATGAACGGCCGGCGAAGCCCCGTCGCAGTCCACGCAGGTATAACGCGTATTCTTTTCCTTGTATGAAAAACAATACGAACATTAAATTCAATATTAAAATAACAAAGTTTATTTCTTTCATATTGAATGTTTTTGTTTTAAAACTTTTACTGTAATTTTTTTAAATTATTTTATTTAATAAAATTAAAAAAAGATAAGGACATATTTATTCGTATAAATAATTAATTATTTTCTCGTATAGTCAGTTCCTACTTAGTTCAACAAAGAAATATTTTCTTTAATTTTTTTTAAAAACCGTATTAACATGAAATGTCTTCCACTACAAGTTTAAAAAATGTATTTGATGATGTATAGATGTAGTTGGAATGTAAAAAAACAACACGTAGAAAAAGTTAAATATAAAAGAAACAACTTTTAACATGAACATTTATGTTTCAAAAGCTTTTATTTTAATTTTCTCTAATTATTTTATTTAAATTAAAAATGTATCCGTAATAATACAGGGATCAATAACCTCTTTAAACATAAAGGGATCAATGACCCCTTTAAAATTAAATAATTAAGAATATTGTTTGGGCGCCCCAACTAGTCCAAATAGGATAAACTGACACTCTATAGATAGACACAAATTATCACATAGCTGTGTTATGGACGCTTTGACTAATAGTGTTATTAAATAAAGGTATCTCTCATGCGATAGTCTGAAGTTGACCTTGAATAGACCTAACAGTGCATTTCTAGGTACTAAGTCTTCTTAAGTGAATACTTTTTGTTTTTGTAAATTACGCAACTTCCTGTATTTTTAACAATGGAATCGTCTCGGTATGTCACTTTAGCTTACTTGGGAGCATACTTTCATACAACAGAATTTAACAATAGATCACACACTGCGTTCTTTATTCATTATTTAGTTCTATTGATGTAAAGCTGAAATCTAAATAGCTATCACGCCTCACGGCCCCCTTCGCTCTGTTCGGCGCACACTTTGGCAACCTCTGCTATATAAGCTTAATCAGAACGGTTAACAAGATTTCTACCACGGTCTTACACACAGGTCTTGCAACGAAGTCCAATTTCAGTGGTGCGAGATTAGTACGATCGTGTCATAACTTTTCTTATGCGTCAACGTCGCTATACATCGTTGCCATCGATGGCTGCGCGACGGTTGAGTGACAAGCGACTGTAAGCGGCTTGTTCGATTGGTTTATCGCTTTATTCGTTTCATTGTAATTGGTTATATTAAAAGGCACAAAAGAGACAGAATGCTATTCTGTCTTCGTTGCACCGCACACCCATCTATCGTCATGCCTCTGGCGGACGTAAATTGAAAAGAATAGCGCAACCATTAAGCCAACATACCCCTACAACTGTTGATGCAAAACCTGTGTTTAAGTTAAATATTAAAGACATTACTAGTCTTCTTTTAAAAAATAAATAAATATCTGCTCTCCCTCAGGAATAAACGCGTTTGGTCACGCGGGGCGAGCTACGAGCGACCCAACATGTTCAGCAACCACTACACATCGCCACCGGTAACGCATACCACGTGACGCACCCCCACATCCTCACTCGTTTGGAAATCAATGGAAACAGACCCTTGTTGCTAGCAACACTAAATTGATGTTACGTATTTTATTTATAACAGAATGTCAGTATTACTGTAATAGACTCAAGAGAGAGAAAACGGAAAATAGTTGTTGCGGCACATATGTGTTAGAAAAACAATAAAACTTGTCAGATTCAGTCCAATTCCATCGAAATCTTTTAATACAGTCCACTGAAGAATCCAACAACACCAATCACGTCTGAAATAACAAGAGTAAAGACATTTAGATGTTCTCTCAAATTCGCCTGAAAATCGTTTTTACAGCACACATATACATGTTCCAATTAGGCACGGACGTCTCCGAACCAATACGGACATTTGGAACTTTAAATTGTTTAAGCGCCTATTATCCAGAACGTATCGTAGTACCATCATTTTCTTAATTATGGGTTTTTATTTTTCCATTCACCAAAAATCACACCCAGTAAAATAGTTTTGTGAATTTTTGGAAACCATTAAACTTTTTGGCTGGAGAGAAAACCCTTTCTCCAATCCAATCTCAAGCTGAGCCATGTTATCATTAATGGTATGGCTTTAGCTCTAGCAAGAAAGAACCGCATCCTCGCAGAATATAATATCTATTTTCATGTGATTCAGGCTGTATGGAATCACATGTAGAAACTTGCTCATCCATTCGAAGAACATTATAAAATTATTCTATTTTGTAATGGCATTGTACATAAGCGCCGATTGGGATAAATAAATACGAATAAAAATTAATTTCCAAAATTAAAAGAATCTTTCCGACTTCATACAGAAATTATTTTCGTATATCCACCATTGTTTGTAAATACTGTCTGCAATACAGAACGCTTGTAATATAATGTACATAGGTGTAATTAAAGCTTGTACGACGTTTATTTATGTTTTAACAATAAAATCGTTAAATGTACGTAACTGTAATAAATATTTCTCTTTTAACATTGTGTTTATTTTTATATTTATTATATATAGCTTTGAAATAAAACCAAATTTTATATTTATATTAATATATTTTACATTGATATATCTTAAACTAAATATAAAAATATTAAATATAAATCCATCTATACACGCCACGTGTTACCGTACCTAGAACACAATCACATTGGTTATCTGTGCTCGAGATGTTACACAGACTATGTTACACAAAGGAACAAAATACAGATAATAATAACAAGGTGCGTATCGAAGAGAATTGTACAACATAAGAAGCACAGAATAACCAAGAACAATCGCTAAATATCCAGCAAAATTAATTAGGACGTACTCAAAACGTGAGCAACATAAGACTTTATCCGTGAATTATTTATGATTATATAAAATACGCCTTAAAGTATGATATGACTAACTTATCTTCAAGAGAACAATCAGTTTCGTTATTGTAATATCACACTAGCATTCTTATAATGACGCCGTGCTGTATACACGTAGCCTTATAAACTTTAATTTAATTACACTTAATTGTAATATCAAATTTTATATTTGTTTACCTCTTGCGAATACATCATACAATCGTACCGAATTTTGTTTGCAAAACACTGCTTGTGCTTACGATCAAATAGGTATGAATATAAGATTTATCTACAAAAAAAATTATATATTTTTTTATAAATATTGTATGTATAAAATCATGCAAAAATGAAAAACAATATATAATCACTTTATTGAAATGAATACACGAGTTTTATATATTAAGAATCTCCTAAAATCTGTTAATTTTGCTTGACACTAAGTAATATTCGTAAACATTCATTTATTGTAATTTTAACGCAAACAAAAAGGAATGGCAAGATTATACAATTTACGAACTCCTTGTCCGTTATATATTTCAAGGACAGAAAAAATATTTTACATAATACTATTTTTTCAAACACCTTAAACTATAAAGATTTGTTTTCCAGGCAATCCAGGACGCAGGGGAAATTTATTGGCGGTTGTAAGGTTTAAAGTAACAGGCATATGGTTTATTTTAAAAAGTTATTCTATACACCTTAAACAACGTACTCGCATAACTAACCGACCGTGTGGCAGGGAAACCTCATTCATTACTAAAATGTAATATTGTCGGTAAAATTTTATATATACTTTAAATAGATAACGCATACGTAACGAAATGCCACACGGAAAAATACAGTACTGAAATAATTATAAATAATTTGAATCTACGATTTACGAACAATTTTTTTTTTATCAAAAATTTTAAAAAGAAAGCGAATCACTAGCCTCTAAAGAAAAAATGATCCAATTTATTCATTCTTGTACTTTTTAAAACACAAATAACAAAAATATCAATGAAAGAAAATATCAAATTGATTATGTCTTCTATGTTCGATAAATTCAAAATAAAAATACAAATGCATATTACAAATTAACACAATTATCATACAGTTGCTATATTATAATTGTATAAAATGGTTAAAAAAACGATTTAGACATTGGAGATCAAATTTATTATACACTTTCATAAATAATAAATGTAAGTAGAAACGGTAAGTTATAACCTTTGGTTAGTACTACTAAAGATCGTAATGAAAACTATATTGAATCCCACAAATAACAATTCATAATAAAATTCTTGTAAATTTAATTTACATGTATCCTGCACATATTTCTAACCCTTCATAGATATCTATCATGAGTTGGATTTCATAATTTTTAAAAGCCCATATGTCCCACTGTTGGGTATGCGCCTTCCTATTTTTGGGAGAATGGACAGTAACCAGACAAGCTTGGTTAAGGAGCATTCGGAGGACATCCAGACTCGGAATAAATGCGCGTATACGTATCAATACCTTTGCACTTATTTTATTCGTATTACGCTATTAAAATAAACACACACATAAGTACAAATCTGCTGACGTTCCAAAACAGAAATAACAGCATCCTTCGCACAATCGAAATTAAGATTAGGTTAGGACCAGAAAAACGTCGGCTAAACCTTGACTATTATAAGAGACTCGTTCATCTATACGTACGTATACGTATAGATGTACGGTGCATACGTAACGGTTACGTTTCCATAATTGTCTTTTTTCGTTTACTCTCAGGTTTCTGCCTATCTGCTGATATTAGCCCAAAGTCACCTCGTATGGCACCTACGAGAAGAAATGAGCGGGCCCTAATATACAATTCATCACGAAAATATTGACATGAATATTTTTTTAAAAACTTAACAATACTTCTCCCTCCCCCATTTTTGTCTATGGGTGACGTACGGTGCGACTATGGGAGCAAAAACCATACCATACTATACATTAGATAGATAACAGTGTTTAACAAAACCGATTTGGCATCCCCAGTCCGCTATGAAACCAATAATAAAGCCAACAATGAGGATAAGAGCACCCCTCGGTTTGAAGGGGGCCATGTTTATCAGTGGGCTGTATGGGGTTGTATTGATTGACTAAACAAGTGTTCCACAATTATATATACAGGCATAATATACATAACAGGCATACAATATACCATTATACATATATAATGGTATACTGTATGCCTGATTGTCTATGATAATCGCACAGGGGTTTATGTAACAGCCATGGTGTATATCGAACTTCACACCAGTGTTGTCGCTAATTAGTAAGGAAGGCGACACACGGTCAGTCGATTGGGGGCGGCTGCGCTGGTATATTTGAAGGTGGCGCTGTGAGGTAGCCCGCAGCATGAGGTGCTGTGGAAAAATATATAAAGTTCTGATTAAATTCCCCTTAACCCAATACATCTTCAACGTATCCCATAAACATAACAAATCGGGTATATTATAGATAGATAAATAGATAGAGAGATATATAATATACCCGGCCATAGACAGGAAGGCAAAACGAGGTGTCGACTGGTGAAAAGCATACATACAGAAGCGTTGTCGGTCATTGAAATATGACCTAAAAAAAAATATATACATATATAGACAAAACCGAGAGCACCTGAGAAGGCAGCAACCCAATTCATTTCCCTTTCCTTTCTATTTATATACAAATATTATATACAAAATATACAAAAGGCCTTTTGTATAAAAATCATATATACAAAAGGCGGTCTTATCGCTATTAAGGATAAGAGCATTTCAATGGTGGGTTTATTGTATGAGTGAGGCCGCTTTGTTCGCGGTACGTACCGGCGAGCGCCCGGCTTGGCGCCGACGATATGAAGAGGTCGTGCCGCTGCGCCGCGTACTGCTCCCACACCCGGCTGCGCGCGAGCACCGCACGCACCCGCTCGCCGTGTGCCGTCGACCGCGACATCGCCTTCAGCGCACCCACCAGCTGGGCGGCCGCCTGCCCCTCCAGCCGTGACTCCAGTAGACGCAACAACTCCTCAATCAGCTCCGCTTCCAACGCCTGCACACAAAGTACATCCTTTACCAACTATAAGGAGTCGAATTTGTTTCCTTATTCGATCCGGCTCGAAAGACCAGATATTAATTTATTTGTTAAAAATATTATACATCATATCCCTATTACCTAGTACCTAGTTGATTTAATTTCACAACGTTTTTAAATCAAGTTGATCAAGTTGAATTGATTGAGACCTTCCAAAACAGAGGCCCGGGACCCGCCGTCCCCCTCCCACCTTCCCCCCCTTCCCCCCATTAGTCCGTCACTGATAGTACCTGCAATGCATTCTTGCTAAAACCTGATGATCAATTGGCTCATTGACAGAGTCAATGATCGCGGATTCGATCCCCACTTTGAATAAATGTGGGGCCAACAGATATTAATTCAGAGTCTTGTAACCCCGCCAATCCGCATTGGACAAGACATAAACCCACCACGTTGATGTCCGTTCCTCCAGAAATGGAGAGGACCGTGCTCAGCAGCGGCACATATATGAACTGCGAAAAGAAAAGTATGAACGGAGAATGTACCGCAGCCGACCTGTAATACGAGCTTGTCCGTGTTCACGCCGCTGTTGAAGATGGACGCGAGCGCTTCGCACGCGCAACCAACAATTTCGCGGCAAGTCTTCACCGCGGTCTTCAGTCCCGCCATCACCTCAGTTTGCGACAGGGCAGCGACGCAAGTCTGCGAATCATTTATTTATATCACCTACCCTCTCCTTAATTAATATTATAAAAACTATACACGCGCCACAATGTTTGCATACACGATAAACAATGCCTTGGAGAAATACGATGCTGCGAGTACAGATATGATGGTCGAAAAAGTTTGCGCACTTCATGATACGCGCAAGACGCAGTTTCGGGCCCAGTTATTTTTATTTCATGTATAATAACTATATTTTTTTGTAAATAATTTAAGTATTCGAATTTTTATTTACTTTACGAATTGTAAAATGTGAATAAAATTAATGTTATTTATTGTTACGTTGTTGTGCACAAAAATTAATAAAATATACCACAAATAAAGAGAATACCTTTGGAGTTTCTTGTGTCAATTCATCTCCTACACGCCTACAGAGGGACATTATTATAAAACAGTAAGCGTGATTTTTAACAAACTAAAATTAGACAATAAAATATAGGATTTATTATGTCGCAGAAACAATGAAATTTAAATTACAAAGAAGAATGTAAATAAAAACGCCCGTGTCCATTAATGATCTGAATAAATAATCTGTAGAAGTATAACCTTCTTTTATTAACCGTTTGTGTAGGAGTCGGTATTAAGCACTTACTTCCCCAAAAATTAAACAAAACAGTGATTTTTTTATTAACCCTTAAATGCATATTGTTGCCACACGTATTACATATATTTTCACGTAATTTTATTCAAAAACCTGAAAGCCTGTACTACTGAACGTACGTTAATAATTGACAATAAAGCATTAATTAAATGAAAAAGTTGACATTACATTTGGCGGGTAAGTTAACTCATTTTTGGAAATTTGAATGTGGTGGTTGATGAAGTTCAGTGTGTTACTAGAAGACATAGTTTCTACTGTCGAGTTCCTAATAAAAGAGTTATTTTTCTAATTTTAAAAAAAAATATTTCCTATTTTTTATCAGGTAAGCTATCAATATTTGATGTTATATTTGAAAATTGTATTAGATACAAGGCAGATATGGACAGTCAAAAGTTTTACTGGATGAAGTGGATTTATTTGGAATTTTAGGTTGTCTTCCGTAGAGTCTACTATACCTGAAGATGCCTCGTGCTGGGGCGAAACACGTGTCGTTTACAAGGTGAAAAAGTGGCAGTGTGTGTTTGGTGTTGTGTATAGTGGTTGGTGGGTGGAGAATTGCTGGCCGATTTTCGGTAAGTTTTTGGTTTAAGTTCCAAATAAATCCACTTCATCCAGCAGGAAAACACACATTATTAATTTTCTGTTATTGTTTTGCTTGTCGCAGATGTTAGCTAGGTAAAACTTTTGACTGTCCACATAGTGATGGATGGACCTACAAGGCAGATTTTTGGAAAATACTGTATGTTGCCAAATGTCTACATTATTCATTTGTTCCGTAAGCGATTATAATAAAGGTACCTGTGTGGTGGCGAGTGCGGCGAGAACGGGCACGGAGTACAGCGGGCAGCTGGGCAGTAGTCTAGCGAGCCGCGGCAGCTCCCCCAGCTGCGCGCACGCCTCGCCCAGCGCGGGCTTGGCGCGCAGCAACGCGGCCAGGGCGCGCGCGCACACCTCCCCGCGGCTACCCTACCACAACAACAGCACAACCATAGAATGCGTACGAATTATTTTTATATTAGTTAATACAAATTCAAGCACATTCTAACAGGTGTTGGCAGAATGACCATCGTTGTAGTTGACGAACTACACAATTAAAAGAGAAATACAAAGATTGATTTTATAGAATTTTTAAGTTTCATGGCAATATTATTATTTTGAATACGGTCAACATTCCTATTGCAATGAACAAGAATACTTTCTTTTGTTAGTAATGTAACGTCGAAGCGGATATTATCTCACTAGTAATAGTTCACAAAATTCCGAAACCATTCTTTCGTACAATTGTCAATATTTAGAATTGTTACTCGGGCTTACCGTGTTTCTCTCTTTTAAGTTATTCCGAAATTTGTGGTAGTGCGTTACTCTAATTTTTACATATCGTCACGCCTACTCTCGTTGGCAGAGACCACAGACTTCCATCCGCTACGATCCCGACACACCCTCCCTGCTTCCTCCACACTCATCCATCTTTTCATCCATCTATCCTCTCACATTCATCGTAGCGAAACGGCTCTCAGTCAGTCGCTTTTCGCCCTCGTGGGAATCAGGACGTGACGGGTGGCGAACCACCTCGCCGTCATTTTTTAACAAATTAGGTATATTAAAATTAACAAATTCTAATAAATCTATTATTAGAATTCGTCATAGTGAATCCCACGAGCGCCATACTGAACCTCTAATTTTTAGCTTAATTTTTAATTTCATTGTTGCTTTTGATGTTGTTTGTATTGTGCCTTGAATAAATAAGTTATCTATCGATCTAAATTACGCATGGCAGCCGTAAGCAACTGTACGGCATATTATCCAGCTCGTAAGGCCCGCGGTGATTAGCCAGACCTGTTCATGTCCAGTATGGACGCTTGTGGTCGGGCGTCTGCCGCATTCATTGTGATTATTAGCAATAATTTAAGATTACTAGCAACTAAAGACTAAAGATATACAAATTCATTTTTTTCTATATAAATAAGTAAAAAAATGGAGTCTCTAGTTACCAGAAATCTATTTCTATATTGCATCATGCCTTAGCGACTTATGTTGTTTCGAAGAGATTTACTGTTTCACATGTCATTAGCGCCATATATTTGTATGAGTAGACGATATTTCTTGTCGGCTGCCGTTCACACAAGTACCAACAATAAATAAACGAACTTTCATCGCAATCGGATAAACGATGCGCACACGCATAAGGAACCAATACACATAACGAATACATTCATCATCTTTATACATAAGATTATATATATGTTACTTCTGAGGAATCCTTGTTGAGAGCGGCGACCGTCTCGGTGAGCAGTTCCTGCAGGAATTTCTTGGGGCTCCTCAGACTCCAGTGGGGGTTCTGCAAGTACAGCTTGAGGTACACCCCGCCCACCACCACCTCCCCGGGCGGCGCCCATACCTCATCGCCGCTCGCCGCGCGCTCCAGCAACTCCCGGTCCTCGAACAACGAGTTGGGGTCGCGCAACTGGTTCGCGGCATGTCTGGTTACACGTAACTTGTTATGGAAGATAAACTATTACACTGAGTTAAGATCGGCCTGCACTACTGCTCCATATGCGAATACATTTAATAACACAACGACATCTAGATGCACTCTCTCGGCCCTACGATGTCTTGAGATTGCCTTTTCTTGGTGTTCGAAATAAACCCAACTTGACCATCGGCCGTGTCATTTTATTCCTCGTCCCGGAATATAACAATATTAGTTTGAAATACAAGGGGACATGTATAATAGAGATGTTTAATATTTTTGTAAAAGTGCTTAAAATAATGCAGAACTACGTAACACACCTAAAAATATTTAATACAACTAATACTTTTATATTCTTATATATATATATACTGCTTTAATTTTGCTCCCACACGCCAATACTGGTCACGTGAAATATGAACAAGTGACGTAGTGCTTTTATTAGCGTTTACCGTTACGTGACCTAGACAGTTATATTATTTTGATAATGAAAGATAAGATATTATTGCATTTGTAGAATTAAAAATTTAAAATTTTTAAGTTTAAATTCTAGTTATACCACGTCCAAACCAATTATCTTAATTTCGCCCGCAGGTTGACCGGTAGAGAATGCCCAATGGCATTAAGTCTGCCTGCTGTGTACTTTGTGCAAAAAATTAAATAAATAAAAATAAATTATAGTTTTCACAAGTCGCGTGTGCGTACGTACACATGTGCGTGTGCGTATGTACACATGTGAGTGTGCATGCGTACACACGTGCGTGTGCGTACGTACACATGTGCGTGTGCGTACGTACATATATGCGTGTGTGTACGTACCTTTCACGTAGCGCGGCTAGATGCGCCTGCACGCCACGGCGCGCGTCGTCGCCCCACACCAGCTCGGGGTGCTCGTGATTCGCGTCGAAGGTGTGCAGCGCGCCTGCGCCCGCTTCGCGTATCGCCTCCGCGAATACACCCGGCATGTACCGCGATATTATCAGGCGCACCTACACCATTCAATGCATACGCGATATCAAACATAGCGTTCACTTCTTTTGTTTTCGAGTTACAGACGATTTTTAAATGACTGACCCATTTACCCTCTCCGTTAACGATTCAATTCTCTCTGATCCCAGATCTCGACAGATAGAAATACATGAATCACTACTATCCCTTTCGGTGCTCTCTTAACGAGCCTTCCATCGTTTTCGTCAGTCTTCAATCTCCACAAACCATAATTGTGGGCCTCCCATTCGCAAAACGTCCCGACAAAGTTGTAAAGGCCAAAAGCGCCATTACACACAAAAAAGGCGCGTGTTTCTGTCTATATCTAACACGGATTATGCAATGTCAATAACACTAAACATTAGTCAACATAATTTTGCATTACCTTAGGTCCGTGTAACTTGTCCGCCATCATACGTGATAATAACTCTACGGCTGCTTCTCTTGTTTCGGGTATTTTGCTATTGCAAAACAGGTCTAAAAGGTATATCACCGCACCTGGAGGAAAGTAGATACAATTAAATAGTAAATAATCACTAGCTCATGGTTATACGAAAACAATGAAGTAAGGTACCTTTGGCGAGCGCTTCGCGCACTAAGGCGGTGCTGGCCAGCAAGGCAGCCAGCGTGGTAAGGGCGTCCGGCGGCGGCGCGCGCTCGGCCAGCAGCGGCAGCAGGTGCCCGAGCACGGAGGCAGCGGCCACGTCCTCCACGCACTCGCGCACGCCGCTCGCAGCGCGCGCCGCACGCAGCGCCGCGCACCGCATTCCTGGCCACGCCGCGCCCGACACCAGCCCGAAGATGACACCGAACGAACCGATACATTGGATCTCCACACCTGCAAACCGTACATACACTTACATACATCCTACTTCCTATCCTACTCCTACTAATATTATAAATGCGAAAGTTTGTGAGTATGGATGTATGTTTGTTACTCTTTCACGAAAAAACTACTGGACGGATTTGGATGAAACTTTACAGTAATATAGGTTATACATTGGAATAACATATAGGCTACAATTTGTAATGATTTTATGTCATTTTGGTCGTAATATAATTTTACTATTAAGTAAAAAAAATATATTTATTTAAAATGATCTGTCACGATCTGTGACGATTTAATGTGGCAGATTATTAATGGAGTCAGGCGTTACTTTGCGGAAATCCGTCACTATATGGACAGTCAAAAGTTTTACTTAGCTAAGATCCGCGACAAGCAAAACAATAACAGAAAATTAATAACGTGTGTTTTTCCGTTGGGTTTAGTGGATTGATTTGGAACTTAAACCAAAAACTTACCGAAAATCGGCCATCAATTCCCCACCCACCAACCACTATATACAAGACCAAACACACATTATCATTTTTCCATCCTGCAAACGACACGCGTTTCGCACCAACACGAGGCATCCCCAGGTATAGTAGACTCTACGGAAGATTTTTCTGTTATTGTTTTGCTTGTCGCGGATCTTAGCTAAGTAAAACTTTTGACTGTCCATTTAATGTGGCAGACCAAATTCCACGCGAGCGAAGCCGCGACCAAAAGCTAGTACATACATACATATGATCACGCCGTCGTCGTGCGATAGTGAAAGTGTGCGGGTGGGAGGAGATTAAACAACTCCTCAGAGTGTTCACCGTAATAAATTCGATAACAACGCAGAGAGATAATACATCTTGCGTATAGATAAAAGATCGAGCCTATCCTACGGTCACCGACGATTCGGGACGCTCTCCGTTGGATTTGCACAATTGGATGGAGCTTGTACTTGGGAGCTCCAGCCCAGAAATGAGAGCAGTACTCCATGCATGGCCGAACAAGTGAACCGCATGCTTGAATGCTTGCTCTCTTAAAAAACAATGGACCCATTACCGGACACTAAAGTCCTTCAAAATTAGGGAACGTTGATTGGTTTTTATTTACAGGTGGACATCAACATGGGTAACACCCATCTACTACTATTTGCTTCTAGATAGACTACGACTACTTCTAGTACGACACTCACGAAAAGAAATAGGACTGCTCTATACTATGAACCATATAAAAAACAAACATGAAAGACTAAAATAATTTATTTATTTAGTATAAATAACAAATTAATGCCGTAGTAAAATACATTATTAGCATGTACATTTAATATCGGGGAGATTAGAATTCTGAGTGTTTGCGTACAGAATAGATACATAAATACATACGCATCACGCCTGTTTCCCGTAGGGGTAGGCAGAGATCACAGATCTACATCTGCTACGGTCTCGTTTCCTTGCTTCCTCCACACTCCATCACTCTCTTCATGCAAACTGGTCAAGCAATTCGGTCAAGGTATGTTTTCCTTAACCCTCCCCTACCAACCCTTCCATGTACGTCCGCAACATAAGTTTCTTTTATCAGTCGTCTGCCATCCATCTCTGTATCCAAACCATCTAAGCATCCCTTTTTTAACTTTTGTCACGACCACTACCATTTTTTTTTTCATGACCTACTACTGACGTGTTTAATTGCACTAATCTCTGACATAATTAAAGTTGTGCTAAGTCACACCTCCAAGTAGTGATCCGCATGTGTCTTCTATCCATAGATCGTGTATTCAAATCCGGTTCAGAAGACCAAAGACTCAACGGACGGAAAGAAGCCATTGAAAAGCGCATTCGGTAGAACCTTAATAAAAATCATTAACTCGAAATAAGCTTACCAGGGTTTTTGATGATCACATTCGCTAAAGCATTTAATGCTAACGTGATGTGCTCCACTCTCTCGTCTGTCATGTCGTTAAGGGTCTCTTCTTGAATGAACTTCAACAGATCCAATATAAACTGTTGTGGATTCTGTGCAAACAATAACAGACAATTCATCGCTGATTAAAACTTAACATATTTCATACTAACAATAATAAAGATCATTTTTTTTTGTAACAGGGAATAATAACAAGCAATATATATAAAGAGTTTTGGATTCGAAGATGTTAATGCTGGTAGCCTATTGGCTTTAACAGCTTTATCGTATTCAGGGCCCGCGGGCTGAAAGCCCGCGGGCAAGTAAAATATAATTGGGAATCTGCGCAAATCGCAGACTCCATCGGCCTGACGCCGTGTCGGAGGTACACATATGTGTGTGTGCTGATTTTAAACTCGTCATGATTCTATGTTAAACATGTAGGGGAGGTTGAACTTTAGTAACTATAGTCCCTATTAGTCCCATAGACCCTAAGGTCTAGGGGGTGAGAACCGACCGGGTACGTGAGAGAATCTCGTGTAAGCGGCCGGTGTAGAAGTGTTCCCTACTCTACGTGCTCGGCTAGAGCCGGGGTGCGTGTGAGTGTTGGTGTCGTGAGTGGATCCGAACGACGCTGTTTCGTTGTCCGGATCGTGTAACACGTTACGCGGGCGTCGTCTTTTCGGGCGCGCGTTTAAATCGGGTGAATAATTTACCGATTGTACCACCAGTGGATTCGGATGGGATTCGGATCTCTCAAAATGTTTCTTAGAGAGTGTTTTAAAGTGTTGTTTGAGATATATAAAGAGTATCAAATCAAATCGAAATTCATTTATTCAATGAGATTTCATAAAAATATTTTGAACTCGTCCTATTTTTAATCTACCACTGTTTCAGAAATTTGATTAATTGTGACGGAAATATTCGGCGTCTATCTGATGAGCTGCGTGGAGGAACGCCGGATATATCCGGCGACTATTTGATGACTTGTGTGGAGGAGCGCCGAATATATCCGGCATCCATCTGATGACCTGTGTGGGCGAGTGCCGGATATATTCGGCATTCACGTAGGAAGCATCAAGGTTAGGAAAGTTTTCACACAAAAGAGGGCTGACCATGTGCGCGTTTTCGGCGGACCCTCGTACAGCGGGAGTATCGCGGCGGAAAGAGCGCTCGTAGAGAAGGGGTTAATACCTCGATAGGGAAGTCTGGCTGTTCATTGTATATGTCGACGTAGATGCCTCCGACGGGAAGCAGCCCTTCGTGAGCGGAGTAACAAAAGCTGGGCTCGACAAGCGGCTCGTCTTCTTCGAACGTTCGGCACCGACCGAGCAAATCCTTTAGCTCCGCACGCGTGCTGTTATCCCACACCAGGTAGGGCGTGCGCCAGTTTGATGTCAGGGTTTTCAACAGCTGAAATTTAGATAGCATGAGTTTCAATATTTTATGTATCCATCCCCACCACCTGGATGGAGTCAACTAACATCGGATTCGATCGTAACTTTCTGTCACGAACCGTGCCACTGTAATGATTGAACCTTACGATGCTTCTTAACAAGTACGACTTTGGGGTATTCATGAGACATGCATACATGTCTACGAAAAACCGGCTGTGACGCCTCCGGTGTTGTAAGTGTCTATGAGCAGTAAGTCCGTGTATTTGTCTTAAATGCCTTTACTTTTTTACGATACTGAAATAAAAGCTTAAAGTCTAAAGAGGGCTATACGCTTGTTTCTCTGGTAGACATAATTCGAAATGAAAAATCCTCCAGAGAAACATAGCCACTAAAATATAACTCCGAGATAGTAAACTGATTTAGCAATGGACTGTTCATATTTTTCGAAGAACCGACAACCATTGAAGTATACTCGTATACTTGAGTACTCTAACAATTGCCAAAACGCATCTTGGCAATTGTAGAGTAGCAAACAGCTTGATGGATCGACGTTCTGCGCAGGGCGGCTGGCAGAAACTGAATGCTTAGAGTCAAAGATTAGACTAGGTGGCATCTCTTGAAGGATTCCTCTCTATGTTGAGCAACCAACTGCCGTGGGCTGATGAGGTCATAATAAAACCCGAAATGTATAATAGCTGCTAAAATACATACGTCATGTCGGTCGGCTTCTGCGAGCCTGGCGCACAAATAAGGTGTGAGTAGTGCGTGAAGAGCGTCGCGCACGCGCTCGTCCTGCGAAGTATGGTTTTCATGCGGCCCGTACATCGCGCCCAGCGCCGCTATGCACTGTGTTGCCAGCTTATTCGCCACATCCTGAAAACATAGTATATATATAACAATTATTTATTACAGATCAATAATTTAGAGTGATATACGTATTCCATTTAAAATAAAGATTTAAATCGCACAAAAATCAATCTTCATTATTTATAGCGATAAAGAAGATGTCATAATAAGAAAAGAAGACTGTTAGTCTTAAAAGTTAAACTTTTGTTGACCGTCGATCATATAGTTGTTTGCCATAGCTATAAAAAAAAAGTTTGGCGACCTGTTTGTTCTCGCCGCCGGTGTCGACGCCGGACTCGGCGAGCGTGTAGTCGTAGTGCAGCGCGGGGGGCAGCAGCGCGTGCAGCGCGCCGGCGCGGGCGAGCTGCGCGCGGCACGCGGCGTCCGCGCACAGCGCCGCCACCGCTTCCGCTCCCGCGCACGCCGTGTCGCCCAGTTTCTACAACACAATTAAATCTTATTAAAAATATGTTAACGCAGGAGGGCCTTCAGCAGTATTCATCCTGAAAATCGTGGGCCTGGTGATGGGAATCGAACTCAATGATACACTCACTGACAATAGATTATAATTACTACAGTACATTTCACTTCACTTTAGATATAAAGCACTTTAAACACAAAGTGATTTGTGTTAAATCGAATACTTAGCGGTTCATCGTACCTCAATTCGAACTGTCCCGAATATGGCCGCCCCACGTCCATATATACGACGCTCTGCTAGAGGGGCGCACAAAGACCACCCACTCTATGTTCTTGACACAGACAATGCACGCTTTGTCGATGGCTAAAATGATTCATTATTTGTCGTTGATAAAGATAAATCACTCTCGGCGCTGAAGCGCCGTCAAATATATCAAAGAAAATAACAAGTATAAAACGTTCGCCACAATACGACGTAGGACGTAAACTCAACAAGCTGGTGAGCGATGAATGGTAGCGGATGGAGCTCTGTAGTCTCTGTCAACCCCTGCGGGGGATAGGCGTGAATATATAAAAAAAATATTGTACCGGCCGCCGCAACAGCGGCACGAGGTCACCGGCGAGTTGCGGCATCTCGGCGCAGGCCTGCCGGCACGCGGGGAACTCCGCCGCCACGGCCACGCAGCGGGCGCAGTGGGCGCACACCGCGGCCGCGACGCCGTCCGCCGCGCTCCCGCCGAGCACCCCGGCGCAGCGCGACAGTGCCGCCGCCAACACCTGCGTGACCAAGCTCGAACATGAATAACCCATATATATGCATAATAGGCGTATACAGAAACTATCTAAATAACTTTGTTGGTACAGAGACCCAAAATGGATCTTGGCCTCCAAAAAGATGCTGCTTATGCTAATTTTTTATTACGAAATAATTTTCTTTTTATAGCTTTTCTTATTTTTTAATTAACGACTATAAAAAACACCGGTTTTAAATAATAACAGTCAGGCGTCACTTTTTTGAGGCTCAAGCACGTCTCACTTCTGGACACTAAGTTACATTGTTGGCTCAGAGATTCAAAATGAATCTTGCGCTCCGAAAAGATCTTTCGCCATCGTGCCTTGTCCTGCGCCACCTGCTGTCAGTTACTGATTTAAATGTTACGCAAGTCAGCCTCCACCATGTCTCTCCAGCGATACTTGGGGCGCCCCACAGAACGGCGTCCACTTGGGCGACCAACATACGCTCTCTTGACTGCGCGCACCTTCTCCTCCTCCTTCCTTCCTCCTTCCTCTCAACGTGGCCTAGTCAACTGAGTCGGTGAGTTTTAATCTCACCGATTACATTGAGTTGAGCCACCAGATAATCATAAGCGTATATATACGCTCAATTTGGCTGGTCACTATCACCGGAGCGTATATATACGCGTCTATGTTCGGCAGTGAATCCAATATGTAATTAATAAAATAACACATTTTTTAACAGTATAAGATCACGGGGACACTGCCAGGACTGATACGAATAACTGTTTCACTGCTCGGATGCAATGGTGATTTGTTATTTTGCTTCATTTGTTATCTCTGAAATCACTATCGCAGGAACTGTGCACATGCTAAAATTTGTTATTTTTTTTTATAGGATAGGGGGGCAAACGAGCAAGCGTGTCGCCTGATGGAAAGCAATCAACGCCGCCCATCGACAACCGCGACACCGCAGGAGTCGCGGAAGCGTTGCCGTTGATAGTCACTAAGCTTATTCGTAACCTTAAAAAATATAAATGGATGGGATTCTGGAATCAGAAAGCAGTTTTTCTGTTTGTAGCGCAGAAGAAATTAGGCTGCTAAAAAGAAGACGAATTAGAGAAACAAGATTCAATTTCAAAAATTCAACATAGTGATGATAGCGATAGTGAATCCGAGTGGGAACATCCACGATTCACTACAATATCGAGGCAGCACTAACAGCACCTGAACGGATTATTATATTGGATGCGTAGTGCGCCGTACTGCTTCCGCGAATACGCCATTTACATACTGCTCGTGTAGAAGGGAACAGGGTGATCTTGACGTCCCTCGAGCAAGGTGTAAATCTTAAATGAATGTCCCCACCTCGAGACCACCCTCCCGACGGAGTTCCTCCGCGTTGAGCGCGGAGCAGCGCACGGTGGCGTGTGCCAGTTCGCAGGCGGCGGGCAGCAGCGCCGCCTCGCGCTCCGCGAACAGCTGCTCGGCCTCCACCTCCAGCCGCGCCGTGCTCAGCAGCTGCGGGTAGCCCGCATACTTGTACGGAGCCAGTACTGCACACATGTTTTTATTCTTCATGTACATTTTTGATACAAAGACGGACTTAATGGCAGAAAGCATTCTCTGTCAATCTTTCGGTTTATGGAAAAGATAAATGTAGGTACAAAAACTATATAATTAAATACAAACATATATATACACAAACATACATATGTGTGTGTGTGTACATATGATAATTATTATTCACGATGGTTGCTGAAGATATGTACTCCTATACTATTTTTGTTATAACAATAACTGCAATATATATTTATTCAATTACTACAATCAGTTCACAGTCTCCCTATTCATATTTACATATATCTTCTACATATATCTTGTTCAAATTTTCAATTGCTATTCAAATACTGTTTTATTGATTCACTCAAGTTAAATGCATTTTTGTAAACTAGTAGTGGATGATAATCGATGTTAATACAGTTTTATTAAAAATTAATTAAATTAAATTAATTATTTTTAGTTTTATATGAGAAAAAAGTTCTCTTATATAAGATATTTAGCAAGATATAAAAGTAGGAATTGACTTTAATTTTTTTTATATTACTTCTTTTGTTACAAACTGCACCAATTTCCAAACAAATTTTTCAGTTTCGCCCGCTGGTTGAATGAGACAGTATGCCCAATGGCACTAAGTCCGCATGTTAGGCACTTTGTGGAAAAAAGTTTAAATATATATAATAAATAGATTACCGTCAGAATACCGCTGGAATAGAATAGTCTGCGTGCGAAGAATCAGCACAATGTTGTTTGTGTTGGGGCCGTCGCCGGTCCAAACGTTTCTGCTGCACAGGAACTCGTACGCCTGGTTGACTGATTCGAAACGATCCTGGAACACAATAGTTATAGTTACCACTAGCTGCCCGCCCCGGCTTCAACGAAGCACAGAAACAATTTTTTGGTTTTGTAATACAAAAAAAGGGTATGGTAACTGAATATAAATGAATGTCTATCTATCAATATTGACATTTATTCTGTTAATCATAGCTTCTTTTTCTATTTCTTTTTCTTTAACTATTCTTCTTCTTAACTACTACTAAACTTCTTAAAAATCATTAGTACTAGAAATTTTGTTTAGTTAGAGTTTCGTATGGCTTCACTACATGGCGTTAAAATCACAATAGATCTCAGTAGGGTTTCGTAAGTAGAAAATTGTATGTGGATTGAATGTTTCCCTGACTCTTAGATATCCGACTCTTAGATATCACCCTCTTTGGCAGACCTATCCCGTGGAAAAAGTCTGTCAAATATTTAGGCGTCACCCTCGACAATCACCTAAATTTTACTAAACACATTCAAAACGCTCGATCCAAAGCGGCCTTCGTCTTAGGTCGTCTTCACCCTTTAATTAACGCCCGCAGCAAACTGTCCCTCAGACACAAGCTGCTTCTTTACAAAACATGCGTCCGGCCAATCATTTCCTACGCAAGTGTCGCCTTCGCGCACGTGCATAAAAGAAAAATAAATAAACTTCAAGTGATACAAAATCGCTTCATTCGTCGAGCCACCGGTGCTCAGTGGTTCCAGCGCAATATCGACCTCCACTGCGACCTTAACTTGCCGAGCGTCAAACAACACTTTAAAACACTCTCTAAGAAACATTTTGAGAGATCCGAATCCACTGGTGGTACAATCGGTAAATTATTCACCCGATTTAAACGCGCGCCCGAAAAGACGACGCCCGCGTAACGTGTTACACGATCCGGACGACGAAACAGCGTCGTTCGGATCCACTCACGACACCAACACTCACACGCACCCCGGCTCTAGCCGAGCACGTAGAGTAGGGAACACTTCTACACCGGCCGCTTACACGAGATTCTCTCACGTACCCGGTCGGTTCTCACCCCCTAGACCTTAGGGTCTATGGGACTAATAGGGACTATAGTTACTAAAATTCAATCCTCCTCTACATGTTAAACGTAGAATCATGACGAGTTTAAAATCAGCACACACACATATGTGTACCTCCGACACGGCGTCAGGCCGATGGAGTCTGCGATTTGCGCAGATTCCCAATTATATTTTACTTGCCCTGAATACGATAAAGCTGTTAAAGCCAATAGGCTACCAGCATTAACATCTTCGAATCCAATCCAATTATTGAATGTTTCAATATTTATAATCTTGTTCGAGCATTTGGTTATACATACATACACAAGTATGGTGCATGCGACGAAGGGAGAGTGAGAACTAATAGTGGAAACTGAAAGAGAAAAAAAATTTATTATTATATAACTCACCCGTCCCTCCGGGTTCTTGTCGGGATGGAACTGGTGCGCGAGACGGTAGTACGCCTTTCGTACGGCCGCCTCGTCATGGGCGCCCGCTTCCAATCCCAACGCGGCGTACGCCTCTCCCACAGTCATAGACGGCGCTTTCTTCTCCACTTCATGTCGCCACGCCTCTAGAACGTCTTTTAGGAGTCGTACCTGAAATATTAAAATTATTAAGCGGCAATAGCCTAATTTGTGAGAGATTAAACCAAGTGTTCATAAACAGTATCAAAAATAATGTTTTTTTTAACACGAGCACAAGATCACGTAGATGTGATCGACATTGATATCATCGGTGAAAACATTTGAAAAGCGCTATAAGTTTTTTTATTTATTTATTAAAAATACGCGGCATACACAAATTTAAATAAGTTTTTCCATATACCGTCGTGATGAAGTGGTAGTATATAGAGTATGTCGAGTGGGTGCGTGTGCGCAGTTCATATCTTGGACCACACATTGCGCTGAATACACTATTTTGAAATTCTCAACAAATTTTTGACTATTTAAAAATATAAATCTATGAATTACAATGATAAAATGTAATTCATAGATTATACACTGCTCACGACAATATTTCGAAAGCTACTAACAGCGTAAACTCATGGGGTCCGGAATGGACGAGTTGGGGAAGTGCGCAATGAGGAACACATGAAATAAGAATGATTCGTGTGAATAGGGCAATGGTAGGGTGGTTTTATTGACATTTTCAAAAGCGAAAAACAGCGTGAACTCACGAAATCCGATATGAGCCAGTCGGGGAAGCGCGCGGTGTCGCACATATGGATCAAGAACGATTCGTGTGAATAGGGCAATGGTAAGATCGTTCTATTGGCATTTTCGAAAGCGATAAACAACGTGAACTCACAGGGTCCGGTATGGGCCAGTCGGGAAAACGCGCAGTGTCGCACAGATGGCGCAGGTAGAACATGCTGCAGAACAGCTCGTTGTTGAGCTGCGGGTAGCGCACCGCGGGGATGGCGAGGTAGGGGTAGCGCGCTGCCACGTGCGCACGCAGCCGCGGCGTGAACTCGCCAATGTGAGCGGATACCTTCATTATCAGCATGCGTCTGCACAACAACATTAGTGTTCCTCAACTTATGCATATGTCGTCATATTAGAATTAATATGATTATTTAATTATTTTATGCAATAGACAAAACTAATTTTATATGTATTTTGGCGCCATCTGTTGGTAGATTATGTAAGAATAATGTTGGTTTATATAAAATAATTATAATAATTGTAATTTGTGTGAAATAAATTATTTAAAATTCGTATAAATATATAATTTGAATATTGAGATGTATTTTAGGAATCGTTTTGCAGTAATATCATTTTTTGTCAAAAAATAACAATATATTTTTTAATAATATATGCTATGCTGAAGCAAATCTATTTTTAGATTCTTTGTTCACTGTATGTCATTGTTTGCCTTTACAATTTTGTGTATAAAAGTCTAAATTTAGTAGGGTCGAGATTCATTCTAATTCGAACCTCCGTGGAAGCCGAAATATATCATTGGTTAACTTACGCACATATATTAATAATACAAGATGTTCTCGTATCAGTGTAAAAAATGTGTCCGCTTGTAGCTTATTACAAAATATCGTATTTTAAAATATATTATTTTTTTATCAAACAAAATTAGAAAGTGTGTCATGGCAATGAACCCCACCATGCTACTGTGTTAAAAAGGTCATTGATCCCTTTAACAAAGCATTGACATACCTTTATTTTTGTGAATGTGTTAGGCGAGTAACAAAATGTGCGCATAAAACCAGTAAGTAAAATTTCTACCAGTAAGGACTTGAAAAATTTGACAAGTTTGGCTAACAATTTACTACACTTCTTTTTATAAGAAAAAGAGCATCTAAGTATTTTAATATCCCATACCTCATTTCCGAGTTCCAAATTGCCTCGGGCGTATCCCATTCTCCCAAGAAGATCTGTGCGAATTTCTCAGCCCCGTGGTTTTCTAGATAGCAGACCATAGCCTCCGGTAACAACTGTCCCAGTATCGAACGCTGCATTATATCCGAAGTCGACTGAAACGTGACAAACACAATTGTTTTATTTATTTGTCACACAAAGTAGTGTGTGTTAATACAATAACAAGTGATATATATAACAACATATTGAAAATTTGTCTGTAGTGGCGATAGTCTTTTCCTAACGTTGTATGCATATCGACGCAATAATGCGAAAACTATTTTATTGCAATTCGGAATCCGAAAAAAATACTGCCTCGAATGGTCAGGCTCATAGTTATGCGACCAATAGAAAATTTTGTACAGCGTTGAAACTGACTGTTTTTGAATGATCAGATACAACTTTTACCGAAATCCTAAAAGATTTTTTTGTTGCTCTGATGGTAAGTTTTTTATTTTGCGGTTTACTATATTTTCGCTTTCTTTTCATATGTCTATTAAAATAGATCATCATGACCTAATTGATATTTCCGTATCGTTATAAATATATGTATTGACTAAAGGTATTGGTATTCAAATCTGGGCCGTCCATGAATTACGTAACATTGTTAAGGTTACAGACAGTGATATATTTATATCTTTCTCACCTAAGCCACTCTAAATGCTAGTTCGATGTAATTCAAGACTCATATTTTTTTATTTCGACACCACAAGTTACAATATTATTAGTATTCAGATTACAATATAAGAATAACTCTTATGTGGCGTGCCATTGCCTAATCTAAGGGTGAGCTTATATTTCAGATCACTAGCCTTCCCACCCTCTATTTCTATATTTGACTATCCCCGTTTGTATCTGTCGGTTCTTCTGTCTATCTCTATTTATCTGTCTATGTTTGTATGTCTGTCTCTCTCTCTCTATCTCTATGTCTATATGATTATGTTTATGTGTATGTGCGTGCGTTCGTGTGTGTGTGTTATATGCATAATAATTATAAACTTATGTTAGTAATTATTTTAACCTCTTACCTGGTCCGCTCTAAATGCTTGCTTCATATGCGTCAGCCGCAAGAACCTCGCAATCGGTAGGAGATTGGATCCCGTGTACAATAACATGAAGAAAAATACTCCAGTTAAATACAGTTTTGATATTTCCGGGTTGTCTTGCATCACTTCGTACAGCAATGTCGCCACCTGCACGTTTACGTATATATGCTATTTTTATTCTCGTAAATAAAAAACAATACTTTAAAGAATCAATTCTATGAATCGTTTCTTTAAACACACTTTTAAAATATTTCGTTTAAATTAAGATTCATTCATAAAAATAATCAATCGCTAGCCTAAGATTGTCCACACATTTGTAACAATATTGGATGTCCACACATTAGTAGCAAATATGGAACAATATTGATGGAAAGTCAAAAGTTTTACTTAGCTAAGATCCGCGACAAACAATATAATAACAGAAAATTAATAATGTGTGTCTTCCTGCTGGATGAAGTGCATTTATTTGGAACTTAAACCAACAACTTACCGAAAATCGCCCATCAACTTCGGTAAGTTGTTGGTTTAAGTTTCAAATAAATCCACTTCATCCAGCAAGAAAACACACATTATTAATTTTCTGTTATTGTTTTGCTTGTCGCAGATCTTAGCTAAGTAAAACTTTTGACTTTGCACATAATAACGCCTCCATTAATAATGGAACAATATTTCTCGTTCTGTATGATGAAAAAAAAAATATATTTTTTTTTTGTGTAAAAAAAAAAGATATTTTGAGATAAATTAAGAGTGGCTAATTTTGTTACTAATGTAAGAACAAAACATAGGTAAGTTTCATTTAGTCAATCGTTATATTTAACAATAACTAAAATTATTAGGTGTACAAATAAGTTTCCGCAGTTTTTTATAAAAAATTAGGAATTTATTGTAAAGGAAAAGTACATTACGTTTTATTCAAAGTATTTTCCATCATTTGCCACTACTTTTCCCCATCTCTCTGGCAACATTCGGATACCCCGTCGAAAAAACTCTTCATCTTTTGACGCTATCCACAAATCTACCCAATTTTTGGTGTCTTCATATGTTGTGAAGCGCTGCTCAGACAGACCATGTGCCATCGACCGGAACAGGTGATAATCAGAAGGGGCTAAGTCTGGTGAATACGGCGGGTGGGGTAAAACTTCCCAGTTGAGTGTTTCCAAGTATGTTTTTACCGGCGCCGCAACATGTGGACGAGCATTATCGTGTAAAAGAATAATTTTGTCGTGTCTGGAGTAGTAATGGGCGCGTTTTTCCTTAAGTGCCCGACTCAATCTCATCAATTGTGTTCGGTAGAGAGCTCCAGTAATGGTTTCGCTTGGTTTCAGCAATTCATAATACACGACACCAAGCTGATCCCACCAAATACACAGCATGAGTTTTTTTCCATGAATATTCGGCTTAGCTGTCGATGTTGATGGTTCGCCGGGCTTAACCCATGACTTTCTCTTCTTTGGATTATCGTAGTGAATCCATTTTTCGTCACCAGTGACTATACGATGCAAAAAACTCTTTTTTTTATTCCTGGCAAGCAGCATTTCACTCATGCATAATCGGCGTTCAACGTCTCTCGGCTTTAGTTCATATGGAACCCAATTTCCTTGTTTTTGAATCATTCCTAACGATTTTAAACGATGAGAAATTGCTTGTTGAGTCACTTGTAGAGTAAGTGCAAGTTCTTTTTGCGTTTGGGACGAATCTTCCTCCAATAGTACTTCTAATTCCATGTCTTCGTACACTTTCGGCCTTCCACTGCGTTCTTTGTCTTTAACGTCAAACTCACCGTTCTTAAACTTTTGAAACCATTCCTGACAACTTCTCTCACTTAAAGCAGCTTCACCATATGCTTCTAGAAGCAATCGATGCGCCTCAGCTGCAGATTTTTTCACATTAAAGAAGTAAATCAAAAGTTCCCGCAAATGATGCTTATTCGGAATAAAACTTGACATTTTTGCACGAAAAAAATTACGTGATGCTGATACGGAATCACTAGTACTTTAAGGTTATGGTGTTGCCAGATGACTAAACTTGGGATATTACGTTTTACATCTGACAATTTCTCCATAACCTTCTGGTGGGGCCATCTTTTGACAAACCGCGGAAACTTATTTGTACACCTAATATATTTCGTACCTTTTCAACTATAATGGGATCGAAAGTTAGCAAAAGTTGAACAACATGCGCCAAACAAGATGGCTCTGACAGTATTCTTTTCACTCTCGGAAGCGGTCTTATTACGGCGTCTTCTTCGTCTCTGTAAACAATGTAAATTGTTTTTTATAATATAGGAAGGCAAACGAGCAACTGCGTCACCTAATGAATTTCAAAATCCAACGTTCAAGCTCATGATCTTTTCTCTTTAAGTAACATGTAACAATTGGTCCTTCGAGCCAGATCTTCTTCTTGTCGTGTCAGTGACTCGCCTTCTATTCGCCTATTTTTCCAGCCCAGTAATTCGCCACTACAACGGTAGCAGCATTTCGCCTCCATAAAATCTTGGAATGTGCAGGTGTTAGGGCACAGTGAGTAGACGTTACCGGCTACATAGACTGACTTGCGGCCCCTCAATCACACATTTGCTCAGGTTATGACTCCAACGACCCACCTGTGTACGAAGTCTGTTAAGAGATTTCCACGTAGGCCATTGCAGATCGTAGCTAGGCGGAAGCTTCTTTTCACTCTTTTGTTGGCGTACGAAGTTGAAGGGGACAGGATGTTTTATTTTCCACCGCACAACCCGCTCCTAAATAGGAAGCTTTTACGCCTTTTTAGCCTAGCCGGAGAGAGTTTGGTTGTAGAATGGATTATGTGATTGAGCCAGATAGAACGTGTTATGTTACCGGAATGAGTAATAACTGGTTCAAATCAAACGAAATAGACTGCTTAACAATTGGTTTTTCGCGATTAATTTGAAATATTATCTTACCGGCTGGGGTAATATCTGGTGCAGGTAATGAGTAAGTCGAGGATGGTGGCTGCGAGCGCACTCTCGTCGAGCACGGCAGCGCCCCGCGCCACCAGCGACCACTTGAGCTGCGGCACGCCCCCCACCGCGCGCCACCCCTCCATGCTGTTAGCCCAGCACTTCGTCTTGTGTGTGACTTCACCTGACTTGTACAGCTCCTTCATCTGTATTTTCACGCATGAAATTGGACAATCAAGCCAAATATAAATTAATACTTCGCTCTGACTGTATACATATATACGCCTTCGAAGAATGACCATTGATATAAGAAGAGCGTATATATATGCGAATATCAATGGAAAAGTAGAGGAAGACCAAGAAAAACATACCTTGATAAAATTGCAGAAGTTTTTAGGGAAAGGTTAGGTCAAGAGTACCCTTAAACTGCTTGGTGAGCTTGCATGAGCAGAGTGATGAGTGTGGAGGAAGCAAGGAAAGTATGCCGAGATCGTAGCAGATGGACATCTGTGGTCTCTGCTTACATACATACATACATACATATCGTCACGCCTGTCTCCCGTAAGGGTAGGCAGAGACCACAGATCTCCATCTGCTACGATCTCGGCATACTTCCCTTGCTTCCTCCACACTCATTATTCTCCTCATGCAAGCCCGCCGGTTGAGGGTACTCTTGACCTGGCCCTTCTTAAAAAGTTCAGCAATCTGGTCAAGGTACGTTTTTCGTGGTCTTCCTCTTCCGGCCCTTCCATCTACATTCGCAAGGTAATTTCTTTTGCCAGTCGTCTTTCATCCATCCTCTCTATATGTCCAAACCATCTAAGCATCCCTTTTTCTACTTTTGTCACAACACCTTCTTTTACTCCACATTGCTCTCTCTGCTTACCCCCACGAGAAACAAACATGACAATATATATATATATATATATATATATATATATATATATATATATATATATATATATATATATACATATATATATACATATATATATATATATATATATATATATACATATATATATATATATATATATATACATATATATATATATATATATATATATATATATATATATATATATATATACGCTCTACAAAAGTGGGTGCGCGGGTACGAAGAGCATATATTATACGTTCATACCATATATACTTTAATTCCATACTTTACATGAGATACTTTTTTTAATCAATTACCTGGCAACGCTGCATGTCTCAAACAATTGACTTTAATGAAATGTGTCGTCTGCAGTAGACGAGGAAAAAAACGTGAGTAGAGAGACGAGGTACTATCGTTCACAATGTGATGATGGCTTATGTGTGATGCCATGCTTTCGGCTTATGATACCAAACTTGATTATTAATATTATGTTCTTCATTAGATACTTCACAAAATCATATGAACATTATAATATAATTCGTTTTTCACAGTTACGTAAGCGTTTTGGGCTTCTGCCCAATTTCAGCGAAATCGGTCCATAAATAACGAAATTAGTTTCTAAGGAAAAACAAATTTGTTGCTTTTACTATATTCCTAACATTTTTATCATATTTACTCACCTTTTAAACCTTCCCTGGACTTGAAAAATAATTCAAAATTAAAATTAGCCAAATTGGAGACTAATGAACAGCAATTGATTTTTATATATGTAGAAGATTGAATAGAATTGATATTTAAAAAAAAAATATGATTAGAAATTCCTATATTTTAGAAAGTAAGATGATTACTGAATATAATAAGTATTGTAAAATTTAGAGAACATGAAACGACTTGTCATTAGTTCGTATCGTTGCGTACTTCAGCGTTCAGTAATGCGCTCCAGTCACAGCGATCGCATTTGACGCGGGCACTCCGTAGCGAAAGTGTTAAACGGGCGCATAATCTACTGCGGTACACTACTAGCTCTTAAGAAAAAGTGACTAAGCTTGTTACCTGTTGGAAGCTGACGGGGCCCTTCCTAAGCACCTTGTCGCCATGCTCCAAATTATAGTACCACTCGCGTTCCCCAGCAGTGGCGGCGGGCTGCGAGGGCGCCTCCAGTACATTGCTCTGCGCGGGCACCATGGCGCGCGAGGTGTGCAAGTGCGCCAGCGTCATCAGCTCCACCAGGATCCTAATTTTTTAAAATATATATTTAATGACAACTGAATGTACATTACGGACAAATACATATAAACATGCACACACATAAACACAGACACACACGCACGCACACACATATTTTAATATATAATGTTTAAGGTTTTATATTTATTTCTCTTATAAATTAGAAATAAGGGGTGGAAGGCTAGTGACCTGAGATACAGGCTCATCCCTAGTTCAGGCACTAGCCCGCCACATAAGTGTTATTCGCACTCTATATTTTAACCCATACCTGTAACTTTGTGTGTGTCAAATAAATGATTGTTATTATTATTATCATCCTGCACCTTCTGCATTTCACCACTGAACACGCTACCTAACCCAATCTTCGCCTTCACGCATCCAGTTATGTCAGCTGCTATATTATGCACGACTTAAAGCCAATCGGTGTGAGGGGCTGGAAGGAAAAAGCTAAACGAAGAACCGACTGGAAAAATATACTGAACCAGGCTAAGGCACACCCGCGGCTGTAATGCCTTGATGATGATGATATATTATGCAGATCATTGCTCCACCGAACTCATGGATATTCCACACTACGTTTGTTAAGACGATCTCCACTTCAGCACTCGTCTACTCCAATGGTTGTCGATTCTTTTCTACTTATATCAAGCATTATTGAATGTCGAAACAGCATATTCTTCTAGAGTCACCGACATACCGATTCGAATTAGCAAACTGACTTCAATCGTTTAATTAAATTATATTAAATTAGCAAACGTGACCAGCCCATTGCCGCTTGGCAATGAACTGGTCACGTTTGTCGAAGATCCGACAATCGATGGAGCAAACGAGTGTTGGAGTGGAGACCGCGTCTCGGTAAACGTAGTATGGGACGCCCCCCGGCTAGATGTTGCGACGATCTGCGCAGGGCGGCTGGCAGAAACTCGATACGTAAAGCCGAAGATCGGGCTAGGTGGCGCTTCATGGGGGAGGCCTACGTCCGGCAATGGACTGCCGCAGGCTGTTGATTAATTGATTGATTGATATTCTACCATTGAAAAATTCCGCATTTTATAATATAACACATTTTAGGGCCTTTGCCAACCCATAGAATACATATTCACACCACACCACGTTAAACCACAATTTGTTCGGACAAATTGATAAAAAACACAAATAGATAAAGTACCTTATACCATTCCATTCCAAAATCTCACTAACATTCTTCTTATGTAATATCAACTTTGACAGGAACTGTACTAATCTGTCTCTTTCCATTCGGTCGCATGTCTGAAATGATTAAATTGTTTATTAATTTGACACACCCTAACTGGCCAATTAAATTTATTATATTTTGCATTTCAGATATGAAAGCTTTATATAGTACTAGATGGCCCGGTGAACTTCGTTTCACCTACCATTTATGTTCCCATGTATTTATCTTTTCCTGGTATGTTAGTAGGTACTTAAATATGCAATCCTTTCAAAATCGCACAAAAAACACGACGGTTTTGTATAACAACACGTCCGTTAGTTGATAAAGCTGACACGAACGCCATCTATTGAAATTAATTGGAAATAAAAGGAAGAAATAGAATTTTTAATTTTCAAGCTGTTCTTTTATGTTTTCCCTTTATTTTATTGTTCCCAATATTAGAGCAAACAAAATTAAAAAAATATATTCGAATCGGTCGAGCCATTTTTTACTTTTAGCGAGACTTACAAAATAGCTCTCCATTTTTATATATACAGATAATCTGCTAATGTAAAATTGAAAAATTCGCTTTAGAACACGAGGAAAATTAATCATAATTTCTACAATAGAATTGAGTGAACGCAAAATAAGTTAACTACTAACCCTATCCAACATTTGAACAATATATTTGGTGTCTGCAAATGATCCAATATCTTCAAAATATCTCCCATAGACAATGGTCATAGCTTGGAGGCACATACACTTCATCTCGACCTTCGGTGTTGATAAGAAGCGATGATAGAGGTCATTGAAGAATTCATATCTGAAACAATATTATTTCATATATTAAAAAAAGCTTATAAAAAGCTGTATTGTATTTTACATTACATGAAAATAGGTGCTAAGTTTTATTCAAAATTTGAATTTAATTATTCTCCAAAGCCAAGGACATAAGCAAAAGCTCCACTATCATTGGCTAATAAAAATATATAGTGTTGGGGCGAAACACGTGTGGTTTACAAGATGGAAAAGTGATAGTGTGTGTTTGGTGTTGTGTATAGTGGTTGGTGGGTGGAGAATTGATGGCCGATTTTCGGTAAGTTTTTGGTTTGAGTTCCAAATATATCCACTTCAACCAGCAGAAAAACACACATTACTAGTTTTCTGTTATTGTTTTGATCTTAGCTAAGTAAAACTTTTGACTGTCCACATAATGATGGATTTCCGCAAAGTAACCTGACTCCGTTATTAAAAATAATAAAGACAAAAAGTTCTAATAGAACAGGTAATTTTACAGTAAATATGTTATACTTTTAATACAGCTAAAACAAGCCTACACATTTCTCAAAGGCCAGCATCGCTTCTACAATGTCTATGGCACTGCGCCTGCTCATTTGCTTCCTATCCCGTAAAAAAAATAAAACAGTTCTCCTGTTCAATCGATTTGATATCATTTATTAAATGAACTTGCACTAATAAGATGCTAGCTAGCTACTCGCCCCGACTTCAGCACGGATTCGCATTTTTTTCACTAGGTATACACCTAATGAAAAAAATGAGAATCTTCCCTTTTCTTATCACGATAAACCTTGTCGACGAAAACGAAAACACACGAAACTTCAGAGGAATAATAACAGAGTAATTGAATATGAATTAATGACAATGTATCTTCTTTTGTAAATAATAGTAAAATTATTTATTTAGCGATAGGCGATTTAAAATAAAGGAAAAGAGAAAACCTTTTTTTTCGTCTTTCCGTACAATTTTGTGAAAATTATCTTTTATACAAACCTTGTCGTGATAATAACAAACACAATAAAAAAGAACTATCTGATTTAGTGCAGTCATTCTGAAGTTATTCACGTACATACATATCGGCGATTCTTTTTTATTTATAATATAAGAACATCTTGTGTATATTAGCATCCATGCGTATATGTGTACGTACGTGCGTACGTGCGTGCGTATGAACGTGCGAGCCTGCGTATGTGTGTGAATGTATATGCGTGTGTATATATGTTTGTGTGAGTTTACTCACGACTTCCGTATGGGGCTATCGTCGTTGTCTCGCTCTAGCAGTATGCGCAAGTAATAATCGCCGATCTTGACTTCATTCTGCAGGCATTGATAATGCAGCTCCAGTTCAGCGTGGTTCCAAGAGGTCAACGTGTTGCCCGCCACCTCCCGATCCGAGGCGAATGCACGAAGCTCGCTTTCTAGAGCGTTGCGCAACTCTTCACGCGTCTATAATGTAGATAATTTTTAACTTAATATTTAACACAACGTAATTCTAAGGAATGATACTTTTTAAGAATAAAGTTACAATAAGTATAAGACACAAGTAACTCCTCCACCGGAATTAGGTTGCCTATGAATCTGCCAGATTTTGCAAGTCGTAAAGACATGTCGAAAGAATGGCCGTTTTTAAACCATCTGAAGTCATTTCTAATACCCCTACAGAAAAGACGCGATAGTTCCAGGAAGCGTTGAAAGGACTGCATCCAGAAAGATCTGACTATCCTAAGGAAAAAACAAATTGAAAGCGCGTTGCCTTCTTATCTACATCATAGAGATGGCCTGACACCATTGCGCTGTGGAAGTCTATGGGCGGCGTTGAATGCTTTCCATCGCGTGACACGCCTGCTCGCTTACTATCCTATCCCATAAAAAATAGCTATATGAAATTATATACTCACGGTATGATTCCAAATGAGGTTAGGCAGCGCATGGTCTCGGTGGAACTGGTAGTAGAAGAGGGGCCAGTTGGCGTCGGACTTAAGCCGCTCGCGTCTACGACGTAGGACCACCGGTCTCTCGCGTACCTCCCGCCCCACCCCCGTCACCCCCGCACCGGCACTTCCCGTCACCGCGCGCGCACGTTGGGCCCAATGCTGAAGGGCCAACGACGCGTAGTGCTGACGGGAGATAGGAAATGTGAACACTTTTCTAAACACTAAAGGTGCTACCGCTACAGTAAGATTTCACGAGATCATACACATCCAATTATATAAAGCGGACGAGCCGTGCGGCCGAGCGCGCTTGCGTGTTCGTACCTGTTTAGTACCGCTCGCAGTGAGCAGGCGTGCCGCTTCATATAATGTATAAAGCGGCTAAGTTGAGAGCAAAAAGAATGGCCGCCATTGTTCTTTGATGAGCTGAGAGAGCAAAGAACAATGGCCGCCATTGTTCTTTGCCGCCGCACCGCTTGGCTAAGCGGACGCATATAATTGGCCCTAAACCGCTTTCGCTTTTTACCTTTATACCTACTCTAAATTTAAGACCTGAATCTGATTACATTGTTCTTGACAGTGTAGTCAAACAGTTTTGTTTTAGAATTGAGTCAAAACTAAGAGTACTAGAAAGGATATGTTGTCTGTAAGGACACTGATGGCGCTGAGATTAGCTGTAGCGATAAAATTGATGTTGTGTCTTCTACTCCCTAGATGTCACTGTATTATTTTGTCATTTAATATAATGTGTTAACATGTACCGTGTGAAATTTACTCAATCCAAAAGGACGCAATTATAAACAGCAGCTATTAGGTGTACAAATAAGTTTCCGCGGTTTGTCAAAAGATGGCCCCACCAGAAGGTTATGGAGAAATTGTCAGATGTAAAACGTAATATCCCAAGTTTAGTCATCTGGCAACACCATAACCTTAAAGTACTAGCGATTCCGTATCAGCATCACGTAAGTTTTTTTCGTGCAAAAATGTCAAGTTTTATTCCGAATAAGCATCATTTGCGGGAACTTTTGATTTACTTCTTTAATGTGAAAAAATCTGCAGCTGAGGCGCATCGATTGCTTCTAGAAGCATATGGTGAAGCTGCTTTAAGTGAGAGAAGTTGTCAGGAATGGTTTCAAAAGTTTAAGAACGGTGAGTTTGACGTTAAAGACAAAGAACGCAGTGGAAGGCCGAAAGTGTACGAAGACATGGAATTAGAAGTACTAGTAACTAAGATTCGTCCCAAACGCAAAAAGAACTTGCACTTACTCTACAAGTGACTCAACAAGCAATTTCACATCGTTTAAAATCGTTAGGAATGATTCAAAAACAAGGAAATTGGGTTCCATATGAACTAAAGCCGAGAGACGTTGAACGCTGATTATGCATGAGTGAAATGCTGCTTGCCAGGAATAAAAAAAAGAGTTTTTTGCATCGTATAGTCACTGGTGACGAAAAATGGATTCACTACGATAATCCAAAGAAGAGAAAGTCATGGGTTAAGCCCGGTGAACCATAAACATCGACAGCTAAGCCGAATATTCATGGAAAAAAACTTATGCTGTGTATTTGGTGGAATCAGCTTGGTATCGTGTATTATGAATTGCTGAAACCAAGCGAAACCATTACTGGAGCTCTCTACCGAACACAATTGATGAGATTGAGTCGGGCACTTAAGGAAAAACGCGCCCATTACTACTCCAGACACGACAAAATTATTCTTTTACACGATAATGCTCGTCCACATGTTGCGGCGCCGGTAAAAACATACTTGGAAACACTCAACTGGGAAGTTTTACCCCACCCGCCGTATTCACCAGACTTAGCCCCTTCTGATTATCACCTGTTCCGGTCGATGGCACATGGTCTGTCTGAGCAGCGCTTCACATCATATGAAGACACCAAAAATTGGGTAGATTTGTGGATAGCGTCAAAAGATGAAGAGTTTTTTCGACGGGGTATCCGAATGTTGCCAGAAAGATGGGGAAAAGTAGTGGCAAATGATGGAAAATACTTTGAATAAAACGTAATGTACTTTTCCTTTACAATAAATTCCTAATTTTTTATAAAAAACTGCGGAAACTTATTTGTACACCTAATATAAACATTCTTTTCCGTTATAATTGATATATATTTATTTTCTAAAATATACCAAAGATTGCGACTAAGAGCACATCCTGCCTAGTTGCTTTTTTTATACAAAAGAGGTAGGTAAATGTGCTAGCGGGTCACCTGATAGTAAATAATCACTGCCGCCCACGGACATCAGTAACACGAAAGGTTCTCACTACTGATGCTTTACCAACCCTAAAATAATATGTGAAGAGAAGTTATAAGGGAAGTAAATGAAATCGATTTTCTGAATCAATGTATCCAGCGAAAGAAAACCGGTAACAGAAAAATGCTGATAGTATTTTAACGTATATGGACAGTCAAAAGTTTTACTTAGCTAAGATCCGCGACAAGCAAAACAATAACAGAAAACTAGTAATGTGTGTTTTTCTGCTGGTTGAAGTGGATTTATTTGGAACTCAAACCAAAAACTTACCGAAAATCGGCCATCAATTCTCCACCCACCAACCACTATACACAACACCAAACACACATTATCACTTTTCCATCTTGTAAATGAAACCGAATCTTTTCGGTTGTCTTCCGTAGAGTCTACTATACCTGAAGATGCCTCGTGTTGGGACGAAACACGTGTCGTTTACAAGATGGAAAAGTGATAATGTGTTTGGTGTCGTGTATAGTGATTGGTGGGTGGAGAATTGATGGCCGATTTTCGGTAAGTTTTTGGTTTAAGTTCCAAATAAATCCACTTAACCCAACGGAAAAACACACATTATTAATTTTCTGTTATTGTTTTGCTTGTCGCGGATCTTAGCTAAGTAAAACTTTTGACTGTCCATATAGTGATGGATTTCCGCAAAGTAACGCCTGACTCCATTAATAAGTATTTTAACGCCCATATTCTGTGAGACAAAGACACGGTCGCGGGTATATGTATTGTCTGCCGATATTTATACCGTCTGGTAAGCTCGCCAATCCGCATTGGACAATTGGTGGATTAACGTCCATTTCTCCAGGAATGGAGAGGTCCGGGGTCAGCAATGAGAAATACATGTGCTGTGAAAAAAAATTCTATGAGTGATTTCCGATAGACTAGATCATTTAAATCGTGCCGTGTCATGAACCTACGTACCACTTCTATAATCTGCTTTTGATAATGTTACCTCTATGTGCTTTTCAACGTATTTGACCTGTCGCTCCAGCGCCTCCCAGTGCGGGGCGCGTTGTTTGATGGTGGCCTGCACTAACTGCAGGTTGTCTCTTTCCTCCACGCGCTCTTCTTCCAACGCCGCGGCTGGTGGCGCTTCTGTCGATTCGAGGAACGCCAAAAGTCCTGATGGCTGTAAAAACAACATGATGCTTATTTCTTTTCTAAGAATGTATTATATGCGGAGAGTTTTAATTTCTTATTTTATTCATATTTTACTCCATCCCATGATACATACACTGCCGACCAAAAGTTTGAAACCACTAATAAAAATCTTTATTACTAACAAAATATTTCAAATGTATTCTATTGGTATTAAAGAATTTCTAAGAGTCTTTCTTTCTAAGAGTTTGTTTTTTAGATTTTAAGGTCTATGTTTCAAAATATTAATGGGTGCCGCCCAAGGAGCAGATATATACTCTATATCATAGTCTCCGAGAGACAAGCGTGACGATATGTATTTATTAGATATATTTTTATATATAGGAGATGGAGATCTGTGGTCTCTGGAACCAAACAGAGACCACAGATCTCCATCTCCTATGATCTAGGAATACGTTCCTTGCTTCCTCCACACTCATTACTCTCCTCAAGCAAGCCCGCCGGTTAAGGGTACTCGTGACCTGGCCTTTCTTAAAAACTTCAGCAAATTGGTCAAGGTATGTTTTCCGTGTTCGTCCCCTACCGACCCTTCCATCCACATTCACAATGTAAATTTCTTTTGTCAGTTGTCTTTCATCCATCCTGTCTATGTGCCCAAACCATCTAAGCCTCTCTTTCTGAACTTTTGTCACGGCACCTTCTTTTACTTCACATCGTTCTCTTATATCTTCATTTCTTATTTTATCATTCAAATTTACACCACACATTCTTAACGCTCTCATTTCCACCGCATTCAGTCTGTTTTCATGACACTTCTGCCAAACACAACTTTCAGTACGGTATATTAGAATCGAAACAAGTACCAGATGGTATAGTCAATATTTTTATGATCTGCTCATTACCAATTATTTTGAGCTTCCGAAAAACATATTTATTAAGTGAGTTTTCATTGATTTTATCTTTTTCTATCTTAGTGTGAGCTCGTCGATGTTACAATGAAGACATCTTAGAATGGGAAAGCTCGCGAAATTATCAGTGAAACTAGTGCTATAGTTGTTGTTTCTGCCGCGCGATTGCCTCTCAACTTAAGTTGTTGAAGCCTTGTACGCCTAACGTGACTTTAATTTAATATGGTTTTAAAAAACCTTACCATGATACGCCGCAGCAGTTCGTGTGCAGGCGCGTGGTCGACGAGCCACAGCGCCACCAGATGGCGCGCCAAATGCCGGAGGTGCAGGCGCGCGGGCTGGCCGGCGGGTTGATACAGCGCGGCCAATAGATGTCGAGGCAGCGCCGCCTCGGCCAACGCGAGAGCCTGCATCCGCGCCCCTACACCACCGCTGCCCTCCTCCACCAGCGCGCGAGTCACCAGTCCCGCTCCCTTCACAATCGCCAGCGACGGGTGCTGAAAAAAAAACGTCAATATATCCTTCCGATTCTATAGCTTCATTGTTTTTTATTTAAGATGATTAATGAAGTAAGGCTGCATTAATGAACTAAGGTCTGGTCCCTATATTTATAAAAAAATCAATAGTAAAATAAATTATTAAATTTTAAATTAAATTATTCACCCGATTTAAACGCGTGCCCGAAAAAGCGACGCCCGCGTAACGTGTTACACGATCCGGACGACGAAACAGCGTCGTTCGGATCCACTCACGACACCAACACTCACACGCACCCCGGCTCTAGCCGAGCACGTAGAGTAGGGAACACTTCTACACCGGCCGCTTACACGAGATTCTCTCACGTACCCGGTCGGTTCTCACCCCCTTAGACCTTAGGGTCTATGGGACTAATAGGGCCTATAGTTACTAAAGTTCAATCCTCCCCTACATGTTTAACGTAGAATCATGACGAGTTTAAAATCAGCACACACACATATGTGTACCTCCGGCACGGCGTCAGGCCGATGGAGTCTACGATTGGCGCAGATTCCCAATTATACTTTACTGGGCCTTGAATACGATAAAGCTGTTAAAGCCAATAGGCTACTAGCATGAACATCTTCGAAAAAAAAGAACAAAAAATAATTTACTATTAACTCACCGGTGGAATGGAATGCGGTTAACCCTTTTCACTCCACTGGTCAGACTTCATGCAGTCTGTGCATTTTATAAATCTAATTGCGGAACAGCTTGACCGATTCGTTAAGTATGAAAATAGGTCGTAAACTATTTTTTATACCTATATATATACAAATAATTTAGATGACAAAACAACGTTTGCCGGGTCAGCTGGTAAATAATAAATATTAAATCAACATTACAGAATACCTTAGCGTTCATTTTTAGATATATTAATAAATAATACAAATATATGTTTAAAGCTCAAAACTGTTTCTTTTTTTCACATCTTAAAGCAGAAAGATTTTTTTATAAATAAAATAAAAAGTCTTTTATTTAAATAAAAAATAAACGTGCGTAAAATTTTAAAAAATAAATAATTCAAAATTAACTCAAAACTCCCAACTCTAGATTCCCTATTTAACTAAAAATAACAAATCATTATTTTGTCGTTCCTAAAATACCTTCTCCAAATTCTTTACCAGCTGTTGGAATAAAAATTGTATTTATTAATTATATGTAGTAAAATAAAACCTCTAGAACCACAATAGGCTAATGTACATATATCCAGTCAAAAAAACCTCAAGTCTAGTTTAAAGTGGCAGTGTATACCATCAGTCGGTCGAAAATGAAAATGAACATTACGTTACATTAACATGAAAATGTTGACAAAAGTTGAGAAAGGGATGGATTTTAGATGGTTTGGGCACATAGAGAGGATGGATGAAAGATGACTGGTAAAAGAAATTTACGTTGCGGATGTGGATGGAAAGGTCGATAGGGTAAAACCAAGGTAAAAATACCTTGACCGACTTGCCGAAGCTTTTAGAAAAGACCAGGTCAAGAGTACCCTTAACCAGCGGGCTTGCGTGAGTAGAGTGATAAGTGTGGAGGAAGCAAGGAAAGTATGCCGAGAACGTAGGAGATGGAGATCTGTGGTCTCTGACTACCTCTACGGGAAACAGGCGTGACGATATGTATGTATGTAATATGAAAACAAAATCACAAACCTCAAACAACTTAAAAACGACTCGCCCCCGACTGGCGACCATTTCAAGCAGCTGGTCAAACTGTTTGCCGTCGGTGGTCTCGCTGTACGGCACGCACAACGCGAACGTCAAAAAATCCAACATGGCTGCCACCACCAATGCTCCACTACCCGCAGTCTGCAAATAAAAATCTTTGTCTTTCACAAAGAAACAATTTTTTCTCTTTTCCGTCATTAGAAATCACAATATAACTAATAGATGGCGCCATTACTATGATTAACAAAACAAATGTCAGTATTAATAGATTGACATTCATTCATATTCAATAGTCTATTTTTTTTTTCATTAGCTACATCATCCGTTCGAAGCCGAGACGGGCAGCTAGTTTACATAAAAAAAAAAGCAAGTGCACACTTACGACGTGGTCGGCCCACATGGTTAGCAAGCCGGTGAGGAAAGTGGATGATGAGAGCATGCTGGCTTTGTTCAGTTGCTCCTGGCGCAGGTCGGGCTCGGCGTGCATGGGCTGCATCAGGGCGCACACCGCATCCAACGCCGCGTGAGAACACGCCGCCGAGTCGCGTCGTAGCGCGCTTACCACTGCGCTGCCAATCCACTCGCGAAACCTGATTAGAGATAGATAAATAATCGACTAACAGTACAGCACGAATAGGTTAACACATACATCGTCACGCCTGTTTCAATATGGCTCAGTGGCGGAATCTCTACGCACGGAGTCAATAATCGATCCCCGCATTGGTATATATATATATATATATATATATATATATATATATATATATATATATATATGTATGTATATATATGTATGTATGTATATATATATATATGTATATATATATATATATATATGTATTTATGTATGTATATATATATATATATATATATATATATATATATATATATATATATATATATATATATATATATATAAGGTAAGCGTGGTGTGTTAACGTCCGTTCCTCCAGAAATGGGGAGAACATTAATGAACCGTGAAAAAAGAAAAAAGGTACTTATGCATTATTTTACACGATACCATGAATAGTCATCACTTATTCAGGCGGTTTGGTCCGAATAACAAATACAAACAATATACAAAAGTAGAAGAAGAGACAGGGCCGTCTTAAGCATATTCCGCGCCGGGGTGCGGGTAATCAGCCCGCGCCCCTGCTGTTGTAAAAAAACTCAATATAATTTTATTCTTTTATAGTAAAAAATCATCATTTTAATATATACTCGTATTAATATTATATATTTCAATAAAATTTCCAATTTCTAACATTCGGCCCCCCCTAGGACTCCCGCGCCCGGGTCCGGCTGCACCCCTTGAACCCCCGGGTAAAGACGGCCCTGAGAAGAGACTTACCCTGGAAGCGCAGTGAACGCCGCAAAGCCAACTTTACTAGCACACAGTCTGCGTAGAGCGTGGAACTGCGCCTCGAGCTCGCGAGGCGTTAAATGCGCTCCCGACGGCGCGCTGTTCACCAGCGCCGTCAGCGCGCCCGTGATCAGCTTCTCCTTGTTCTCAGCAAACAGCCGCTGCCGACCGACACATTATTGTGCACTACAGAATTTGCCGTCAGATAACCATAGTCATCAGGGGTGAGCAACCTTTTAAATCAACGGGCCAATTTAAATTTTAAATTTTTTTGGCGGGCCGCACATAAAGTAACACTTATTAATAATTTGTTTCGGTTTAGTATGTACTACCATTTTATTTTAATTAATTTTATAACAATATATTGATGGGAGATAAAATAAATTCAATGTTAGAAATGCTTGGCGGGCCAGGTAAACATGTTTAACGGGCCGCGTGTTGCTCATCCCTGGCCTACATAATACTTTTTATGGGATAGGAGGGCAAACGAGCAAGCGTGTCGCTCTATGGATAGCAATCAACGCTACTCATAGACATCCGCGACACCGCAGGAGACACGGAAGCGTTGCCGCCCTTTAAGGTACGTGTAGACTTGTTTTTTGAAGGTGATAATGTCGTATCGGTTTGGAAATACCGCCGAAGGTAGCCGGTGATTTGTGGAAAGAAGTTTCGGGAGAAGCACACCGTACTGGATCCCCATTCATCCAAATGGTGGAGATGAAACTTTTTTTTACAACGAATTGTGCGGTTGCAGTTTGCTAGTTCTCCGAAGTAGCAATCTGATCCGGCAATGGGCTGGTTGTTTGTCGGTAAACCGATAACATAGGAGTGTAGGAGTGTAGGAGTGTAGGAGTGTAGGAGTGCTGGAGTGGAGACCTCATCTAAGTAAACGTTGTCTTAGACCCCAGGCAGATAGAACGAAGATCTTCTCAGGATAACTAGCAAAAACGAGATGTTTTAAAACGAAGGTTGAGCTAGCTGACACATATTGAAGGAGACCTATGATCAACCTGTGGCCTATATGACCTATCTGACCTATGACCTATGATAAGTGGACAGCCTATACGCACAGGATTTTTTTTATTTTTATACATATATAGCGTATTGAAATACAGTCTATGATAAGATACGCTATTTAGCTGTATATTGGTATTCATGACAATAAATATAATTCATTCCTTTTTCAGTATTTTCATTAAATGATTAGTGTTAATTACTAATGTTAGGCCCCATCTCTCTCCAATTCCCTTATCCCCCATTCCTTTACCATATCTACATTGTTTAGATATTCTCGAGCGGCAGAACATTTCTTACCAAAGATTTGCCTACTTTTTCCATAAAAATCCTACATGCATATTCACAATGCAATATAATATCAAAATGTTGAAGTGATTCATAAGTTAAAGATATAAAATGATCTACGTTTAAAATTAGTATGATTTATAATGAATTAAATTTGTAGTAATTACGATCTTTACATACCAATAAAATATACAATTTTAAAACATGCAATCATTGTATATTTCACCCAAAATGACACCAGAGAGACCCTACGAAGAAATGGTGTAGCATTTGTAAAATAATAAATATGATAGGGACTTACAAGATCCCACGTAAGAAACAGCCACAACAGGGGACGGGCCTACAACGTATACAAGACAAAATTAACTTTGTCCCACAATACATTACCAACATAAAACTTTAATTCTATAAGTAAAAATTACAAAAATAAATGAACCGAAGAAGTTGGTGGAATTAATCGTGATACATGAAAAAACATATTGCGATTAATGTATTTGTATACTGAAATATGTAATGAGGATAATTTATCATTCATCCATCCGCCTTCCAAAATCCAAAATATAAATAAAAGCCATGTGATAACTAATTTTGCTAAGATCCGTAAAAAGGGATAAAAAGGCCTAATGTTAAGGTTACATCACACATAACATTCAAATTTTTGATATGTTTTAGTAATTTATATCCATATAGCATTTTTTTAGTATGATTATAATTTATTACTGATATGTTTTAATTTAAACATGGCAACTCTGGAAGAATTAATAACAAACGGATCATGCTTGTCAATAACGCACTTTAAAACATGCATGATGTTAATTATCATTTTATTATTATACGATCCTAAGGTCGAAAGTTAATAAAAAAAGTTCTTATTGCATTTGAAACCTAAAGAAGTTTTCCCACTACTTTTTTCTATGAGACATTTCTTTGTGGATCATAACTTTCTTGCTCTGAACAGCGGGATTTTAATCCTTTGTGCTTGTTTTTTTTTATTAAATATTGAATATTAAATACAAATTATTGCAATGGCAATTACTATTATCTTTTTTTATGTAGTCCTATCGTATACCAAAATAGTAGTAGCACTAAAATAGTGATGCATAAAAAAATATACGATAAAGTACCAAAATTACGCAATTTAAAGAGATGTTCAAAATGTAAGAAATTACTGTATTTTAATGTACAGTGAAACATTGTAAAAAAAAAGAACTAAAATATTTTAAAAAGCCCCAAATAACATAACATGTTATATGAAAACAAACAATGATGTTACCAATAAATATTGTTCATTGACATGCATTGCAAGGATTCACGTATGTTAGTCTGTACCAAATCCCACAATACTACTGACATCACGACTGTAACTGAACAAAAAAAAAATATCTTACATCTTGGCTCACGGAGTATATGAGGCCGCTGTAACCAATGTTCGCATTAAACCGTTCTATCACTTCCGCTCTGGACATACCGACTGGATTCTGGAACAGTCTGTAAAGAAAAGAGAAAAATTTATTGCAATGATTTAGATACATAAAAAACATACAGAATTGACAATCGTTGGAGCAGACGAGTGCTGGAGTAAAGACCATATGTTGACAGGCTTAATTTTTTAACGACGCGAGTGTGTCGCCTGGAGAAAGTTTACGACTACGGCCATAGACATTTGGAACACTATAGCAATTGTAAAGGCGTTGTCAAAATTGTGATTATTAAACTTAATGTTATTCGAATTTAAAATGAAAAAGAAATTGTTATAAAACAAAAGGCGTGAGTTCGACTGACATTTTTTGGATAGACATTTCACCCATCCGATATTAGAAAATAAAATTATATAAATTGAGATATAAAATGTAAAGTGTAAAATGTAAATTGAAAAGTATGAATAATATATTATACAAATGATTTGAAACAGGAAAAATATATTAATATCATTTTGACGAATTTCATTTATAGAAGAAATCCCCTTAAGATACAGGTGTCACCGTAAGCATATACGACAGGCACGCTATATGTATGCACTATATATGCGCGGCAGGCATTCGATAGACAGACGTCTCGAATGTAACATATGGCCTTTCATTGCACAAATAAATAATATTTATAAAGTGTGTGAATATAATATAAATGTATATATGATTTGAAACAAGAAAAAATAAATTAATATCAATTGGAAGAATTTCATTTATAGAAGATAAAACCCCCCTAAAGATTCCGGGTGTCTCCGTAAGAAGTACGGCTGGCACGCTACAGCACTTAGTGTACGTAAAACGTATCTATGTTATGTTATTACTATTATTTACCTGAGCTGATTAGATTCAGTCTCTTCGTCGACGGGCTGGTGCAACGGACCCAGCCTGTAACCGCGCGGCGTAAGCGACGAACGCACGTGAACATCACGCTGTCCGGCTGAACGCACGCCATCCACTAATGAGGCCAACAAAGCGTCCCTGCACACAACATCAACGAAATTTGTTTAACAAACACATGAAAAATCTTGTTTTTCACTACTATTAATTAAGTCGCTCAATGGAAGAGTGGCCCAATCCACATTTATGTGGATTGGGCCACTCTCATGCATAACTAATTGAATTTACCAAACCAGTAGTCTTTTTTTATTTTCTCAAAATCCATTATGGCCTATCTTAAGTTAAATGTATTTTAATAGATGGCGTGTAAATGTCAACTTTAGCGTTAATAAAAAATAAGTTGGTACGGTAACTTTAACTCGGTACTCACATTTTTGTGGATTGGGCCACTCTTCCACTGAGCGACTCAATTTTGAAAAACCCTAAATTTGACAAAAAAAAATGTCTGCTCCCTTTGGCAGATAATTGTCTGTAACAGTCTTATATACATATATTGCAACAATAGTACGGTACGTAGACTTAATAGTTCCGTGTGTTCTTTCCAAATTACGGCCGCAAGAGGCATGACGATGGATGATTGCGCTGTGCAAAAAAGACAGAATAGCATTCTGTCTCTTTTTCTATCACACGTAACTCATGCGTAGTAAGCCCTCATCACATTACTCGAATTTATTGCGTGTTTAATAAATACCATTGAATTAATAGATGATGAAAATACAGTACCCAGCTCGTGGTGTTTTGTTTACATGTAGCTAGTGACTCAAACGGCGTGCACTCATTGATAGCGGTGACGTACAGTGGCGTTGATGCGAAATAAAAGTTATGTTACGATCCTTCTGATCTCTCACCACTGAAAGTCTTGCAACGAAGCCTTCGTTGCAAGACCTGTATATAAGACCGTGGTCTGTTGCTTAAATGACCGTTATCTAGGATAATATCACAGTCTTGTAGAAAACCAACTCCAGGCTAATAACTTTGCCAGTTTGCTTTGTTGTGAGAATTTAAGGATAAAGGCCCAACAGTTTTCCCCTTCCATTACTCCTCTTTTTCTCTCCCAATATCTGCCGGTAGGTAGGTTTCAGATGACTATTATAAAAAATTACAACTTATTTAAGTTTGTTAAAATCAGAGTCTCAAGTTTACAGATAGAAGTTAATATAGAAAACGAAAAACTTAGGCACAATACGGATATACAGAAATTAATATTTGTCTCCAACCATCGAGTGATACTTGGGAAATATTGCTGGAAAGTTAAAATAAGAGTTCAGTAGATTCATTCGTTTTGCTTACCTTTCACCGGCCAAGTATGTACGTATCTGACCATTTAGGTATTCTATGCAGAACTTCTGCGGGTGATCGGGATCGCGCACTAGAGCAAACACATTGCTTAGTGGACGGAGGCACACGACCTGCCACAAGTTATTAAAAGGTTCATAAAAATACAATGAGCGAATATCTTTGCGTAGCCACCTGTCTGCTATTTTTGGTATTGGTACATGGGTACGCGACCCCGGCCTCCCGAGCTACTACCATACGGTAGTAGCTCGGGCACTCCTTGTCTTCCATTGCGGTAATATTATATCCCAGTCTAAATCCATCTTTCGTTTCCCCTGCACTTTCCTTTCTTCTCTATCTTTTTACCTTTTTCTCCGCCAAACCACGGTCTGCCGTGTCAATGGATACGTGGCTAGGAGCGAGCTTAGTCGCAAGCATGCAGACCGTCCCGAGATCGGCCTCCCCCAGGTACTATAGTGGGGGCGACGACATCCGGTTCACGTTTCACTGGCGCATAATACCGCCGTCTCTTTTGCACTAGTTATCGTTGTCGCCCTCATGTATGTATTACAATTAATATCATTATTTATTTTATGCAAGATAAAACTATTTGTATTTTGGCGCCATCTGTTGGCAGATTATATAAAGGTAATATTGGTTTAAATAATTATAAATACATTTATGCAAAATAAATGATTTAGAATTATCTAAAATTCACATAAATATGTAATATGAATATTGAGCTGTATTTTAAGAACTGTTTTGCAATAATTTCATTTGTTAAGAAGATATAGTAACAATATCTTTTTTAACAAATCTGTTTTCAGATTATTTGTTCATTTTTTCTTGTCTTTGTTTGCCTTTTCGATTTTGTGTATTAAGGCCGAAACTCAGTCGGGAAAGATTCATTCTAATCAAAAATCCACCATTCATTCCAATCAAACCACCGTCGACGCCGAAATGTACAATACCTTTCTAAATATCTACACACTATAATCCGAATGTTTCATATAAATTTTTGTGAATTTTTGAAGGGCTGTCGAATTATCGAAGCTCTATGGTATTATATTATTATATGTAACTTACAGAATAAGTCTGGGGGTCGCGTTCCAAAATGCATGTATCAGAAAGACAGAGTGTACGGCGCATTGGCTCCATGTGCCGTGCAGGGTTCACTTTGTGCACTATGAATTCACTCAGCGACGTTTGGTGTTGGTCACCACTGAAATATCATGAAATATGATCATCATGAAATATATAGCCTAGGTAAACATCTTCTCGTCCATAATATAAACCAGGGGTCGGTAACCAGCGGCCCTTAAACCACTACGGTGCGGCCCGCGTATCGTATCAAACCTTAACTGTCTAAAAAAAAGCATTGTTTTCGATTGACTGATGAACATTTACATGCGATACTGCGCGTTTCTACGTCTAAGATGGCAGTAGATATCGCAGAAAACTTTCAAGTCAAGTACAAACTCAACTATCACATTAGCCTTATGAGTCTAGTCTAGTTTAGTAACAATAAATATAGTTAAAAGCAAAATATGGTAAAATGCAAAAATTAGTTTTATCTAAAAAATGTGATGAATTGTGACCGTAGTAGCCCTTACATTAAAAAAGGTTGCGGCATGCAGATGCAGATCCTAAGGTAAGATATATGATTTTGCTAGAATTTAAAAAATAATCACTGAAATGGAGTCTAATAAGACAAACATTTTAAAGATTTAAAACAAACAATATAAATTTTTCCAATCATATAGGTTACAGTCTATGTGGCTTAATGGCGAAGTCACCACTTCCAGAGTCAACGGTCATAGGTTCAATTTTCATATTACGATAAATGTATAATATGTATGGTCTACAGGTATTTATACTAAGTTAGGATATTCTACCAATCTGGCTTGAACAAGCACAGTGGGTTAATATCCATTCTCTCTGAAATGTGGACCCATGCTTAACTGTGGATATATAGTAACAGTAAAAAATATCATGAAGGTATCAATCACCCTGCAACCTACTAAAATATTAAATAAAAATACTGTAAAAATTTACAGTTCACTAAATAAACTAAATAATTTATAATTTTTTTTCACAGATCATATACGTCCCACTGTTGAGCCAGGGCCTCCCTATTTCTAAAGGATGTTGGATGGTGGTGGATGTTAACCCACCACACTAGTCCAATGCGAATTGGCGGGGTTACCAGACTAGCTATAAATATCTGTAGACCATACATATATTTATTCCTATGTGGGAATTATTGGTCATCAAATGATTTATACTAATCCTAATTTCAAATAACACAAAAATAACTTGTAATCTCACCTGTATTTTCCAAATCTCTGATTGTGGTAGTCATCCAGGGTGATTGTTGTTGTTAGAACTTTAATACTAATACTGAGTGTCAAGTTAGCCATTTCTAGCATTTTGCTAATAATCACTTGATGCTCCATTGCATTAGAAAATAAGTGGAGGCGACTATAACCACCAACAGCAAGCACAAAGCCTCCAGGAATGTCACGTACAGGCAAAATGCCCTGGATATCACAGTATGGGTAACTGGCTAGTAAAGTGTGTGTAGATGGATCCAGTTGTTCTAGAGAGCATGGTCCTACCTCTAATACAACAGGCAATCGAGTGCCACTCCAGTGATGCTTGTATGCTTGATATCTCTGTGGAACAAGTTTTAAACATATATAATGTACAATTCTGGCCTGGATATACTTGCAATTGCCTAGTTTGGAGTCTACTGGATATGTGATGTCAGATATTTTGCAATTTTAAATTTGAAAATGATTGAATACAAAAACACTGCCAAATTGATTGATTTGATAATATTTTAATATTTTTCATTAGAGTTGATGTTTAAAGTTTTATTTATTTGGATTTATACATGTGATATCACAAAGTTTCTGACTCATTCTTCTTTGTGGACCTCTCCCACCCTCTTAATGTGTGATGACAAATTATGGATGATCCCTTGTTTTCTGTGTGGTTACTAGCATAGAATGGGGACGCCCAAATTTGCTGCAGTGAATGCCATATCAGGCAACGCACAAATAATAGTAGATGCACAGCAGTAACTAAGTAATAAAACCACTCAGTGATCCCAAACCCTTGCACTCGGCACAGAAATTATAGCAGTACCCCTCAATTGTGAGGAAAGACCATACACAATATTAGACTGTTATAGCTATATTAATGATGATGATTATAATTTTTGGCAATATATCTTCATACTGGATAAATGTTAAGTAATACCTATTTCCATTTATAATTATTTGGTGTTCTAAAGATAAAAATAAATATTTAAAATTACTTACATAAATATCCTTTGGCTTTTCAGCAAAAAAATTCCTGTATTTAAAAGCCTCTGTTAATATTAGACACTTGTGTTCAGATGAGAACTTCATAGAATCCTCTTTCTTATCTTTCTTCATAACAAGTGTGAAGTCATGGTTAGCATTGGAGTTTGAATGCTTGACTGATGCAACTTTAATGATATCAGCATATAACCACTTGTTGGTCACCTCAAGACGGTCAGGGTTATAAGTAGTGATCCCATGGGTACCAATTGAGAATACACGTTTGTATTTTCCCCTCCATGCATGCTTTGTTACGAGGAATGATGCTACATCCTGGTTGTCCTTAAGTGGAATCATCTTAACATTGCCTATAATAATATATAGTTTTAAATAAAAAAATACAAGTAAAATAAAAAAAATCTAATTAAAATATTTTTAAAATTATAAATTTTACGTCGGTAATAATGTATAAGTTTATAGGACAGTAATATAATAATGTTTATTTGAAACTCGATAGAATATGTAATTTTAAATTAGTTTAAGCATATAAAACATAACATGACACATATTGAAGTTTTTATGTAGTATCCACCCCTTTGTAAATAGAACAGGAGAACATAGTGAAGACGTGTAAACAAGGAATGGTTTAAAATTATATCAAAGTTTTTAATGTAAACAAAGTCAATTAAAACTCACAATATTATATAAAGTAGTTTAATTTAATAATTACACTCTATATCACATACGACCCACATATTAAACAAATTAATCAGTAAAATATGAAAAATGCAACTCAAAATATTGCCCACCGCATTTGACAGATTAAGGTAAACGTAACAGATTATCCGAGAAATGAAACTACCATTGCCAGTTTTTAAAAATCAACGTGATCAGTACAAACAGGTAAAATAGCAACATACGTGATAATTGCATATTTAGGGGCCATTAAAAATGTTAACAATATACAATGTTACGCTTGTACATAGCATATAACATTAAAATAAAAAAATACTGTAAAAAAATGTATTTCTAAAAATATTTGTCACGATATTATATATTTTAGTACGCAAAGTTTAAAATCTATATGCAAACAGTTGTTTTTGTACGTATCGAAAGTACTAAATTCTTTTATTGCTCAATTTACTTAGAGACAATTATTTAATTCGATGCAACATTAAATCGAAAATCCATGGTATTGTAGCTACCTACTACAGATTATGTACTTCGGGAACAAATTCTCGGTCGGCTTTTGTAAACAAAAAAGAGTATAAATCCAGACTCCTGTTGCATTACTTCTCAGTTAAGATTGTCAGAAGAAGACCTTTTACAGTATTGTTTTTCAATATAGCGGTAATAAAATTTTATTCTAAAGGATTTGTTATTAAAATAATGTTATTGTAAATAAAGTAAAGGCTATAAATTTTTCTATTTGTCATGTATCTTATATTGTAGCGATTTGCTTTGTTTGGACTATATGGACGCAATAGCGTAACTTGCAATCTGCAATGCAGTATTACTACAGCACAGTATGGAAGAATAACGTTTTAGCCATGCTAAAATAAAAGTTGCCAATTTATTTTGACAGATTATTCATCGTCATCTTCTTTGCTCATATGTCATCTCCACATCTGCATCTGGTGGTGTTGTAGCTGCACATTTTCGACGTTTTATTTCAATGACCGACGTGTTAAAACACTTAGAGTTTTAAAATTCTTAATTTAAGTAGTTCATTATGGTGTTAGATTTGGATTTATTCAGGGCAGATAAAGATGGTGACCCAGAAAAAATTAAGGAGAACCAACGAAAAAGGTTCAAAGATGTAGGTTTAGTTGATACTGTAGTAGAACAGGATCTGCTCTGGAGAAGGTTAAGACACGAAGCTGACAACTTGAATAAGTTGAAGAATGTATGCAGTAAGGAAATTGGTCAGAAAATGAAAAGTAAAGAACCTGTGGGTTCCGAAGATGAAGCTGTTCCGATGGAGGTGGCTAATAATCTGATAAATCTCACATCAGATCAGCTAAGGCCACTAACTGTAAACCAGATCAAGAAAGTGAGTGTCAACTTTTCACATGCATGAATGTATTTTATGCCAATAGTTTTATCCTAACTTTACAAATTGTGTTTATTAATTGCCATATGGAGTGGTGGCAAAAAAAGCTTTGTTAACTCATGTATTTACTGTTTTGTAATTGTGAATCTTTACATTATTTAAGAAATTAAACTAAGAAATATTTTTTTACAGATTTATTTTACAACTTTAATTTAGCTTATTTTCGAAAAACGAAATCGTTTTTATTACAGTGCTAATTTTTGCCAATTACTTTAAAATATCTATTTTAAGCCACAAAAATAACTATTTTTTAGTAACTGAATATTATATATTGGTAAATTTTTCTTTTTATTATATTTTGACATATATTTTTAGGTGCGTGTTCTTATAGATGAAGCAATTGCAAAAAATGAACAGGGCTTAATTACTGCTGAGAAGGCACGCTCATCAGCATTAAGGGAAGTTGGTAATCACTTACACAGCTCTGTGCCAGTAGATGATGATGAAGATCACAACTTAGTGGAAAGAACACATGGAGATTGTACTATGAGACAAAAATATTCTCATGTGGATCTTATTTGCATGATTGATGGTAAAGATATATAGTTATAAATTTATGTTATAGCCAAATGCTCATATCTTTGTGGTATTTATATATTACATATCATATCCACATCTGAGATTTATTATTCAGTACAATATTTTCCAATAATAATAGTAGCCCTTTGAGTAAATAAACTGATGTTACAATAGTCTGATCACATCTATAGGACAACCAACAATAGTTTGATTAAAATGTGTGTTGGAGTGGCATCTTTGCAAAAAGTGTTGGGAGTCCCCTAAATGATGAACTGCATAGGGTGGCTGCCAGCATGAGTACAGCTTAAGATTGAATGCTTGTACTAAAAACATGGGGTCATATGAATAGTCAAATGGTAGGTGTAGCCAAAATGTTATGATTGTAACCTTAACCCCTAACCACTAAATCTATTGATCTTCTAAGCCTTATTCCGTTTATACATTATTTAACATGAACTACATACTTGTGCCACTAAGGTAATAGGGTAAAATTAAATTTTTTCTTTTAGGAATATGTGAGTATTGATGATTGATTATTATATACTATAGAACTTTAATTCAACATTTAACATAGTAAGGAATATTAAGCTCTTTTCCAATATTATATTGAAGTAAGCTTATAAAATAATCTAATTATAAATTATTTGATTGTATCCATAGGCATGGATGGGGAACGAGGTTCAGCTGTAGCAGGGGGGCGAGGATACTACATGAAAGGACCTGCAGTATTCTTGGAACAAGCACTGATACAGCTTTCACTGAGGATACTATTAAAAAAAGGATACACTCCTTTATACACACCATTCTTTATGAGAAAAGAGGTAAAAGGCAATATGTATTAATAGGTAAATATTTTAGTCATCAAGACGTTTTTTTACATACAAAAAAGATTTTATGTATGCTATAGGCTTTTTCAAATAATTTTCTTGCCAGTAAGTAATATTTCTATAATGCACCAAACATAAATGTTTCACACCTTTTTTGTTTACTTACACACTTTTTTGTTAATTTTCACGTACAATTTTACACATTAATAATAGTTTATTTAAAGCTTTAATGTACATTATTTAAAAAAAATCATTCTTTGAATTTAATTACTAGGCAAAATTGTATTGATAATAGCTATGCTTTTGTTATATAGGTAATGCAAGAGGTAGCCCAATTGGCACAGTTCGATGAAGAGTTATACAAAGTTGTGGGTAAGGGATCTGAAAATAAGGGAGATACTGTGATTGAGGAGAAATATCTAATTGCTACTTCTGAACAACCCATAGCTGCATTTCACAGAGATGAGTGGCTACCTGAAGCTTCTCTACCTATCAGGTAGTTCCTACTAATAATTAATATTTTTTTTAAGAAAAATAATCTGTATTGCCTATGTGTTGTGAATATTGAAAATATCTATGAGTGATGTTGTTTACATTCCATCAGGTGATGACCCTTGCTTGTTTGTCTTCTACAATTCAATAGAAATCAGTTTTTTAAATAAATAAATGAAATGAACGAATTAAAATTCCCTATTAGATATATAGAGATATTGTATATACATACATTAAGTTTTCTTTACTTATAGGGCTTATACAGAGAAATATTAGACTCTTAGCAAATCAATATCCATGTATTAGCTAGGATGCTTTGTCTGCACTTTATCAAGTGAACTCTGAGATTGTTCATCCAATGCAATCCAATCTCATCATCTTAATCTCTTTCTTCCTGTTTTGTAATTCACTCTTTCCTATACCTTACTATCCTTCTGTCCTTCGGCTTCCCCCGTTCACTTGCTATTTTCTTTAAAAAGTAAATTAAAATATGTATATAATATATTAATCATTTTTAATGTGTATATTATACCAACACAAAAGTGTAAAATGTATGGACCAAAGAAATAAAGATGTCTGAAATAAAGATTATTATTATTATAAAATATTTCTTTTACAGATATGCAGGCCTGTCAACATGTTTCCGTCAAGAGGTAGGCTCTCACGGTCGCGACACGCGTGGAATATTCAGGGTGCACCAATTTGAAAAGGTAAAAATAAATATAATTTATGTACACATGTGTCAAAAGTGTACAAAAGATTTACTCATATTTATGTGTTTTAAACTTGCTGTTATTCAGCATTTCATCGGCCTAATTATCAGAATTCATAAGCCCAGAAAACATTTTTTCTCACTATTCATTTTTGATGTCATACAACAGATAATAAATAATACACAATAAAATGTATCTTATGGAATACATGGTGTTTACCTCTTTTTATACCTCAACTAAAAATCGTTTTATATTTTCTTAACCTATGAAAGATAGGTTGCAATCCTTTTAGAAGAACCAATACAATAGATTGAGTATTGCAGATTGGTTTCTATTTATCTACTGCTATTTGCAGATTTATTTTTATTTATCTACTGGTATTCGCAGATTTATTTTTATTTATCTACTGGTATTTGCAGATTTATTTTTATTTGTCTACTGGTATTTGCATATTTATTTTTATTTATGTACTGTTATTAGCGCCCATAAATGTCTAGTACAACACTCATGGAATGAAATAAGGTTGTAATTTGTCAATATCGATTCACCTAAATTTAATCAAAATCGAATGAAGGGTTGACAAAGCATGGCATAATCATCTGTCTACGACAGTCTAGTGTTTAACATAGGCCTTCGAAGGCACGTCGCCTAGCCCGATCTACTACAAGCATTCACAGCCTCGCCCCATATCGCTAAGCCATTCCATCAAGCCATCGTCGGTTCTACACTACGTTTGCCGAGACGCGATCGCTACTCCAATAATCGAGTAATCAAAGAGTATTGTCGATTCTTCGACTAACGACCAGGCTATTTCCACTTCAATTTGCGAATTCGACGACTCATCTCTGGCGGGTGTCTTCATTTCGAATCATATCCAGAGAAACTGAGCTTAGTCCTCTGAACGATTTTGAGGTTGTAAAGTAGAAGTAGGTCCATCAATGTCTACGATTCGAAAGGGAGTACAAATACATACTGGTTGAAGACCTTCAAGCTCTGACTAAAGTGTTTGGAATGAAAGAACACGTTCATTTTTATACAAGAATATTCATTGTATTTTTATGGCTGAATTGTATTATGGATAGATATATCTGTTAGGTAGAACAATTCGTCCTGACGTCTCCCCACGACAACGCGTCGTGGAAGATGATGGATGAGATGATAGGCAACGCCGAGGAATTCTACCGGCTGCTCGGTATACCATATCGCATAGTGAATATCGTTTCTGGAGCACTCAACCACGCTGCCGCTAAGAAATTGGACTTGGAGGCGTGGTTCCCAGGATCAGGTGCTTTCCGTGAGCTGGTGTCATGCAGCAACTGTCTCGAGTACCAAGCAAGAAGGCTGCTGGTCAGGTATGAATATAGATTATAAAAAAATAAGGCTATTTTACTATTAATATTGGTTAAGCCTTATTTTGTTTAATGCTAAATGAGCTAGTGTTTCGCCCATAGATGTCTACAATACTATAAAAACCAATGTAGAGGCTTTGCTGACCTTTGAGACTTTTTAGGTTTGTTTCTTGAAGGTTCAAATGTTGTGTTAGATCGGGAATACAGCTGAAAAAAGCTGGTTCCACAGAGTGACAGCAACTGGAAAGCGGTGCATGTACTTTCTTACATAAATGAAATCCTCCATTTTATATTAGTATATTAATACTTAGCCTGCAACTGTAACATTATATTATTGGAAGGTATTCCTTCCAAAGTTTGCTGTTTTACGTAGAACGACGTAAATTCACCTATCTTCTACGGCGACGTCTTCTAAGTTATCCTGGAAATGTTAAATGCGCGGGATATTTAAAAATATACATATAAAACTACCTTGAATTCTTTTTGTTGATTATATTTAAAAATATATTAGAGGCCATCCATCGTTATGTCATATGTTTAATCCCTCCCTTTAAGTGAAGGGAGGGATTTAACATGTGACATAACATTGTCGCTCAATGACCTCCAGTTAAGGAGGTCATTGAGTGACGCTAAATTTATACATTTAAACTGCTAAAACTAAATATCAACTTCACTAATAACCACGTATGACAAAGACTCCGTCTTGGGGAGTCAAAAATCTTGAAAATCATGTGACTTATTTTATGGATGGCCCCTTATAAATAATTAAGAAAATTATAGTAGCCATGTCATGTATAGCCAACATAGGGCGTGAATTTCTTTATAATAACGCATTTTTCCAGATACGGTCAAACTAAGAAAATGAATGCAGCGACGGAATACGTGCACATGCTCAACGCCACTATGTGTGCCACGACGCGCGTCATATGCGCCCTATTGGAAGTCAACCAGACTGAAGAGGGTATCAAGGTATATTAATCTTATCCACAGTTTTACCCAAAGAAATCTTTAACTAACAACCACAACACTTCGTTCTCTGCAGAATTTTTTAGGCAGTGTCAGATTAACACCCAGAGGGGACTGCCAAAACTACTTGTCACGTTTTTTGATCAAAAGTCCCAAAATGTTTACAGAAACGGCACCATATTACTAGGTATAAGATGGCACAAAGACATCGAACAAAATAGCACACATATAATTAATAAAAGTAAATAAACTTTTTCATATAAAATGCGAAGAAACCTTTTACCTAACCTATTAACATTAATATGCGAAAATACTTTTTCTCCGACCTTATATATCAATTATTATTTTTGTTCATTTGTATTTCATCATCTTCTCAAATCGCAGATTTGATTAGAAAACTTATTAACACGCATAATATTTTATTCGCATAGGTACCAGAAGCACTGAAACCGTGGATGCCTGAAGAATACCAAGAACTGATACCGTTCGTAAAGCCTGCGCCTATTGACATAGAAGCTGCCGCAGCAGCTAAAAAGGGCAAGAAGCAGAAAGATGACAAGAAATAGCTTAACAGCTTATAAAATATAAGTAGGCTTTCATTCCTGCGTCAGTGGCATTTTATTTATTTGTTTCCATTCTGCTACGCTTCAGAATTTTACATTTTTATTATTGAATTAAATCAATCAATATATATTTTGTCGTTTTAATAATCCTTTTATTATTACCATTTGACTCTGTTGTTCCATCCACAAATACATGAATAAAAATTATTACAGTTTAGGAGAGAAAAGTGTTTTTCTAGTGACTTTAACCCTAGTTAACCCATAGTAAGTTTAACAGTTTTTGTTGAGCAATTCTCTTATTGCTTGAATTCGAAAAAAATTTATATTTTGTATTCTTAAATCACATTTTCCTTTCTTATAATTGTGGATTAGTATCACCAATAAAAAATATACATTCTTATGTACATGTATATATATATATATATATATATATATATATATATATATATATATATATATATATATATATATATAATATGTGTCGACATAGTAATACACGAGAATATCGATTTTTTGGCATTAATGTCTTCATTTTATCCAGTTTGCGGGTTGGGTTATTCTTGTACAACGCGATCCAATCAATTTAAAAACCAATATAATTTATACAAAAATTATATTGGTTTTTAAATTGATGATATGAAAACTGACAGCTCATCTACTTTACATGCTCAAAGATACACAACGAACTACGATGAGATCTTTACTCGGAGTTGTTTTGTTAGATGATTAGGAATGAACACGAATAATAAGCCACCGGATATATCTTTCGTCTACATTTGTCCAACAACCGGGGTGCCACTCGGCTAGATGGAACGACAATTTCCGTCGGGCGGCCGGTAACAACTGGATAAGTATAGCCGAAGATGAGCTAGGTGGGGCGCTTTACGAAAGGCCTATGTCTAGTGGTGAACTGCCGTAAGTTGATGATGATATTTAGATGAGACATACTCAACTTAAGGGGTATTGTTAGGGGTAAACTAAAATAAAACAACATTTGGTTACAATTTTTATTGTGACATGTAAACATCATGTGGGTTCTACACCAATTTACATAGTATATTCATCATGACAATATAAAAATGATTAACGATACTATATATTCTTTATACTTTTATCATATAGAATAATGATAGTGCCTAATACTTAAAACAATTTTTTTATGTAATAAAATTCACTGTTGAATTGTGCTTTTTGAAATAAATTAACAGCACAAATCATATTCATTTACAAGCTGCGTAAAAAAGCATAATTTTATATATATATATATATATATATATATATATATATATATATATATATATATATATATATATATTCCTACAATGGTCAATAATGGTTTAAATATGGTATATATAAATAAAAATTGTACCTGTCTTGACCGTCATACGCAATATTTTTAATCTTCAAAGTACTATACCTAATAACAGCTTGATTTATGAATTAACGATGGCAAAAAGAGATTGAAGTATTTGCCTAAAGCTGTCTCAAACAAAAGTGTATATCTTATCTATTAATTCAAAACATAAAATCAATGCAACATTAATTTTCGTCATTTTTAATATTGTTCCAATTAATCTAAGATGTATATACAGTTAGAATACAATCTCAATAAAAAGAACAGAAACCAGTTTCACTGTGATGCTTTCAAAACATTTGAGTTCCAGCGCCCACTTCATAAAACAATAGTATAGTGTTAAAACCCTTAAAACTATTTTATATGCTTTACAATTTTAATATGCCCAACAGTCACAATTGAAATGACTTAAAAATATCCATCTTTGTTATTACGGTTAGAGTGAGGCTACATGGGTGCCTTGTTCTACGTTTAGCCGACTTATTATTATTATCGATGATATTATATCGCAATATTTGCTGCGATGTCATCGGCAGATTTTGCAAAGCCCCTTAACAGACTTAACCCTTTAAGAGGCTATGGAGACGAAGCGAAGAGGGTGGAAGCGTCGTACTGACAAAGATGAAACGCTCGTGTGGTACTCATGAGTTGAAATCATAGCGTTGTTACCGTCCGTTCGTGTGACCCCGCCCTTAGAATAGGTATCAACATAACAAAACCTATTACTAAATTTTGTACTTAAATATGGCATGTCTCCTGGAAAAAAACTGATTTCTAAAATTAATCTTCAAATTGTGGCTATAAGAGCTGGAACATAAAAAGGGTTGAACAAAAACAATACCTACACAGTTTGTGACTTCTGTAAACTTATCTCCAATAAAGGTCAAATCATCCATAAAGACAACAATACCATATTTAATATATATTTCAGTTCTATACTGATATCATATACATTTATCGAAAAAGACGTTGACTAAGTCAGCGCAATATTGACCTCCACTGCGACCTTAACTTGCCGAGCGTCAAACAACACTTTAAAACACTCTCTAAGAAACATTTTGAGAGATCCGAATCCCATCCGAATCCACTGGTGGTACAATCGGTAAATTATTCACCCGATTTAAACGCGCACCCGAAAAGACGACGCCCGCGTAACGTGTTACACGATCCGGACGACGAAACAGCGTCGTTCGGATCCACTCACGACACCAACACTCACACGCACCCCGGCCCTAGCCGAGCACGTAGAGTAGGGAACACTTCTACACCGGCCGCTTACACGAGATTCTCTCACGTACCCGGTCGGTTCTCACCCCCTAGACCTTAGGGTCTATGGGACTAATAGGGACTATAGTTACTAAAGTTCAACCTCCCCTACATGTTTAACGTAGAATCATGACGAGTTTAAAATCAGCACACACACATATGTGTACCTCCGACACGGCATCAGGCCGATGGAGTCTGCGATTTGCGCAGATTCCCAATTATATTTTACTAGCCCGCGGGCTGAAAGCCCGCGGGCCCTGAATACGATAAAGCTGTTAAAGCCAATAGGCTACCAGCATTAACATCTTCGAATCAATCCACGTTGACTAAGTAAGCAGGCAGGATTAAGTGGAAGCATTTATGCAGTGTCCAATATGTTACAAAAATCAAAGTAAAATAAACCAAATTGCTGTCAGATATGCATGTATGAATAAAAAAACTAAGCCACCTTAAAAAGCATAAACAATATCTTCACAATGTAACCTTCCATGATTTGCACTTTATAATTTGAAATAATTACCTTTACAGATATGAACATTATGTAGGCACTAAACTTACTTTACAAAACCTTGAATCAGTTTCTCTAAATAATTTAACTAAAATTTAACACATACTTATGTGTACTTTTAAAACTAACGAATATAGATCACAAATGTTTACAGGGATACATTTCCTTACCTACATTTAAACATCTATTAAACTAGTCCAATATTTTTTTATGCCACACAATTCTCAATTATATCTTGGAATTATATCCAAGTGTTTCCACTACATACAATAATAAAAAAAATTTTTGCACATGCTTCTAGTACACGATTGTAACTTGGTCTTCAAAATCGGTGGTTCCAAACCCTGGCCATGACTCAAAAAAACTAGGCCAAACAAGACACACAAAATTTCTTTTTTACTGTTCAGTATTTCTATTGGAATTGTCACTTTCCATGGAAAAGGGAAATGAAAACAATAAAATATAAACAATTAATATTGCCCCCACAGTGGTTTGCAATAAAATTATCAAATGTTGAATGGCCTTCGGTTATAAAAAGGTTGAAAACCACTGATCTAAATTATAAATTTAAATCAATTTTTTGAAAACAAGCAAAATGATTATTTATCATTTGCATATAATAGGATATTTTGCAATGAAAAATATAGCATGCAGTAAACAATAAATAATGGTACATAAGTAATAATTACATAAGATATAAATTCATAAACGCTGCAAGTATTTATCATGTGTTATCATTACAATGTGTGCATAACATTGTTATCATTAACAAGCTAGCTGGGCTTTTTGTCTACACTTATGCATTAAGGCACGCAATGTGAACTGTCGCCTTGCCAATGTACGAACTTGCTTTAAAAATTGATCTAAATCAATGACCTCCTTGCGCAATGCCTCACCCATATAATAAATAGCATCCTCTAGTGTTGCTTCTTCTGCAAAAGCATTCAAAAGTTGTGAGTACAGAGGAGCTGTTGTCACAACAGCTTCGTCAGCTTCCACGCCATCTTGCTCCGCAAGACGTTCTATGGCAGCCTCCAATTCCTTTTCTTTCTCTTGTAATACACCTAAATTCTTCTCTAGTGCTGCCTTTTCTCTTTGCAGTCTAGCAAAAATATCCTCAAGGCGGGTTTTACCTTCACAAAGTTCTTGCTGTGTCCTTCTTAAAGTTTCCAACTCTGCTTGGGACTGTTGTGACTGTTCTTTTAATTTCCTTCTGAGTTTATCTGTGACAGCTGACAACAATGAAGCTTTTATATGCTCTTCTGTAATAGTGCCCCCTGTTGTTTCAGAAGCTAAATCAGTAGCTACTCCAGTCCAGTTTGTTGTTGAAGGATATGGTGTAGTTTGTGGATATGATGACCCATTTGCACCAACTGCACCAGGATATGGTGTTCCAAAATTGGGGTAAGGTAAATTTGAAGTAGTAGGGTATGGAGTTGCAGTGGGATATCCAGGCTGAGGACTTACTTGTGGATATGGATATCCCAATGGCTGTGGCATAAATGGATTTGCGGGGTAAGGCGGTCTTGGCTGATTTCGCGGCTTAGCATATACAGGTGGTAACTCACCAAAAGCAACTATCATACACTGGATCAATCGTTGAAGAGTAGATCCATTAGGTGTCCATTCGTGTAAATATGGCAAATATATTTTTCCATTACTATCCACGCATTTAGATGTTTTAATTGTCATTTCTGGGGTGGGTTTAACAAAACACAACGGGGCATTTTGCGGATGTGTATCCATTAGCCAGATACTAATGGGTATATTATAAAAAGCTCCTTTATAATTTACAGGTATAGTACCTTCCAAGTTAAGCAAGTCCTTTCTTGTACCATTGTTAAATACAAAGGCTTCTAAGCGGTAGACGAGACTGCGATATACTTGAATCAGACTGATAACTTCTCGAGCAGTATAATCTCGATTTCTATATTTAGAAAGATATTGTTTAAGTGTAACTTCATCGTTGGCCATGATGAATCTTGTTCCTTACAATCACAATTACTAAATATGAACAAATGGAAACAAAAATGCAGCTAATGTAATGATTAATTAATGACAGATTTCCGATTTCTCACCAATTTCTTATTGTACCTTGGTGCAGTGTTGCCAATAAAAAATGTGCATAGTACAAAACTAATCAAAGAGAAGATAATTATGGAGGTACTATGTTTCAGTTTTACCAATTCTGCAAATCTATAAACTTTTTTGATACAAATTAAGAAAAAGAAATGTAAACACGATAATTCTAAGTTTCATCGTATAAATTGATTTGTGAGGATCGTGCTTTAAGGTTTGAACGAGTTATTCTCAGAAACTACAACCACTCGTCGAATATATAAATATAGTTAGATGGTATGATGGTGGATATAATCTTTATACATCTTTAAAATACACTATGAAGCTTTATTTATATTTTTTTAATTTTAGACAACATTCGGACACGTGTATATTAATGGACACACACTTGAGAAAGTAAATCAGTATAAGTACCTCGGTACGTGTTTATTTTGAATCTTGGGAAAGAACAAGAATAAAAACCCGTATTGAAATCCCTCGTAGCTCCTTCAACAAGATGTAACGTGTCCTTTGTAATCGTAGCCTCAAACTTTCCTTGAGCATTAGAATGCTCCACTATTACATATGCCCGTTCTTTTATACAGATGTGAGTCTTGGACGCTTAAAGAAGACCTCAGAAAACGTATAGCGTTCGAAATGTGAGCATATAGACGGATGCTCACTATTAGCACTCAGAGGGTGGCCAATAACGAGGTTCTTTGAAACTTCAAACAAAAACGTGAACTTTTGCAGTCCGTCAAAGGTAGAAAAGTTACTTACCTGGGTCATATCATGAGACATGACAGGTATAAAATTCTGCAACTGATCATGATGGGAAAAATCGCTGGCAAAAGAACTGTTAAACAAAAAACATGTCAACCTATGATTAATGGAGTCAGGCGTTACTTGGCGGAAATCCATCACTATGTGGACAGTCAAAAGTTTTACTTAGCTAAGATCCGCGACAAGCATATAGTAACAGAAAATTAATAATGTGTGTTTTGTTTCACTTTTCGGTTGTCTTCCGTAGAGTCTACTATACCTGAAGATGCCTCGTGTTAGGGCGAAACATGTGTCGTTTACAAGGTGGAAAAGTGGTAGTGTGTGTTTGGTGTTGTGTATAGTGATTGTTGGGTGGAGAGTTGCTGGCCGTTTTTCGATAAGTTTTTGGTTTGAGTTCCAAATAAATCAACTTCATCCAGCGGGAAAACACACAATATTAAATATTTGCTTGTCGCGGATCTTAGCTAAGTAAAACTTTTGTCTGTCCACATGTCAACCTTTCTTTCAAACATTTTTGTTATTTTTTTTTTGACAAGATTCACGATATAATAAGATAGATTCCATAATTTGTGATAAGATTTCTAAAATATAAAATGATTCGCGTCACATTTATAACGTTACAATATTAAGTTTGTTATTCTATAGTAACTTTTCTTAACATTATATTGATTACAGAATCATTCGGCATTTTTTGCATGCATGAATAGGAATTTTACTCGATAACAAAGTTTGCTGTTATCATAAGATTTAATTTATGAAAAATCACAAACGAATGGTGCTCTGTTAAGGGAACTATTGGGGAACAAAGTTTATTCACATAATTAAAACATCGCAGAATATTTTCTATTAATGTTGTGTCCGTCTTTAATTAGTATATCATTTTAATATGTATTATAAAGTAATGTAATATTGTGACGACCAATTGGCTCAGTGGCGGGGCCCTCCGTCCGCGGAGTCAATGGTCGTGAGTTCGATCCCCGCATCGGAATAAATATATGTATGGATTTATAAATATTTATTTCGAGTCTGGTAACTCCCCCCAATCCGCATTTCCGTTCCTGCCCTTTCCTTTCTTCTCTATCCTTTCCCTTCCTCTCCACCAATCCACGGTCCGTGCTAATGGATGCGTAGCTAAGGGCGAGCTTAGTCGCAAGCGTGCTGACCGTCCCGAGATCGGGCTCCCACGGGTACTATGGTGCTTTACCTTAACATTGCGGTTCATGGGATTCACTAAGACGAATTTAATATACCTAACTTGTTGAAAATGACGGCGACGTGGTTCGCTACCTACCCGTCACGTCCTGATTCTCACGAGGGCGAAAAGCGACCAATGGAGAGCCGTTTCGCTGCGATGAATGGTAGCGGATGAAGCTCTGTGGTATCTGCCAACCCCTGCGGGGAATAGGCGTGAATATATATAAAAAAATATTGTGAGCATTTATCTTTTGGATGGTCCTTAAATAAAGAAATACTTAAAAATTATATGATAGTAACATTACTACAGTTTGATTCCTGTTTTTTATTCCTAGATTATTTTGCTAAATCTGCCTAATCTTCAATCGTGATTCGTCGCGAATCGTTTCAATTTTGAAATCGATATAGATTATTTCCTCATTTCTATTCTGTCAAGCTTACGTTTACGTCTTTCAGTTTTTTTCTTTTCTGACTACCTGTCAACGTTATAGCACGCTGGATGGGAAGTCTGTAAGAAATCCAAAGTAATCGCCTTGGATTTTAATTTAAAATAAAAGATTCTTTTGTAATACATCAGCACAATGCCGCCTAAGTTTGATCCAAATGAAATTAAAATCGGTAAGATACATTAATACACTGTGTTTGCTCTATATATTTAACTAGTGATTGTGTGTATTTTTAACGTTGTTAATGTGTTTTTTTAGTTAATTTGAGATGTGTTGGTGGAGAAGTTGGTGCCACTTCTTCTTTAGCGCCGAAAATTGGTCCTCTTGGTCTAGTGAGTATTAAGTAGTTAAAATAAACATAACCTCTATGTACCATGCTGGCAGTCTTTTAATGTTAAATATGCTGTGATTTGGTTACAAGATGGAATTATTGGAAGATAAAAATATAAGTTTTAAAATTTTCTTTACTATTTATTCGTATTAAAATAATGTTCATAAAAATTATCTTCTATCTTGTGACTTGTTGATCCTGGGGGGAGCCACCCTACCAGGCGCGTCCTTCCGGGTGGCGGATGGAAGGAACCCGTGACTCAGGATCAGGTTTTCCCTTTTCCCTGTCACGGCTACTCCGAATGCCCAATAAGGAGTCGCGGACCAGGCCATATGACTGTCAATGATTATAATATCTACAATTATTTATCAGGTTAATTTAGTTTATCTGTATTACTTATAATAATTAAATAACGTTTTTATGCAAACCATTAATTATCAATTAAAACAGTAACATAAGTAAATATTAATATTTGATAATTTAGACCAAGGATGGTAAATACCCTTTTGGTACAAGTCAACTTAAATAAAAAACCAAGATGCTCTCAATTCATAGTAAAAATATAAACCAAAATATATTTTTTAAATTCTATAATTATTTTCTAAGCAAAATAATTTCTTTTCTTTACATTCCTCATTGGTATGCTTTTATTTTTTTATTATCTGTTGCATTTGATATACATGTCAATTATTTGCCATCCATGTCTAAAATAAATTATATTGATGGAGGGTTTTTTATTTATTTGTAATATGAGTGTCATTACCATTGTGTGCTTCAGTCTCCCAAAAAAGTGGGTGATGATATTGCAAAGGCCACAAGTGACTGGAAGGGTTTGAAGATTACTGTCCAGCTAATAGTACAAAACAGACAAGCGCAAATTTCTGTAGTACCATCAGCAGCTGCCCTTATTATCAGAGCTTTAAAGGAGCCACCTCGTGACCGTAAAAAACAGAAAAATAGTAAGTACTGCATCTTTATTTTCTTCAATAAGGTTAATTCATGAAAATAGATCATGTTAAATTTACCTTTTTGGGAAGTTCCCTTTCATTTCCCCCTATATAAATATATCATGAAAGACTCTTTCCCTATGTACTTGATGTATAAGGATTAATATAACACAATTGTATCATAAAAAATAATAACCAACAAATTGTTATATACCTGGGTGCACCCGGGTCCCTCGTGGGTACTGTAGACAAATCAAAGAGGCTGCTGCAGTTCTTTGAGGAGCTGGGGATAGATTAGGAGTTATCCATTCTGACAATTTTGACATGCAAAATAGACACATGATGACATCGAGTTGTGGAAATGAGTCCATTACACCATCTCCCATCTAACCAACAAATATAACTATTTCAAAGTAGAATGGTGTGATAACCACAAATGTCACATTTCCTTAACATATTTTATGATGGCATGTACCACCAGTGGTACATTCTTGTCTGTTGAATACAGCCACCAGTGGTTCATACAGAAATGTCCCATCGGGTGGGATGAGCCACTGATGGTACACACCATTTAATAAAAAGGTGATTATTCTAATTAACAAATTTATGTATATACTTAAGAGGAAAAAGGCCTGTCTCCCCCCATCCTTGCACCCAGTGAATTCAGGCCCTGTGGCAAGAGGAATAGATACTATAAAAAAAGAATTTACTGTTGTATTGTAATACTTTGTTCAGTTAAAATATCTACTATATAATATTTATATTTACCACTCATACCTATATGTTATACAATCATACTTTTCATTCTTTAATAAGACCTTGTCTCTTAGATCTGAATGTGAACACCATTGAGATTTGATTTTAAATTACATTATAAAATATTTTTAGATAATTAAGAATCTTATTACACACTTAGTTTAAACATATATATCTCATTCTATGAATAATCAATACATGTAAGTGTAAATACAAAAGAATTATTATAAAATGAAATTAAAGTTAAATGAAAAATAAATAAATATTGAATATTATGTAGAGCTTACATATACTTATGAAGTATGGACTTTTTTCTTTCACATAAGAAATATTTCACTCAACAAATAGATAAAATAAGATTATAGATATGTAGAAACAAATTTCTTATATAAAGTTATTAAAAGATTCAATATTTTAAAATAATCATTTTTACTTCACAGTCAAACACAGTGGTAACATCACATTAGATGATGTTGTGGGCATTGCTAAAATCATGAGGCCACGTTCCATGGCCAGGGAACTATCAGGTTCAGTGAAGGAGATACTTGGCACTGCACAATCTGTTGGCTGCACAGTTGACGGCAGGCCTCCACATGACATCATTGTTGACATCAATAATGGTGCTGTTACTATTGATGAATAAATTAACAAGGACTTAACTTATACTCTTGTTTCATTTTAGTTCACAAGCTTTTCCAACAACAAAAAACAGTCTACAATCATGATTGGTGATTGGTGAGGTAGGCATTTTTAATAGCAATGCTGCTGCCAATCACTTGCTTATAACCTGTGTAGTGTGGCATGCTGCTGTCGTACTGCTTACGGCGACACCCGGGATCTTTAGGGGTTTTTATCTTCAAATAAATATTCTTCAAAATAATATTAATTTATTTTTCTTGTTTCATTGTACATTCATATCATATTCATATTAATTTTTTATAATTATTAACACTTTTCAATTTATATTTTATATATTTGCCCGACGGGAGACATGTCTATTCAAAAGACTGTCAAGTAGTGTAGAGTCAAACTAATGTTTTGTTTTAAAGAAAACAATTTATTTATTTATTACACTTTAAATAACGAATTTAAAAAGAAATACTATAAAAAGATTTATTGCATTAGTGATACATGTATTAATGTAACTACAGTAAATTGATATAAGGAAGGGTGGAATTGGGAATCTGCGCAAATCGGAGACTCCATCGGCCTGACGCCATGTCGGAGGTACACGTGTGTGTGCTGATTTTAAATTCGTCATGATTCTACGTTAAACATGTAGGGGAGGATTGAACTTTAGTAACTAAAACTAACTAAACCCAGTCCCATAGACTAAGGTCTAGGGAGTGAGAACCCACCGGGTACGTGAGAGAATCTCGTGTAAGCGGCCAGTGTAGAAGTGTTCCCTACTCTACGTGCTCGGCTAGAGCCGGGGTGCGTGTGGCTGTCCAGTGGATTCACCCATTTTCACAATTAGAATAAGAATGATCATAATTATAAATATATATGTGTGTATATTAAAATAGTGTATGAGTTCCCTTTGTTCTAAATCTAAACCCTTGTTGCAATGATTAGGAGGAGAATAGATTATACACTATAATATTATAAATACGCTGATGGCACAAAAATGACTATTAAAAAACAAACATGAAATTCGTAATAGAAAAAATAAAATTTATGATGTATTTCGTTATATCAGAAGTTATAAATTTCTGTGGTCCAACATATAAATGGAAAAGTGCTATACATTGATTTAATTATTTGTATTGTTCTGGTAAAAAATAGGATTCGTTTATTTATTTCGATTAGTGTACTATTATCCCAATATGAATCCCTTTTAGACTTTCTAACCTGTCATGTATTGAGTTTTTGGTATTAATTATGCCCTCTGCCGCCCAAGGTACCATTAAAATTAGAGAAATTTGTATTATACTTTGTAAAATTTAGGTGATAATTATGACAGCTCACGCACATGAAGTTTCATATTTTTTCCTGTAAATTGTACTTCCGTTAATATCATACTTTATGGATGGGTACCGCCCCTTTGGTGAAATTAGAGATTGCTACTTTTAATGAACAATTACAGACTCGGAAATCGATTTGAAATAAAATAAATCGATCGACAGGATAAATTATATTATTTACTGTAAATATATGTTATTTCATATTATCTATCACATTTTTTAAATTGTTAAACAATGATAATTGCACTTGATGTAAATGAAATGATTCATCATTAATTTATAAGAGGTATTAGGTAGTTTTAGGTTGTACACCACTGCATTCATATTTATTAATAAATAAGTGAATTCTTATTCTTTGTTTCATTTCACCGTAATGGCCCTTTGACAACAATAATTTCGACTCTGGCTATATTAACGCTGAATAGCTGACCGAATAATATATGCACGAGTCAAAATCGTCATTGTGAGAGGCCTTTATCATATTCATAAAAGGTTAATGTAACAAAAAAAACTGAACATTTTGTATGTTCAGTTTTTTTTTATATATAATTATGCAACTATCGATATCAAGTTATATAAGAATAGTAATCGATAACCGAATACGTTCATTAACGATTATACACTGCCCGCATCCTTAGTGTGACCTGTCAAAATTATCATCCTAAATTTTACAAAGTATAATAGCATAGTTCTGTACCTGTTCATAAATATTCATGAAATTACTTTTAATGTCTAGGTCGTGAGTTTTTTTTACTAGTTTTAACAAAGATATAAGGTTATCGATTCTTATATCTCTTCTTTTTATGCGTTTCAATGCTTCAACTTATTTACATTCATTGCGAATTTTCGTCGTAGGAGGTTTCTCAGAAGTGCTCAACAAGAGTAGTTAATTTCTTAAACTGATGCTCAGGAACAATAGAAATATTCACGGGATTCTCGATAAACGATTCTGCTTTATTTACTACTAGTGAACTAACAGCAGATTGAAAACCAAATCCAGAAATGTTTTTGCTAAGAACAGTCTTTCTTTTCTCTACTTCTTCTTTAACCAAGTGATTGTCTTTAATAAATTTAAGTTGAATAGACATAAAGTTCATATTTTATTGATGTCACATTGTCAGTGTAGATTCTAGGTTGTATGTTCCTTGAGTTCAGTAAGCTAACTAAACAATAAAAAATTCATATATTGTTAAATTGTAAAAAATCATATAATGCTAAATTGTGATTACTACGTTGCCTTGTCATAAAATAGAATTAATTAATATATTATTTGTTAATACATTTTTAAATATTGTATAAAATTTATTACGACTCAATAGTGGTTAAATTATTACAAGATAGCCATAACCAGAGAAAAAATTTGAATAAAAAAAGCATACGTAGTCGATTGTATAGGTAAATTAAAAAAAATGGAACATTTAAAAATATAGAGTATATAACAGTCATTATTACTTACTAGTTATTTTTTTATCTGTTATTGTATTTAATATAATTGTTATTATTTTAGGAGATTTTAAGGTCGATTAGTTATCAACACTGTTCCCTCCAAGCAGAAATGTCAAAATGGCGTCAACGCAGGACGCTTGGTATATTTCTTTACTTGGTTTAGCGGAACATTTCCGCACATCAAATCCTCCTGACATAAAAAGTTGTATACAGTGTTTGCAAGCAGTTTTTAATTTCAAACCACCGCAAAGAGTCGAGGCGAGGACTCACTTACAACTCGGAAATATTCTTTTGACACACACTAAAAACATTGACTTGGCGAGAACACATTTAGAGCAGAGTGTAAGTTTTTTTTTGCTGTGTCCCCATATTTAAGCACCATGAGTTATATCGAAACAGAATAAAGCAATAGTGAATTTGGAAGGTGCTACTATTTATTGTTATTGGGATCTTAGTCCGACAACTTTCTCATAGTATGTAAACATTGATGTTGAAGTGGGTCATATAGTGTTTTTGTTGCAGTGGTTCTTGTCGCAGAGTATTAATGGGTTCGACGACGTCAAGTTTGAGGCTGCAAGTGTTCTCGCGGAATTGTTTGAGCAACAGGGCCAACCCACACATTCTAAGCCCATTCTAAGGAAAGCTATTGAGTTGTCACAGCACAGTGTTTACTGGCATTGCAGGCTAATATTTCAATTAGCGGTGTGTATGTTAATGTATCTTACATATTTTTTTCAGTATTAGATGAAAAATGTGCTATTTAATATTTGTATATCCAGTTTAGTTCAATATATATCAAGTTGTAAATAATATTTTATAACACCTGATTTCTTTTTGTTATTTTATTGGATAAATTACTGACAACAATAAAATACCTACATTATTTACAATAAAATACCTACATTATGTAATATTTTAAAATATTATTGACCATAAGTAAAATTTATTACAATTGGGAATAAGTTTTCTAAAAGTTTTAATATATTTTTCTAAAAATGTCAATATACTTATACAGTGACTTATAAAATACTTGGAGACTTTTTGTTGAATATGTGAGTTTATAGTTTATTAATTTGTGAGACATTTTTGTCTTGGTATGTTTAATGGCAGAAATTGGTCAAGTAGTTATGACCGAGTTTCCTAATCTAAGGTTGTAAGTTTGATCCAACCATTGTGATGATCACAGGGTAACCTTACATAAGCCAGCTTAGTTAAAATGAAAGACTACTGATTATATCAAAATATTACTAGTCTTTGTTTAAAAAAAGTTATCACATATTCACTTGATTTGTAATACCTGTATTTATACTTTATTTATTCAGATGTAATTTTTTGTTTCCTTTAAATGATTAATGGTGTACAGTATTATAATTATGTAGTAAATTTATATGATTATTATTTGTGCTAATGAGACATTTTCTTATATCAAATATATTAATTATTTATTTACTATGAGAATGTGTTCTCATAGTAAACAAATAATTAAGTACTCTCCTAGGAAGTTTTTAAAATTGCTAGAATTCTTGTTACCCACTTCTAAGCTAATAATGCTTGTGTTAGGATACCATTCATATCAATAGTGAAGTTGGAGATATGAGCTTACGACTTTCTAAGTATCAAAGTATTTCTAAGTATCAAATTGTAGGACTGAGATTTGCCAAGTGAGCTATTGCTGCTTAAACTGCATTTACATATTTGCTATGAGCCATAGATAACTCATTGCTCTATCTTTAGATGGATTCGTATATTGTTATGGTATAGAAACAAAATGTAAATATGAATAGAAATTTAGTTATTAATAGTATTGTAAAAGTTTTGGTGTTGTGGTTTCCAAACAGCGTGAATACACTATTTTAGTCAGTGCACCAAGAGCAGCAAAAAAATATGTAAGATACAAATTCCTGCACTAAGAGATCTTTTAGATCTCTTAATGCAGGAATTTGTAAAACAAATTATGGTATGATATTTTTCAGCAAATTCATGCAACAGAACGTGAATATGAAGTGGCAAGCAGCCTACTGGGTGTGGGAGTGGACTATGCACAGATCTCGAATGCTGCATATACTCGTGTATTATTTCTCCTCAGTAGGGTAATGGTATGTAATCAAACTATCACCAATCTATAAAAATTCAAAGCTGTTTGTTAGTCTTGCTAAAACTCCAAGATTATTTGAATAATTTTTTTTATTGATTTTCACTTTAATATTAAGGTTTATGAATAAAAAATATAAGCAAAACCTAAAAGAAAGCTGGAAAAACGAACAATTTAAAATTGCCTATTTTGGACCAATTACCGTCAATAAAAGATGTTTGTGACGGTTTTATCGTCTAAATGATGTATGTACAATACTGTTGTTTCTTTTGTGCGACTTTGAAATATTTATTGCATTTGAAATTGGTTTTTTGGAAAAAAGAAAGGTATATTTTAAGAAAAGTTTTGATTATAGTGAATTTAGGTAGCAAATTGATCTCGATGAATTGAAATTGGACTATTGATTATGATCGATAATCATTGATCAAAACTTATATTCACGTAAATTGTAGGTGAAACGAAAATCACCTCATCATCTAGTCTAGCAATCTATAAAAATCCACTTCTGGACATGTGCCTCTCCATAGTCACCACAGACATGTTAGGATTGGTGCGGCACATTGGGTGCCACATAATCAGTAACTTTCTGTTATTGGCTTTGTGAATATTTATTATTAAGGATGTTTATACCATCATCAGTTAATGATCAGAACCTTGTTTCCCTTGTGTACTTTGGCTCTAGTCTATATTAAAACTACTATATATGTTTAACTACTTACCAGGCAATGACAAAACATTAAATGGATATAATTGATAAAGAAAACAATAATTTAATTCAATAAAGTTTAAAGTATTAAAAAATTACAAATGAATAAAAAGTAATAATTTTTTACTTTATATTTTATTTACAGCTGCTATTAATAGACAAGAAAATTCAAGAGGTGCTACCCTTACTGAACCAAGCTGGTCACCTAGTGGAGTCATGGTCAGGCAGTCCACATCAGAAAGAATACCTCAAAGTATTTTTTTTGGTTCTCCAGGTACATAGAACTAATAATTATTTTATGCTATGGAACCTATAGATCACTTATTAGATTCAGTTGGTTTCTGTGTTTTAAAATGGTATGAATGTATAGTAAACATCAAACAAATCATAACTGCATGTGGAGTTTCAAAACTAAAACACCACATTGCTTACGGTAATAATGAGTGCGGGGAAGAAGGATATAATGGGAGGGAAAAAAGGGATGGGAAAGGAAGCAAGACACAAGTGATTTCAGTTTATTTGTCAAAAAGTAGGTCCCATTAATATTTATTTATGTGATAGGAACACAAACGAGCAAGATAATCATCTGATGGAAGGCAATCAACGGCGCTCATCTGCAACGCCATAGGTATCAAATGTGTTGCTGGTCTTTAAATTCCACTGTCATTATGGAAGAATGAGGGGGGTTTGGGCTTCTGAAACTCAACTGCTCACTGCTAGAACTCACATGACGGTCTGATCTTAGTCTGCGCGTGTCAATTCTCTACCGACCGCCCTGCTCAGGTGCCACATGGTGTCTCCACTCTGGTATTCTATTCCAATTCTCTGACAAACATGTTCGGCTATGAAATGCATAATGTATTAATTAAGTATGCAGTTAAGTATTATAGTTTTTAGAAAAATAAAAATAAATTCAGTCGACTTTTGGACCTGTGTTCCATTGGGATGGAATCTAGCCATTTTTTGAAGGTTAGTGTTGCAACCAGACTCTAAATAAATAGCCGTAAATATATTTTTATCCTAATACAGCAATTGATTCCGAAGTCGATAGATTTGCCACTGAGGTAATTGGATCATCAACAATATTACGGTAAACTATAACGCGGTAGATTGGGTCCGCATTTTAGGAAAAAGCGTTATACGAGAGGTCTGTATGTATAATTAATGTTCCTAAAACTCAAAAACCAGGGACAAAAACTTAATACAACAATAATGTTATAAGATGTGAACAAAGGTAACAGTTAATTATGAAATGTCAAAAGTTTTACTTAGCTAAAATCCACGACAAGCAAAACAACAGAAAATTAATAATGTGTGTTTTTTTTCTGTTGGGTTAAGTGAATTTATTTGGAACTTAAACTAAAAACTTACCGAAAATCAGCCATCAATTCTCCACCCACCAACCACTATACACAACACCAAACACACATTATCACTTTTCCATCTTGTAAACGACACGTGTTTCGCCCCAACACGAGGCATCTTCAGGTATAGTAGACTCTACGGAAGACAACCGAAAAGTGACTTTTGACTGTCCATATAGTGATGGATTTCCGCAAAGTAACGCCTGACTCCATTAATAATGATTATGAACTGTCAAATCATTATAAATTTCATAGTACAAATATATGATTTGGGAAATCCCCGCGATATACTAGGGAAAACACGTGTTATACGAGGGACGTGAAATCGCGTTATAAGGAGGAAGAAAGGAAAATTTATGTTAGTCTCATTCCTTGAACCATATTTTATAAATAGAAATACTATGGCTACTACATTGTTTTCTTTTTAACTTGTAACAGGTGTGTCATTACCTAATGGCTGGACAGGTGAAGAGTGTGAAACCATGTTTGAAACAGTTGCAGCAGAGCATCCAGACAATCATGGCGCCGACGTGGCCTGACGACGATGGTAAACTTGTGTTTAACTCTTGTGGGATTTCTACTCTGTGAGTACTTGGAGTGGTACTGTCCAATTGCCGTCAAAGCTCACTCTCGTCCATTTATTTGGCAAAGTTAATGTATAATTGTAAATTTTGCTATAGAGGCTTCACTTTTATGACTGAGGAGAGACAGCTATTTTATTACATTAGTTAATATAAGAATTTCAATTACATTAGTTAATATAGAAGTTCTCTTTCCTTGATGGCAATTAGGTATGAGGGCCAAATCATAAAATATGTTCACTTACAAACGAGAGGGGTATTGCTGGCTGTTTTTAAATGTGACAAAAGAAAGAGAGGATCTAAAGAAATATGATGTTCACAATTTATCATTTATATATTTTTTTAATAACATCAAAATTAATTTTGAGTCTCAAAGAATAAACATTTTTTAAAACATGGTGCAGTTCCTCATTATAATATTGTAGCAATCAAATTTCTAAATTAGGAGACTTAGTTTTTTACCACAAATATGCTTCTGCAGCGTTGGACAGTCATAGGTTATTATATTGTAAATTGGTATTATTTTATATATTATTGGAAAAGGCTCCAAAGTGGACGGTTTTCAACCCCTGCAATACTCTTGTTAAGCCAACGGTAAAGTATGCCGGTATCGCATCGTTTTGTTCGTTTTCATCTGCAGGAGAAATAGAAGGCCAATAATGATAACTACTTCTTTTTGTGTCAGTTGTCTGACCTATATTTTTCCTGCCCTGTAATTCGCCACTGCAATGGCATCAGTATTCATGATGATGAGATCTTAGAATGTGTGGGTCTTAGGGCACAGTGAGCAGCTGAACAGATGCTCTATAGACTCACTTGTAACCCCACAATTACAATCCTCATACTGCAGTCCGGTATAGCCCCGTTTGCACATGTTGTCTACCATGGCCCACCTGTGTACGGAGTCTGTTAAGAGCTCTCACTGCAGATCGTAGCCAGGCGGAAGCATCTCTTGCTGATATACGGAGTTAAGACGGATGGACAGGATGTTTCATTTTCCACCGTTATATGATAAATACTAATATGGGGGGATCTCAACCACGTATTGTTTTCAAAATTCATGTATTTTTTTTATAAAATGCAATGTCATTTTTAGCTGTTTGTGGTAGTGCGGCGGGCGAGTCGTTCGTGTGGATGTCTCGGCAACAACTGTATGTCTTGGTCTATCTCGTCACGGTGATGCACTCAGCGCAGGCCGGCTACATGGAGAAGGCGCACAAGTATACAGACAAGGCGCTCGCGCAGATTGACAAGCTCACTGGTAAGTTGTGTGTTATACATGTAGGCGTAATAGAATTAAATATCGTTTTTCAATTATTTTATGCAATAGACAAAACTAATTTTTATATGTCTTGTGGCGCCATCTGTTGGCAGATTATGTTTGAATTATATAAAATATAAGGTTTATATAAAATAATTGTAATAATTGTAATTTTTGTAAAATTAATTATTTAGAATTATGTAAACTTCATATAAATGTGTATTTTGAATATGGAGCTGTATTTTAAGAATTGTTTTGCAGTAACTTAAATTTATTTGTTAAAAAAGATAGATTTTTAGATTTTTTGTTCATTGTTTATTGTTTTTATTCGCATTCTCGACTTTTGTAATAAAAGCCAAAATTCAGTCGAGGCAAGATTAATTCTAATTCCCACCGACGTCGCGTGAAATACATGTTGTCTTCGTATTAGTGTCAAAAAAGTCCTACTTGTGGTCTATGACAAAAGCAATATGTTTTATTTTACATACTATCATTTTAAAATTTTCTTTTCATACAAAATGAGAAATATTATTCCATACGAAGTGTGAAAAATTTGGGTTACGTCAGTGAACTACACCCTGCTATTTTAAAGAGAATCTTAGCTAAATAAAAATTTTGATTGTTCACGTGCTAATGTTAGATTGGTCGTGGTGTTGCAGCGAACGGCTGCGACGAGGGCAAGAGTAAAGGCGCGCGGAGCGGCGCGGTGCTGGCGTGGCGGCTGCGCATGGCGCTGGTGGAGCACGCGGCGCTTTGCCGGCTGGTGGCGGGCGGGAAGGCCAACGCGCTGCACGAGATCGCGCGCGCCGCACACCTGCTTACCGTCGCGCCCACGAGTACGTTAACCTTTTGTACATCGAACACCTGTATGTTACACCCGCGTTTCGAGAGATCCTAGATAAAAAGGTTCTAGAGTGTCCTGGTACACAACACGCACACACACGCACACATGCGCACACACACGCGCACATGCGCACACACACGCGCACATGCGCACACACACGCGCACATGCGCACACACACGCGCATACACAGGCGCGCGCGTGCGCCCACGCACCCACGCGCACGCATACACACGCGCACACGCACACACGCGCACGCACACACGATCACGCACGCACGCACACGCACGCACATACGCATGCACGCACGCACATATGCACATACGCACGCACACACAAAAGGATACTACATCATCAGTGAGATGTAACTTTACTGATCACATGTATGAATGTATTCTTATGAAGTGACTACTCAACACGTTATGAAGACTTGTTACTTGGGTAGCGGCCCATGATCAACTAATCAACGGCCGTACAATCATATGACATTGACACCACTTGTTGGTACCGTAAACAAACCCTTGATTGTTCACAAGGATAAATGCTTATAGATGTTATGTTAATGTTTAACGACCTTAATGTTAAATTATTATTGTTAAAATGTTAGAATGTTTGAAGGCACCCGTGTCGCAACAGTTGCCAAAGGTGCAGTGATTAGTTAATTAATTATATAAATTATTGTACTTTGTAATGGGTCCACGGTCGGGCGCGATTCACGTGTTCGCTGTCAGCATGTTACACCGAACAGTTTCCCAAATAACATGTCAGTGAGTCAGTCAGTGGTAATACAGCTTTATATAATATATATCGATAAAAGTTTATGTAATTAATGATCTTGGGACTAATAAATCAAATACTTTCTCATCCAATAGCCAGCAGCGCAGCGGCGCACACCCCCCAGCTGCACTGTCTACTGGGGCTGTACGCCATGTCCATGAATTGTATGGAGGCCGCTGAAGCCCAGTTCCTCACTGCTATACATGTGAGTGTTAATATACAATATATAAGTAAAGACACACTCAAACACCCTGAAAAATACACACTTATACCGCACATAAGCGCCGCACCAATCGTGATTTGTAATACATATTGTTATTGTAAACTATACTTTTTTTTTATATATAATTTACTTTAGCTTCTAATTTTTTGTTTAGTCTTTTAATATTATATTAAGTATGGCAATTAGCATTAAATACCTGATATATAAATGTGTCATAGAAGGGGACTGTCTACTGTAGTACAGGGTTCACCCTAGTTCGGCAGTCAGTGAAACAAAATTGTAAATTTGTTTATTATATCAATGACCAATAAATATATTATTAATATAATAGGGGTAGTTAAGTTGTTTGGACCCAAGATCTATTTGTATACTAATTTTTTTATACTAAAAGTAGTATGCAAAAGAAAATAGATAATTTTTTAACATTCTTATTATTAACATATATAAAAATAATTTAAAGAAGCGCATTGTGCTCAAGGAAGTTGGGAAGAAATATATTATATGTTTGGTATACCACTAGACTAGTTATATAATGCTTCATTGCTGAGCAAGAACCATGTTGTGACACTTTTTAGATTACAATTATTTTTAAGTAGATTACAATTATATTAAGTTTTCTATTTCTATTTACATAACTTACAGGAAATAAATTATGCACAGCAATGCTTATATTTAGGCCAGCTGATGTACAAGAATTTTGGTATAGTTTAGAATGAAATACTCATAGGAGGGATGAAAGATACCTAATGTTGCAGTTACCATCTAAAACTTCTGAGGTGAAGCTTTAGCCAAAAGTTTAACTAGAAAGAAAGTAGAGGTTTTGAAATTAGCAATCTTCATAAATTGATGGTAATTATTTTGTAACAATATGCTTTTCTCGTGTTTACAGATGTCACAAGAGAGGGATTTATGGATGTTCGCAAAACTGAACCTCGCTATAGTATATTTACGTGGAAGGAGAGACAATGACTTAGCGCAATTAATGGAACAGGTATCTATGTTTTTGCACATATCTTTATTTATTTACAATGTAAGTCCAGTATGTAGCATCTTCCATATAAATAAAATCTTTCTTGAAGCAACTGCCTGCACATACATACCTCAAAAGTCGGTAATAATTGTGTAATGGCTGTGGTGCTGCGTATGTATATGGGCCGCGTTGATTGCTTTTCATCATACGACACAGGTTCTTCTCCGCGCGAGCCGGCCCATTCATGTTACAGACAAATATTTTGCCATTCTTGACAAAGTATTCGTCTGCAGCGTGGCCCTACCACTATTAATATTGCAAATATTTAATATATGTAATATTCAGGTGAAACCCGAAGCATTGCCTGCGTACGCACACGGTTTACGTGCGGCTTCGTACTATGTTTTGGGACTGCAAGCGTTCTTCCAAGCGCGATATAATGAGGCCAAGTAAGTTTTATATAAACTTATGTTTATAATACTATTTCAATTCAATTACTATATCTGGCTTGAAGGACTAATATATCTGCGTGTCTCTCGCATAATTAACATTAGATTGCCTAAGAAGTCATTTTGAATGCTTTTTAAACTTATTTAGAAAAAATATAAATATAGTTTTTTTTCTAAATAAGTTTGCATGCAATTTCTTAGTATTTTGAGACAGCATACAATTATACTTACATACAACCGTATCGAAAGCCACAATATCTATATCTATATCGATATTGTATCGTTATAAATGTATTTTTTTTTTCTAAATTACTTGCTGGGGCAATCTAGTGTTAAACACCGCTTGCTTGGATGTAACTTAGCTCAAGTTTAATTATTTCATATGAGATGCACTGCTATAAAAGTTTAATTTGCTAGCATAAATATCAACATCAGTATGGTTTTAGCGCCATCTAGTGAAGTCATATGAAACTCAAACTGACTAGAACTGATCTAAATTATTAATTTTAACAACATATGCATAATATTTCTTTGTTTGACAGTAATGTGTTTTACGTTCTAATAGGCGATATCTCCGTGAGACTCTGAAGATGGCCAATGCAGAGGACTTAAACAGACTGACATCATGTTCACTGGTGTTACTTGGGCACATTTTTTTATCGATCAACAACTCTCGGGAAAGCATGAACATGGTGACACCAGCCATGCAACTCGCCAGCAAGATACCGGATGTCCACGTTCAACTTTGGGCTTCGGCCATATTAAAAGGTATGTATGCATATTTCGGCATTGACGGCAGTGAGAATTAGAATGTATCTCCCGTGACTGAATTTCGGTTTTTATACAGAAAGACAATAAACAAAGAATCTAAAAATAGATTTGCGTCAAAATAGCAACATTAACTTTAAAAATAAATGATGCAGTATTTTCTTGTCTACTTCATTGTGTATATGAGCTATACACCTGTGACCCCCCAGGTATTTGTGGTTAGCCCATCTGGTGTCACTTAGCAAGTAACAGTTTACAAGAGTTCCGCAGGAATACCCTTTCATTGGCTTTTATACTTCCATATGTTTGTCGCTTTGTTTGCCGGTAGTAACTTGTTTTGAATTTATTTACATGACACAACTGTGTCAAAGTCTAAGAAGTCATTAACCAATTTATTTTTAATTTTTGTCTTATGAAAAAAGGTTGAGTGCCACTGGTGAACATTTAGATAAATTAGGTGGCTGTTCCTAGTGATTTGAGTTTCATTTAAGGAAATGAAAGGCTTCAATTAAGTGTACAAAAGAGATCCTATGTATTTAATTATTATAATTTCGTATTTGTACAATAATTGGTTCCAAAAAATTGGTAAATTAAACTTTGTTTTATTACAGACTTGTACCGGTTGGCTGGAGACACGGAACGTGAGACTGAAGCATATCAAATGCATTGTAACTTCTCTCAGGCGCTTCTCAAGGACCACTTTCAAGCCACTCAGTTGCCGCAGCATGCGCTTGTGCAGTGGACGAGCGGATCCCCACCCGCCTTGCCACCACCGCCAAATGTCAGCAATGCTACATAGTAACTACAAACAACACAGTCTCCACAAGGAGAGCAAACAGTGCCTAGTGATAGTGACCCTGAAGATGGGTGTGACAGGCCCACAACTTAATGCTTAATGTCAGTGATGCGACAAAACTTAGAATTGAAGAGACAGTGTGTTAGTGATGATGTGGTCCATTAAAGTACATATTGGCATGTATAAATAAAGCAGGGCGCTTCTGCAAGGTGAATACTGGCAGGACAATCATAAAATGGGATCATTTATATGGCTTGTTTGGCAACATATTTTAACATAACCTTTGGAATTTGCTAATGGAATTGGTTTAATAAGCAATTTATAATTCAATTAACCCCATATCCATTCCATACAATTCAGTTTATCCCATATTTAATAATTGGTATAGTCAAGGTATTTTTTTTTTATGAGATAGGAAGCCAAACAAGCAGGCATATCATGACCATGCCGGCTTGAACAGGCAGGGTTCCACAGGCGATGTTGTGTTCTCCTTCCTTCATTCCCTTTTCCCTCTTCTGTTACTGCCTTCTTCCCCTATCATTATTCAGATAATTACCCTAAAATGAGTAACATACTTGCAGTATTTGAAGTTAATGGTGGTTGCTTTCTGGTAAACGACCTGCTTGCTTCTGTCTTTATCTCTTCCATAAAATAATTAAAAAAAATACTAAGTCAGAATCAATGCCTGCTTTAATTGCAAGACAATTTAACACTCTTCCATCAATATTTTGGTCTTTGTTCACTATTGTAAAATTATAACTGAATATGTTTTTTAAATCAGTTATTACAAATTATTCAGTTAGTTTAATGCTGTGTTTTGTTCCTCATATGATGTGGACAGTCAGAAATTTTACTTAGCTACAATCCGCGACAAGCAAACAAAAATAGGAAAATAGCCGTTAAGAACCGTTCACTTAATGGTTGTCTTCAGTAGAGTCTACCATACCTGATGATGCCTCGTGTTGAGGCAAAACACATGTCATGTACAATGGCAAAAGAGTTGTAGTTGTTGATAGTGGATGGGGAGTGGAGAGTTGCTGACAGCCATTTTTTTTTGCTAAGATTTAGTTTAACTTCCCCGTAAATCCACTTCATCCAATAAAAAACATACATTATTATTTTTCTGTTTGTTTGCTTGTCCCGGATCTGAGTTAAGTAAAAGTTCTGACTGGCCACATAGTAATGGAATTCCAAAGAAACGCCTGACTCCATTAATCATCTCGCTCATATGAGTTTATGATAAGACAGTCCTAACAGTTTATTCCATTTATAGGGTGGTCTTACTTTAAATTTGTATCTGCTTATAATAAAGTCTGTTTTAAGAAACTCCTAGGAATTGTTGATTAAATTTTCCTTTAACTGTTATGATATATACCAAGTGCTAAGTTACTACATTGGCAAATTGACTGAAAACTAGCTTGATTGTATGTATGTTCTCAATTATATAAAGAAATTTAGTTATGGTTTTATTTATAATAATTAAATAATTATTTGATTTTCTGTTTATAATATGAAATATATTTGTTTTGTAATGTGTAATTTTAATAATAAAATTGAAGAATATATATTTAATAATATAAGATTTAATAAGTAAATTGAAGAATATATTCAATTTACTTATTAAAAATTATAACATTAAGTTATTAAATTTTCCGACCTATATGTTGGAAAATTTAATAACTTCTGCAAACATTAAATATGTGTATTTTTTATTAGATTATTTGCATTGTAAATATATAAAGGTTTTTGACACACTAACAAATGCTATAATACATAAATGTCAACATCTGATTTTTTTTTTTTTTACATTATAAAATTAACTATGTAGCTGCAATAAAATGAACAAGCAAACTTATATTCTTACAAGGGAACCTTATGGTTTCGGAAATCCCAGGTTGAGATGAAGCTTTTTATCTCGAAATCTGACTAGTACATTTTACTTTTTTATTACAGATATATTTATTATCCATCATCTATTTTTACATGACAGCTTCATCATTCAGAACTTTCTTTTGAATTGAATTTCTGACATCATAAGGTCTCCTTGTTAAATTGATTGAGCTATATATTTAATAGCCAGCCGTCTTGTATTCTCACACTGTTTGCCAAGAAGTGGTGTCCAGTCTAGCACTTTACATGCTTATGTTAGTTAGCTAATAAATCAATATTTAATAAAAAAGTTGTAAGATTCCCTATATTGTATAAAATAGTTTGAATTCATTGATTACTGTATGTTGTGTACTGTTCAAATAATATGAAGGGTTGTATTCCAGTTTCTCAGTGGTGATTTTATAATCACCTTCATTTCATGTTTTTTTATTCGTTACATATTCAATAAAAATTGACAATAAATTCATATCAAGGTTTATTGTTGTGGATAATGTTTTAATGTATGAATTGGTGGTAATTAGTGCTCTTGTCATATTTTTTTTGTATTATATACCATATAGGTTCCTTACGAGAACATCTAACTTTTTAATGAAGTTATTTATGAGAGATGTGATTGTTTTATTCCAAAATCAGTTTTCGAAGTGAAGCATGTTTTGCGTTGCTAATAAATAGTATGCCATAATATGGTAAAGGTCTTATTTCTTGTAAATATGCAATTATATGTTTAGTTTTATAAAACTTGAGTTGGCAGTCTCGCTAATAATCTTCCAACTAACTAGTTCCATAGGGGCCGTCCCTAAATTACGTCACACGTTATTGAGGAGGGAGGGGGGTCACACAAGCTGTGACATTGTGTTACCAGGTAAAGAAGGACATGACATAAGCTTTGTGACATCACATGTATAAATCTAGGGCTAAAACTCTAAACTTCAAATTGAACTAAAATATTATAAATTTTATCAGTATTTAAGAAAATTCTGTTTAAATTCAATAATTTCTGAATGTTAAATTGCAAGATATTGGACTGGGATGGGGGTGGGGTCCAAAAATGAAATGGAATTTTTGTGATGCAATTTCTGTATGGACACATATACGCAAATATAAGATACTTATCTGTTATTGTCTTGTAATTTTGGGGCATTGTGTGAGAATGTCAACAGTTAGTGTAGAAGTTGCTAAGTTGTACATACTATGTGGACTGATATGTTATTGTACATACATATATCTAAAATGAACTTGAGAAAGAACAAAGACGTCTCATATTTATTATTATATAATTATTTACTTAGAAACTTGTTAAGTACGAGTGAATGTTGTTGAGGTCATGTATGGTTAATTAATTTTAGTTATTGTAACGTTTTGTAATATTAATTATTCTTGTGCGGTGATAATTGGACAGATAACTTTCAAATTTCAATGTATTGAAATAATCTGTTAAAAAATTTCCATGATAATTTTTTGTGTTAAGTGTATCCAATAAAAATAACGATTATTTTAGTGTAAGGTCCGACTGAAGCCGTGTGTTTTGAATTCCCTCGACAAGGTGGCTTGCTCTTTAAAAATAAGACATAAGCAACACCACACAATTTTGATTTTTTTGTAATAACTCCCTATCGAACAGTATGATGTGGCCTTATGGGAATGGGTACATTGCTGTTGTTTATATGTAAATAAAAGTTGAATTATTGTAAATAATAAAACTATAAAATATATGTTTTTTGGTATAGCCCTTGTTTTATTATTTGACAAAAAAGGCAGTTTCGGAATGGATATCTTCTATATGAGTGATAATCAACCTGGTCCCTACTATCTTCCATGGTAGGCGGTATCTTGAGAAAATAAATCTTCAGTTTTTATAAAGATAAGAGCCTGAATTCGTGAAAATTCAACAAAGTGCTTCATCATGTTTTTTTATGGGTAAGGAAGACAAACGAGCTGGCGTGTCACCTGATGTAAATTAATCAACGCCCCTCATATACATTCACAGTGCCATAGGCAGTGCTAAAGTGTTACCGGCCTTTAAGAAAAGTGTTAGCGATAAGACAGTCTGCGATAGTTCACTGCTGATGGATATAGGCCTCCCCAAAAAACGCTATTGCCCGATCTTTGCAAGCATCCAGTTTTTAGCCGGAGGGTGTCTTAGCTACATTTACCAACATGCGGTTTCCACTTCAGAGCTCGTACCAGCGGTTGTCGGTTCTTCAACAAACGCGAGTAGCCTATAACCATTTGAAATGGCCGTAACCTAAGTTTGGTGACTGATAAACAACTTGATAAGTAATTATTATAAAACTATATAACTTCGTTTTAACTCCACTTGATAAATATAAAGTTGCTCGTTACTTTTATGAATTACCTACACTTTGGATGGGTAGAAAATTGGAAGTCCAGCAGATATGATAAAAATAAATTAGAAGAATATATCACCTTAAACGTACGGGCATTTAAGGTTATATTTGCTTTCCTTTGTTATTTGCACATTCTCTAGTGTTTTTTTTAAACGTTTAAAATTTTTTTTATCACTTATATAATGCATGATTGGACAGGTTTTAAATTATACGCACCACCACTATTGTTTTTGTAAGTTCTATAGTACTGATATTGTTATTTTTATGATAAAATATTAGCTCTACAATGTGATGTTTAATTAAATTCCACATCCATATATATATATATATATATATATATATATATATATATATATATATATATATATATATATATATATATATATATATATATATATATATATACATATATATATATATATATATATATATATATATATAATTATGTAGCATGATTCGTAGTTTAAATGGATTCTTTGATCTACAATTTCTTGGAATCTTATTAAAAATTCCGGACTATAATCCGACATCGCCCTGCAAAACCTTTGTCGGATTACCGCGGGTCCAGTGTAATACTCTATTCAGGTTTTTATTTCCGCTTTAATATATAAATAAATTTCGCCAAGACTGGTCACGTGGTTTGTGAACAAATGACTCAATAATACATTTTTAATTGGTATTTGCTGTTACGGGAATCGAGATTGATATGATAAATTAAAAAAAAAACATGTTCGTTAGGATTTCTATAAGGAAACTATCGTTTAGCTGCAGAAATATATTTTCATTTGAATACAAATAAAATTCCTATTCCTATAGATAGGTTTTTCTGATTCTATCGAATGATATGGTTTTTAATTGTTAATAACAGATTCTCGGTAGTCGTCCATCTTAAATTATTACTTATTCCATCCTGGTCTCATCGTAGCATTCACTTTTGATGTCTTATTATTCTTCAGTTGGTACGTTTGGTTCAAATTCAGCTAAAATTGCACGAGTAAACACTACAAATGGAGAATTCTCCCCCTGCGGGCTGCGCGTAGTGCGGCGGGTCTGGTGCTAGATTGTTTTTACGATAGAAGGTGTCGCGCAGTATAGCGCAACGTCCGTGGTTTACATCTCGGGGAGGTATACGTGTATTTGTTTGCTGCCATCCGTAATCCCAGTTTGATGTTTCACGGAAGTAAAATCTAGTAATATATATATATATATATATATATATGTATATGTATATATATATATATAAATACATATATATATACATATACATATACATATATATATATATATATATATATATATATATATATATATATATATATATATATATATATATATATATATATATGTGTGTGTGTGTGTGTGTGTGTATGTATTTCAGTTATTTTGTAATAAATAAACTTGGCATTACGACCTAATCGGCGGAAAAGTACGTAAGAACTAGTACGCAAACTCCAGGTATTCGTCAACCTCCGTCATACTCTCCGGCGCCACTCATATCCCCGCCCAAATAGGGCGCCCAAAATAAACTTGGCGGCGTACTGTGACAGCTGAAGTGCAGAAGATAGGCCTATCCTGGAGCGAAGTAAAGCCTATGGCCTCCGACAGGTCTCACCAGGGGGACTTAAGACTCACAGAGAGAAGAGAGACGACCTAATAGGATTAGTGGCGAAGTTACCGCTTTTGAACAGATATTTATTTTTGAATCTGGTTATTCAATCCGTCCAAAACTAGCGTTTTAGTCTATAAATGGGACGACGAATAAGTCAATGGTCGCGGGTTCGATCCCAGTATCGGAAAAAATATTATATGTATGGATTACAAATATTGATTCCGAGTCTGGTAACCCCGCCAATCCGTATTGGGCAAGCGTGGTGGGTTAACGTCCTTTCCTTCAGAAATGGAGAGGCCCGTGATAAGCAGTGGGACATATATGGGCTGTTAAAAAAAAGGGAAGATCACCCATCAGTGGGACATATTTTACATGGTCTATAAAAAAAGTAAGTGAATAACTTTAAAATCATTGCTCAGCTATTGATTTTCATTTCTTACTTGTCTTCTGGTGATTTCTTATTCCTCGCTGTGAGATATTTTTGTGTGGCTCCCTTTTCTGTGCTTTTAAAGAGTAAATCCTTCACCTCCGTTTCCACAGGTCTCATCAACGACTCTATATCAGAGGATATCAGTTTGTGGGGCCGTACTGGAGTTGGTTTCACTCGGGGCTCATTTATTTTCTAAGCAACAAACCGTTTATTTAAAATACATACTGATATATTCGATTCCCGTATCGGGATAAATATATATGTGTGGCCTATGGATATCTATTTCGAGTCTGGATGTTCCACCAATCCGCTGTGAATAAGCGTGGTGGATTAATGTCCGTTCGTCCAGAATGTCCAGCAGTGGGACATATATGGATTGTGAAATAATACAAAATGATGTATTCACTACTACTCGCTTCTGCGTGTAATTCAGCGAATATTAATTGTAAATTTATAAAAAATACATAAGCAAATTTGCGCGCTCACTAGCTAGAATTTATGGATGCGTTGAAAACATACATATTTTTTTTAGTAAAAAAGTGAATCATTATCCATACAGACGTAAACAGTTCACGGCTGGTCAGAGGTTTTTCTTAAAATATCGCAGTATTTCCATAATGCGCAAGCTTGTCTGCAGGATCGGGAATTGGTTGTTATAACTGTAAGGAGCGGGGATTATTTTTTGCGCAAGGCGGCTGGCACAGACTAAACGTGTAGCCGAAGATCAGGCTGGAGGCGCGCATTTCTTTTTCACATCCCATATATGTCCCACTGCTAAGCACGGCACGGTAAGCACGATTGACTCCGTGAACGGGGGGTCCCGCCACTGAGCTAAGTGGTAGTCGCACTTGGGGTGAGACCTATGTCCAACAGTAGACTGACGATATTGATTAATTTTTAATTTATGAAAGGAGGTTCTAATTTTAATGAATAATTTACATAAAGAAAACTAAGATCAAACAACAACACTAGATAGATTGTGGTCCACGGTGGCATCTTTTTCACCTCCGTTATTATTGTGCGGCGGAAATCAGTGGTGACACTTCATCTCATTGTCAGGTTCACCAGTTCACGTTGTTAGTATCACTGGCATAGGTTAGATCTGTAGTTCTTAGTGTGGACCGAAGAATGAATATAAGTAGTAGTAAGTTTATAAGTAGTAGAGCCACGCTGCAGACGAATACTTTGTCAAGAATGGCATATTATTTGTCTGTAGCATGAATGGGTCGGCTCGTCCGGGGAAATACCACACTCCCGCAGAAAACCGTCGACCGAGCGGTAGCTTAGCTACCGCGCTTCGTACGATGAGCAGCCTGAGTTCCGGAGGCCCAATACCCTCCCCCACAACCACCCCCTCCCATAATGTCACTATCCTTAAAGGTCGGCAAAGCTTCCGCGCTGCCTATGGCGCTGCAGATGTCTATGAGCGGCTTTGATTGCTTTCCATCAGGTGACACGCTTGCTCGTTTGCCGTCCTATCCCATTAAAAAATGAAAAACGCGGCAGCTACATCAACGAAGCTAAAATAATTTAATTTGGTGTCATTTTCATCGCCTATATTAACAATTCATCGGTCTTAACAAAAATAAATAAATTTTACTTGCAGAAGCTCCTCTGCGAGTGCAATAGATGCGTCTATATCCCTAGCTTGTTTTTTCTTGGCCGCTTGCAGAACTGTAAGCAAATTTTCCGCATACCAGTCTCTGTTTCGGCGTTCAGATCTCTCTAAAGCGTCCGCATAAAAAGCTTCCTTCATTTTTACGCACTGTATTTAAATATTACTTTTTAAATATATTTTATTCCATACAATAAAAAATTAAAGAAATTATCACTTTTAATTTGGACGTAATGTGACATTATATATAAATATTGATACCTAATGAAAAGGTATAAAATATATACAAGAAAAGTCAAATAGGTTTTAATGCGGTTTTTGGATAATATCTGGAATAATAATAAATATTAATTTACAAACTTTGAAGAATATTAAAAGACTAACTTCCATATTTGGATTTCCTGTGATGCGGAAGGCTAAACTCTTCTCCCAGTAAATATGAAAAAATAAAATACACTAAAATAAGACTCGATAAGAACGTCCTTTGTATATAAAAATATCATAATTATTTATTGTATAACTTTGTTTTTGGTAGTACAATAAAGAATATATGTACCTATCTTTTCTATGGGATAAGAAGGCAAACGAACGTGTCACCTGATGGTAAGCAATAACTGCTAGCCATAGACATGCAGTGCCATAGACAAAAATATGAAATAAAAATCTTTATGTAAAGCGTGCGAATTTTTATTCATATGCGTGCGTGAGTATGCACATAAATACAAGTCTTAAGTGTCTACTGCTTTACATTGCTTAATTTTTTATCTCTATTCTCTCAATATAAATGGCCTAAATGATTAAGGTTTATGTTTACAATCTGGTGTTTTTGATTTGATTTTTACTTACTATAGAATTATTGAAATGAAGTTTTTCTTAGCACTAGTAATACGAAGCTTAATGGCTGTAGTCAAAAATAATTCTAGTAAGGTTTAAAGTATAGCTTTAATGTCAAGGCAGTCATCATCGCTAGTTTCTTTATATATCTTTCGCCGTTTTCTTTCCCTGTCGATCTGATCACTGCTTGCTTGGATTCTTCTGGCGAGAGGTTTTGTATATTATATATATATATATATATATATATATATATATATATATATATATATATATATATATATATATATATATATAAACGCAGGAGGGTTTTTACCAGTATTCATCCTGAGAATTGTGGCGGTGGAAATGGAACTCAATGATACACTTTTTGTAGACAATGAATTATAATTACTACATTTCACTTTACTTTAGATATAAAGCACTTTAGACACAAATCACTTATACATATAAATATAGCATCTTTAAATTAAATACAAGAATCTTTAAGTTCACACATTAAAAGTCTTTTATTATTATAGTATATTTTATTATTACAAACAAAACGAGATTACAATACACCATATATATAATAACCCATATATCCAACGGAATGTGTGTTATATTTAAGGTTATTGAAAATGTATAACAAATAAAGAAACCATAGACTGAGATATGTTTCGTTGATGCTAAAGGAAACAAACACAATAGAATAAGTGTGTAAGGTGCATTTGTGCCACTTTTTTAGAAGTGAGATTCTTTAAACCACGGCCCTATATACAAGTCTTGCAACAACAGTAGTGGGGGTACGTCGGTTTAATGGTTGCGCTATTCTTTTCAATTTACGGCCGGCAGAGGCATGACGATAGATGGGTGTGCTGTGCAACGAAGACAATAGCATTCTGTCTCTTTTTCTATCATACGTAACGCATGCGTAGTAAACCCTCGTCATTTTACTCGAATTCATTTCGTATCATTGAATTAATAGATGATGAAAATACAGTACTCAACTCGTGTTGTTTCATTTACATGTCGCTTGTGACTCAACTGTCGTGCACACATCGATAGCAGCGACGTACAGCGACACAATTGTTGCAAGACCTGTATATGTTTAAATTCTCCGTGCTTTAAATTCTCCATTTAAAACAGCATAAAACATCAAGCTCTTATCTTTTCTCCTATTATTTGCACTACTTACAAGGAAATAATTAAACATGTTATTTATTATATGCATACATATATTATTCAGAAACCATCAAATCAATTCTTATTCTATATTTTTTTACTAGAGTAAGCAAGACGATAATGTGACTAACATTATATCCCTAACATAAACCAAAGCATAAAGTTGTTTTTCACACAGTGTTTTAATCTGATGCTGTTATTCACAGCCCAATTATACACCACTGCTGGGCTCAGGCCACTCCATTTCTGCAGTAATAAACATTAATCCACTACACTTTTTGCCCAAATAGATTGGCAGGGCACTCAGACTTTGGGTACCCCATAGGCTATACGATTAATAGACTCAGGTGTTACTTTGCAGAAATCCATTACTATGTGGACAGTCAGAATTCTTACTTAGCTAAGATCCATGACAAGCAAACAAAAGTTTCTACGGAAGGCAACAGTTACTATACCTGATGATGCTCTCATGTTAAGGTGAAACACATATCGTGTACGTTGTGTAAGAGTGGTGGTGTGTGTTTGGTGTTGTTGATAGTAGTTGGGAAGTGGAGAGTTGCTGATGGCCTTTTTTCAGTAAGATATTTTCCCCCGAGTAGAAGTTCTCCGTAAATCCACTTCTACCAGTAAAAAACACACATAATTATTTTTCTACTTTTGTTTGCTTAAGTAAAAATTCTGACTGTCCACATGTAGCCATATAAACTGAGCCATTAAAGTTGTTCCCATTAATTTGAGTTTCCAGTTATAGCCGTACATTTTGACCTTCGACTAACCTAAATTTTATAATATTTGATAAATAAAAATTTTCAAGATCAATTTTGACTAAGTGATCGCCCAGGCTTTTTACCCATAACTGGACTACCTCCCATTTGCCGCAGAAGTCCCCGCAAACCCCGGGCTTCTCGCACACCACTATCTAAGTTCTCCGATGGTACTGCACAAAAATCATCAACAAGGGGTAAAGGACCAGTGAGCCTTTCAGAATGCTGAGTCAATCGCGACTGGTGGGATATGGGTGATGTTTTATCAACTGATTGCTGTTGAGTCTGAAAAGAAGTAAAAAAATTGTTTACTATTTATTCTTTAAATATTACATTTCAATGTATATTATATCATGGAAGGAAAAATGCCTACAAAAATGAAATTTGCTACACAACATTATTTAACATGGGAAACTACAAAATCATAATAAGAAATTACGAAATATCTTTTTTATAATTGTTTTCTCCCTCTTTAAATTAAATTTAAATTTTTGCCCATGTATGTGCCACTACTGGGCAAGGGCCTCTCCATTCCTGGAGGTAAAGACTCCCCCCACTTCTGACCAAAGTGAATTAGTGGGGTATGCAGACTTGTATAATAAATATTGTTATGCTAGTTGACCATATCACCTTGCTTTTCAACATGGTTATCTCATCTTGTAGCCTCTTGACAAGTGCAGCATCACTCTCATAACTTGTTAGAGTTGGCTGTGGCATGCATTGAAATACTGTCGCTAGCAGGTTATGCAATGAAACCAACACACTGTCCTGCCACGCCCGAGTGAAGTATACACTGAATGATGGATTTTCTTCTGGTTTTTGGATGTATGGTAACACTGTAAACAAGATTTTTTATATTAAGTACTACAATGACTTAAATATTCTTATTGAATCAAGAACACTTTACTCAATGTATGTAGATATTTAAGCAATGTTCCCTCTATTTTTTATTGTAACCAGTGTTAGCACTTTTTTAAGTGTGTGCAGTTTTTTCCAGAATAAATAAAATTGTGTGGCAATATAAAAAATTCAGCGAAATTCGGTACCTACATATGCACAGTGACTCGATCTTACAGCATACAACTTGCACTAGATACTTTACAGCGGAACACAATGAAAAAACTACTTGAAAATCAAGTCAAATCAATAGTTCCAGAACAGAATTTCGCTTAACTGCCTATTATGAATATGTTTAATTTGTTGTTGATGTAAAACATGTTGTCGTGGATCTTAGCTAAGTAAAACTTCTATTGATAATTTAGATACTGTACAAAAGATAATTTTGTAAATACTTACTAAACCACTCCTTCCATTCATTTTGTCCTTGAAGCTCTGGTAACATTTTAGCCAAAAATTCGGTGACCTTTTCATTTCTTACTCCACCAGCACTCTGTGATGCCATCACCAAGTAAAGCTTGTAAAGACTAAACTCAATTTTACGCACAGCTATAAGTAAAAAATAAAATTACTGTCAAACCATATTAAAAAATGTAAGATATTCATTAATTTAGGGGGAAATAGAAAAAAAAAATTGAAAATTTTGCTGTTTTAATGATAAATTTCTCTTTTATATTACCATGTTTTATATCATGTGGGATGAGTATGCCCCATGCTTTACAATTGTATTTGCACACATGTTAACATATATTTACATGCGTTAAAATACATGCAGCCTGAATGGAAAATCTTCAAAAATACATTCTGGCATGGAACTTACTTTTATAAGATAAATTCCATGATGTAGCATTTTTTAGTGCAGTAAAACTGTTTCTTACTGTAGTTGCTTTACTTATTATTCATTATAAAGTCAAAATTTAGTAAATGGTAGATATACTGACCAATGAATATTCTTAAAATATTTTAAGCAAACTATTAAACATTTTAGGATGGTTATTTAGTTTCCATGCTAAATTATTATTGATATAAACATTTTGCCAAGTTTATTTTTTATGATACATACCTTAGTCTCAAATGATAATATAATATATAAAAAATAAGTATTAAAAAAGCTATAAAAGATCTTTTTATTTTTTATCATAATGTTAGATGATTAAGGCATTTTTTTAAGTGATAATTATTAATTACCTTATTTCCCTGGAACTTACATGTTAGCATATTTTCACTCTTAATTTATTGTTTCAAAGTAGATATTTATTTCAGTTTTATTTTTAGGAAATCAAGTTTATGTATCATAGTTTTCTAGGTAACTTTATATTCATTTAATTTTGAAGTCAAAACCATGAACATTTGTAGTAATGTTCAATTCAAAAGAATTTAATTTTTTTTATGGTAAAATCATTCCTATATTTTTTGCATTCATATTTATATGGAATTTTTATAACAAAAAAGAAATCTTTGTTTACTTAAATTTACTTGGTTGCTACTATTAAATGGGATTGTACACTAACCGGGTTGAACGTGTATCTCTAACTTAGAAAATACTAAGCTGTCGAGATGAGACCAGTATTCCTTAAGCCCAGTTAGATCTGAAGCATTAATGTAATGCAATATTTGTTCAACTATTTTATCCACTCTAAATCCTTTGTCCTTATCCAGTTTTAATTCATTATCAAAAGCTTTTACGGTGCTTGCGAAACCCCGAAAAAGTAGATATTCTCGTACTAATTCATCGACAAATTGGATATGAGCCATTATATGGAAAAACAATTGGAATTAAAATTTATTTACATGTGGACATTTAGAATGAGATCGCTATAAAAGTTAGAAATATTTGAAAGTTCATTTAAGTCAGTGTTCCAAACTCTCAAAAATTTAAAGCTCCAATCAAATACTCCTAAAATCCCTACAATTACTGCGAGATTCTCCTAAAAAAATATTATAAATAAAATAAATAATTAAATATTATTACATTAATTACATAATCATTTATAAATAATAAATAAATAACCAAATTAATAATAAATTAAAAATAATAAATATCATTCAGAAATGTTTTTTATTCATAAATTAACTAATACTTCAATTACTTCATTATATACAGTTCCTGTTTTTTTAGAGTCATACATGTTTACATTGAATAATTTTAACAATTTCGTAGATGGATGAAAGGTTATGCAAGACCCTCTATTCCATTGCAGCGTGAGCCTTTAACATCCCATCTTTATTTGTTTTATTAATCTAAAAAAGTAAATTTTATAAGTTGAAAAAAAATCCCTAAAAATATAACACCCCTAAAAATACCATTCGACTTTCTTAACCCCTAAATTTGGGAGAAAAACTCCTAAGTTGGTAAATCTGATTTCAGTGTATTTATTTACTATTTTGGTTTTGCCCTAGTTTCTTTACAAATTATATCTAAATATTTTAAATCTAAAAATCTTTTCAAATGTCTTTAGTCAGCGAATCGTTTTTATTTATAAACCAATCAATGACAATTTTTAATGCTTAATAAAGCAGGTGTTTTAGATTGTATACGCAATTTTATTAATTTATGTATAAATTAAAAATATGTATATTTACTTTTATTAACTGTTTATATCAGCCTTAAGTCTAACAAATTAAAAAGTGGAATCATTATTCACTTAAAAATAGACCGGCAGATGCATAATATCATCTTTGTATGGTTCGCTTTTAAATCTGTAAAATCGTCGCAAATTTTTTTCTTTTTCCCCAATCAATAAGCAAGTCGTTAACGTTATAATTATTATTTATCAACGTGCTAATAGGGATATTTCAGGAGGATGTTGTTAAATGAATATAATTAACTACAACGACATTAAAGTTAATTATATGAGCGTTGATATTCAACGCTCATATAATTAAAAAAGTATAGTATAAATAAGTAAATTAAAGTAGTAGTGTAATCTATTAGTTTACACTACTACTACTACCACACTACCTGACCTGATATCACCAGTTTATATTTCACAGCCAGTGCTACCAATATTAGGAAAAAGGAATAGAAATGTCAAATGTCGTCTTTCAATCAGCTGTCGATTTTTTGTTGAAAATTACTTTCTAATAATTTGCTCTAAAAAATAATGACTTTGAATAAACACAAAGCGAATTAATTATTTTACTGTGAGTAAAGTAGGCAAGGTGGTTTTAGTGTTGGGTGGAGGTTTGTGTCGATGGAGTATTGGAAGTTTAGGAAGTGAAGAAGGAGCCAGTGGCGGCGGGCGCGGCTCGGAGCACCAGGCATGCAGCGGCATGGCCAGCGAGGCTGCGGGCACGTCGCGCGGCCTCCGCGTCTACAAGATAGTGGTTCTTGGCGACGGTGGAGTAGGAAAATCCGCAGTCACTCTGCAGTTCGTCAGTCACAGTTTTTTGGATTACCATGACCCCACCATAGGTAGTCGTTTGCAAAAGTTTACTTATAAAGATTTTTCATTGAGTATTTGTCTGATACTTAACATTTTAATTGGATAATTCTGTTCAAACATAGATATAATCGTAAAAAATAAGAATAAATGTTTAAACAATGACCATATTAATAATGTAAATTTATGCACTATCCATTATAGCTTAATTATTTTTCACTTCTATTTATCCATACAAAGATTGCTAGAAATTGCTTTTAGCGATGAAAATACTTATACTGCCCCTATATTTGCTTTTTTTAATTTTAATGTGCAAAAAATTTAATTTTTTTCACTCAGATTTTAAAATATTGTCTAAGCTACAACTGTCTAAATTGATATATGGAGGATAGGAAGTTTAGAAATAGGTACCACTTGGTATCCAGCCTGCGCTCGTTGGTAGATTTTTTGCATATCACCATCATTTGCCCAATAGTTTTATGCATGTCACCAATGCGGTGTCACTGTCTTTTGCCCCATAGTTTTGCACATGACACCAATATGTTGTCACTTTCATTTACCCAAAGATTTGTGCATTACACTGATGTGTGTCACCAACATTTGCTCAAGAGTTTTGCAATATAAGCATTTGCAATATACAAGTTAAGGCACATATTTATTTGGCAAATATTTTTTCAGAGGATTCTTACCAGCAGCAAGCAGTCATTGATGGAGAACCTGCTTTGTTAGATATATTAGATACAGCTGGACAGGTTTGTGAATATGATTTATTATATTTTACATGTATGTCGACTTAGCCCAAATTTCAAGTTGGAGCAAGTCTTAAGGTCTGTGAGTTAATACAGTAAAACACAAGTTATTGGCACCCAAAATGATGGCAAAGTCGAATTTGGCTCAACTTAGCAAAATTTATTTTGAAACACAGATCCCTTTACGTCAAGTAATAAAGAATTTTGCCACAGAATTTATTTTGATAAAATTTAACTTAGGACACCCTACCTTAAGAAGTCAGTCAAAGGTTTTCGCTTCCAAAGGGTCCTTAATTTTTTTTTCCATAGCAACCAAGATTGCTCTAGCAGTCAGTAACACTTCCTTTCCTAGATTATGCAGACGTCTGCTATCTTATTCATACGGCGGTACATCTTGAAAAACTTGAGCACCTTCAAAACTTCTGCATAAGGTTATATTTGGTTTACGCAAGTATAACCACATTACAAATTTCCACACTAAGCTTAAGTGTTTCAAATGATTAGTTTTATTTTATAAATTCAAAATTTTGTCAGGTGGAGTTCACGGCGATGAGGGAGCAGTATATGCGTTGTGGAGAAGGCTTTGTCCTGTGCTATTCGGTGACAGATCGGCGTTCGTTTCGAGCAGCTGCTGAATACAGGAGACTGTTAGCACAGGCACGCCCTTCTGAAAGATTACCACTGGTACTTGTTGGTAACAAGTTAGATCTGGCACCAAGATTCCGACAAGTGAGTCACAGTATTTAACCATGTTGGGTTATATATATTCTTTCTATAATGTTTAATTTATATACATTACTGCATTGTAAAAATAAGAATTTTTTTTATACTTGTGGAGTTTGCCATTCCTTCTCCATCAAGATAAACCTCATTACAAAATGGTGGTAGAAGCATGTTGGCAGACTGTCATTTGATAAGTGATATGTAATTGATGAAAAATCCTGTATGAAAATCAAGAATTTGTATATGAATATAGATTTGCAATACATACAGATGTTTAAACCTTACAAAATTTAATACTTCAATTCAATTTAATTTATTACTTCAAGAAGCAATTTCACTTGTAAGTAGAAGCATCATCATTTCTTGGATCATGAAGAATGATGCTTTGAGGACAGCAACACTACAAGTATGATATAATTTGATCATCAAAACAGCCATAATGGTCTACTGTTAGTAACTAAAATGAAATCTGAAATCTGAAATCCCCACTGGTGTTACTGCAATCCCCACACTTTGCAGGAATGCAGGCTATTATTCAGACACAACTGCCTCTCTCTTTTTTTATAGCAGGGTAGACAAATGTGCAAGCCACCTGCCACAGGGTCACCTTGTGGTAAGCAATATAGCGCCTCATACAATACTCATGGGAATGCAATCATTAATTCAACTCAACAATGGGTTAGTTATGGGTAAACTCATACTTAGTTGATGTATATATGCAGCTGTAGACTGCTATTTATTATCAACAGATGACAAAATAAATATATGGAGAGCTATTTTGTTAGTCTCGCTAAAACTAAAAAACAACTCGACCAATTTATTTTCTTCGCTATATATTCGTTATAATACAAGGAAGGTTTGCGAAAAAAAAACAGCTTGATAAATAAAAAGTTCTTTATCTTCCTTTTACCTCCAATTACTTTAAATAGACGTTTGTGACGGATTTATCGTCTAACGGACGTTTTGTTATGCACAACTGACATTTATTATGTGCGATTTTGAAAATATTTGTATACATAAGTATACCATACATACGAGGAAATTGTAGGTGAAACGTAGTTCGGCTCGGTGAGGTCTAGTTCTTAAATAAATTTGAAAAAAATATAACTCACTAATATTATTTGATGCTACTTTGGCTAAGTTACTTTTCCAATCCTTATTGTTTGATGCCTGCCTCATCCAGTGTTCTTCAGATAGGCCTATTTCGTCGGCCAACCTTTCTCTTGGATGGCCTACCGAAAAAAAAGGAAGTATATCCATGTAAAAATCTGTTAGCAAAAACAGGGATGAGCAAAATGTATTTTACATTGTCTTTTATTCTAGGTAACAACAGATGAGGGTAAAGCGTTGGCCACACAGCTTGGTTGCCCCTTTTTCGAGACGTCCGCTGCTTTGCGACACTTTGTGGATGATGCCTTTCATGCGCTTATTAGAGAGATACGGCGACTTGAGAGACAAAGACAGGTATATAAGATACAACATAATGAAATTTAAAAAAAAATAATTGTTATAGTTTTTGTGTGATTTAAAAATATAACTGCTGAGTCTTGAGATTTATTTGATTTTTACACTAATCATAATTTGGTGTTGAGGTTTAGGGAATCTCAACACAAAAATATGATTATATTGTTATAGGCGTTAGTATTGCAATACAAATATTGTCATGTAAGGCCCTGCAGTGTTATGTTCTAATACACATTTTAGTTTTTTCTTGTCTGTTTTCTCAATGACTCTTAGAAACGCTTACCTTATTCATTGGCAAGAATAAATAGGACTGTGTTCATAGTGTCGGTCCTGGTTGAGGTTTCCGCCTGTCTACGATTTACATTGGCCTACACGGAGATCTCTTAACAGACACTGTATACAAGGTGGGTCATTGCAGACATAACATGTACAAATAGGGCTATACCGCACCGCAGTGTGAGGGATGTGATTGTGAGGTCGCAACTCAGTCCATGGAGCATATGTTCGACTACTCACCGTGCCCTAACACCTGCACATTCCAAATGCTGCTGATATTGCAGTGGCGAATAACTGGGTCGGAAAAATAAAGGTCGAACCACTGACACGAAAGAAGAAGAATAGGACTGTACGATACGTTTTATATTATTTTTAATAGTTCACTGAATAATAAATAAAATAATGTACGTGTTACAGTCATCAATCATGACCACGGGTATATCAACAAGCGGTGGGCGGCGACGCTGGCGGCGGCTTCGCAGCATCTTCGCTCTGGTGTTTCGACGGCGTAGGCGTCAACACTCAACACCTTGAAACCGTTCTAGAATTGCTCTGATGCCTCATTGATCGAATCGAGACTTTAATACTAGCCACCTGACTGGGCGCAAAACAAGGTTTCCCATTTGTACTCTGTTATTTATGTGTTATATAAACTTTATGAATTTATATTTGCAAGTATATATATATATATATATATATATATATATATATATATATATATATATATATATATATATATATATATATATATATATATATATACATGTATATATATACAATGAGAGTATTTTTATTTTTTTTTCATAGTCATCGCCACTCTGAAGAACCTAATACCTATTGCGGTATTTCATTGAAACTTCCAACTAATAAACCTACATATTTTTTTTTATGGGATAGGAAGGCAAACAAGCAGGTTTTTCACCAAAGCAATTAACGTCGCCCATAGACTTCCGCAGCGCCATAGGCAGTGCGGAAGCGTTATCGACCTTTATGGAAAGTGTCATTATGGGAGTGGGAATGGGAAGGGAAGGGATAGGGGGAGGGGGGGAGGGTATTGGGCCTCCGGAAGTCGGCCGCTCATAGTACGAAGCGCGGTAGGTAAGCTACCACTCAGACGCCGGTTTTCTGCGAGAGTGTGGTACTTCCTCGGGCGAGCCGGCCCATTTATGCGACAGACAAATATTATGCTATTCTTGACAAAGTATTCGTCTGCAGCGTGGCTCTACCATTGTTAAAGGCTTGCAACGCTTCTGCAATTTTGCAAATTTTTGCCTTCCTTTCCCATTAATGATATTAAAGACTTAGTTTGACATATTACAACATTATTTAAAAAAGTTTAAAAAATATATATTACTATGTATAATAAACAAAGATATATTATGGCTTAAATATTTGTGTGTTTACAAAAACTAAGGGAAATCTTGTTTGTATGTTTATATGTGTTTGTAGACAACATTGTCTCACCTTTCACTACCTCAAATTGATGCTTTTTAGGTTAAGATTAATTTTGACCACATTGACTTAATCTTTCCAATTCTTCATCTCAAGAAAATCATAATATCTAAATGTATACTCTTGAATAATATACTTTGAATGAATGGAATTGACATTAATATAATCTGTAGACAATGTGTGTCCTTCAAATATTAGCTTCCTTCCAATCATTGTACCTAATACATATTATGTAATTTATATATAAATTATGTAGTTTTACATAGGCCTAAGCTATTTAAGATTTTGTTTTTACTTGAGAACCTTGTTATATTTGTGTGATTTCATGTTCCAATTTTGGGATGTAGTTTTTAAAAGTTCTATCTACTTTATTTCCTAAAATCATGCATAAAAATTGCATGTCTGTCAAAATGCATGACCCAAATTATATATGGAAGGCCTCATATGTATGGAGAAAATGCAGATGTCTTCCGCAAAAGGAATCCAGAAAAGCAATAAATATAATATATTTAGAAAGTGGTAAGCATTTGATATATTGAGTATAATTTGGTGGAATTAATTTTTTAGCTAAAATCATTAGAGATATTAGAGTAGTTTTTAAGACTGGCAATACATGTCTAGTGTTACCTGTTAACCGAAGTCCAAAAATATTTAATTTGGAAATTTTAACTCTTTAATTTTTTTATATTTAAAGAAACTAAAGTTTATTTGTATAATATATTAAAATTTGTTTATGTGAACGTCAGTAAAATTTATAAAAGCGTCGTTGAATGCTAGAACAAAAATATCTAGTGTCACAGATTTATGGCCGTATGACCTCATTGTAGTATTGCCAGGCAAAACGGCATGTTTAATGAATAAAATTTATAAGCGATAAAAATTTGAATACTACAACACGGTGAAAAACCTAGTCGTATTATTAATCTGGAATAAAATTTCTATAACCAAAGTACTGAATTTGAATGAATACGAATGAAGTTGGTTTTACGAATTATTCACTTTAAAAAGACCGTCAAGTACAATTTACGTAAGCGTTTTAAGTGAGATTTGTCGAGCTCTGTGTTTAATCTGTGTGACAGAGATAGCAATAAGAGAAACTATATTTATATAATATATAGAAGTTAATAATTTATTTAGCGAGTGTACAATTTGCGTATGTACCGTTGATGTTGTGGGACAGATGTGTTTACATTATATTTAAATATAATTAGGTCGATACGCACAAATTTTAGTGTAGTTGTAACGTATGATAGTTATTTGGCGTACAAATGAATCGTCACTGGTTGAACGTAGTTTGAGAATTATAGTATGAACGTCTGTGTTGTCAGCGTAATAAACGAAGATGGGTATTCTTATTACACTATCAATTGTTTATTGAGTCATATTAAAATTTTCTGAGAAAATAAAATCTTTGATGACTAATGGAGTCAGGCGTTACTTTGCGGAAATCCATTACTATGTGGACAGTTAGAACTTTTACTTAGTTAAGATCCGCGACTAGCAAACAAAAACAGAAAAAAATTAATGTGTGTTTTTTACTGGAAGAAGTTGATTTATGGGGAACTTGAATTAAATCTTACAGAAATATCGGCCGTCAGCAACCCTCTACTTCCCAACCACTATCAACAACATCAAATACACAAGACATTATTATTTTTTCAGTCGGCAATTTCTAAGGTTTCAACTTCACCAGAAGTATCATTTGTTAGTCCTTCTATTGAAGTTGTGAAGGCTTGTGATCAAAAATATCCAATCTACAAAAAGGAATTAAGTTCTCTATCTAAGACAGTCTTATGAAGAAAAGTAGTGATTGGATAATTTTAATATTACATAACTAATTTTCTAAACAATAACCATTGAAAATACAAAGCAGTGTCCCAAGATACAGGCTATTGCCGAGTTTGGGTCTATTAACACCATAAATAATCTTTATTTTCTCTTCACAAACCATATAAAAAATTAATTGTTGAAACATTCGATTCGCAATAATGGAGATGAAGATACAACCACCGCATTGATAGTATAATCAGTAAATACCCTTTTTAATCATTGGTTCGTGGGATATAGGCCACAAATAGGTCATATAGTGTTTAGAATACAACGAAAGCAGTTAAGGCGAATTAACCCCATGATAGATATATAATGTGTAGTTGTAGCTTCTCCTTAAATAATGGGCCATAGACAAGTGTTAAGTATTTTTTTAAAAAGACATTTAATTTCTGTCTTATCACTATTATTCATATAAAATTAATTTTAATAGATGGTTTATAAAACTGGAAAACAAACAATATGTAATTACGCTCTATGTACTTAAAAACCACGTCTATTTGTAAGTAGAACGGTACACAAATGTGTTTCACGGGTATTCGTCTTTTGGTCTATCGATGTAATTTTTTTCTTCGAATAGAAGCAAGATTATGAGATAAAGATTGTACATTTTGACCATAAAAATTTGTACCTTACATTATATTTTTAAGTGCAACTTCATACAAAGTATTTTTAGTAAGTTTATACAATATGTTATATATTATCTTATGTAATAGTATAGTTATTTGGTAATTAATATTTGGTAAATTATGTTTCTAGTCATTATTGGTTTAATAAAGTTGTTTGTCTTTGATATAGAAAGTCGCTATTGAAACAGATCTGTAAAAAATACCAAAGTATTAAATATTTCGGATTTGATATCTCAAGGTAGGTATTATCTTTAACAGATTTTAATATTTTCAACAGAATTTAATCATAATAAATTCACGGATTAACAGGCCGTCAGACAGTTCAACACTCTCACAGAATGTCGACGTTAAGTGACACAGAATGTCGAGTTAATCAGAATATCTGGATACCCAATTCCTTTCTCTTTCCCACTGCTACGTTCTTTCCTTTCCATTACTTCTTATCTATCCATTATTCATGTCCTTACATTAAAGTGGGTAATGCATCTGCACAACATTTAATGGAAGAGAATGGGGGGAGTAATGGGAGGTGAACAAGAAAATAGAACACAGTAAAATGCTACAATTTAACGCTGATATTTTGTGAGGGCGTAGTACTTCCCCGGTCAAGTTGGTCCATCAAACTATCTATCTATACCACTATTAATTTCAATTTATGTTTTTAAGATTTTATTTATACATGGACGCAAAAAAGCAAGAACGCTGTAAATGACATGTCAAATTTTTTTATTGCATATTCGGATCAAAACATACTGCGTCGAACGGTCTAAGCCTTGCAGCTCTACGACCAATAGAAAGTTTTGTACACCATTGACATTTATCGAATGTTGCCATACATAAAATCTGCTTATTTAGATCGGTTTTACTTGCGGAAATATTGTGTCGCATTCAACGTAGTAGGAGTATAGTGTTATGTGGAACCAATCCTCGTTATTTATAGGGATCAGTCAGTGTGTTAGTTTCGTCCATAACTTTTGACCACGTTAATCAAGTTTGCCATATTTTATTATTATAACAGATTAAAAAAATGATCAGGTATTATTTATAGTCCTGGCATTTATATTAAATGTACGAATGATTACTATTATATTTTTAATTCATGTTATTTTAAATTACGTCCTTTGGTGAAGGGTTGGTACATGAAATGAGGCGTTCAGAAATATTATCTTATCAAATATGGTAAACAAAAAATAAAGTGCTAGTATGTTACCAGTGTAGTTGATTTAATATGCAATAAATATGAAGGAAATTAAAATACAAATATAATCTTTAACATTTTAAATAATTGAAAAGTTTTTTATTAGCTGTATTAAGATTTTGTAAGATAGAAATCGAGATTTTATTAAAGTTTATTTTTAAATTTATTTATTTTATTAAGATATTTACTTTATAAAATAAATAAATTTTTTTTTAAATTTTTAAAATTTTTATTTACTTTATGATATGCAATTTTCTATTCTACGAAGTTATTTTCTATAAATATCTTTTAAAAGATGTTTTACCAAAGATTTAAATCGAATGAGCACCGATTTCAAATGTGTGATTTTACCTATTTCATAGTGGAAACATTTCGGCGGGTTAACACTATTGTAATTTTCAAATGTCGAAAAGAAAATGAAACTACGGAGCGGGCTACATCGGCAAACAAAAGAAATATGTTGTACCAACCCTGCAAACGATGTCATTCAATTTTTATGTATGGATATAGTGTTAATATTTTAAAATTTAAGTGTATTCCTAATTGAGGGCTAAACATTTTACGTTTGCTCTAGTAGGTGATTAGAACAATAATATATAAAAGAAATTGTCATATTTTATGTACGAAATTTTATATGTTGAATGTTGTATATTTTGTTCGATTGATATATTTATAAATATTATTTGAAACACCAAATAGTACCTTTTCATATTTATAATACATATATTTTATGCTGAAATGTGTAGAGATTTTATTGAATAAATGTAATGTTTTAAAAAAATGTTGTTTATTTTTTTTGACTTTTTTACACAGCATATATATATGGCATGGGCTTTCCGATTTCTCGCGGCATGGACAATAACGCGTGATGCGCGTGTTACGTTGGCATCGATCACTATTTTAGCACTTTCCAGTTTTTATCTGTTCTCTGCTTTTTGCTATATATCTGGTTACTTATTAATACAGGTTAAAAAAATTCAATGACTGATTTAGTTTTTTATTTTCGTCGATGGCAATTAATTATAATTATTTTGCCAGTGTCAAGTAAAATACAATAATATCAAATCTCTTGAAATGTATGTCAGCTAGTCAAAGTTACGTCTTGATAAAATAGTGGCTGTTTTAACTAAAACCTATGGACTTTTTCAGTCAATTAAAAAAGTTACGATACACGCATTTATATCATATCACTTCATTTATACGCCTTAATCCAACTTTTGTGTAATACACAATCAAAATTGAGCAAAATAACTGATAATATAAGATTTTGAAAATGAAATAAAAACAACATCACAGATAAAAGTTGGCGGGAAAATTCCTCAAAAACATAGTTATAAATACAACATTTTTGTAATAAAGACATTTTAGTATCCACACAGCATTGAAGTTAAATCCTTATGTACACTCAACACTAGCAAATGGAGACTTGAGTTGATATTTAATCTCATAATACGTGTACCTACAACAATTTAACGGCTTTGGTATAAATGTTACGATCGTTCACATAAGACATAAAACATCGATACACTTATGTCAGAGAAATGTCTATATCAAGGAGAATGGTGCGAGCATGCGATGTAGGGACAATAAAAGCAGTTACTAACACTCCACTTACCGTAAAGAAATCACTTCTTGAGCTATATAACTGTTTCACAGTAAGCGAGCAGAATGTAGGTCAACAAAGTTACCTTCACTGTTTAATCCAGGACATAAATAGCTTAGAACGTTGCTTTACATTGAACTGGTGCAGTAAAAGGTTTCAGGCTCAAGTCTTTTTTTATATACTCTTAAAATTGGTAATGATTTATATTACTTCGTTGGAGAATTAAACTTGTGTAAGATATTATTTAGTCCTATATTAGGGTAGGTACCATAACGTGCCAGCCGTGTTGCTTATGGTGATACCCGGGATCTTTAGGGGGTTTCATCCAATGAATTTAGGTAATGAAATTCTTTCAAGTCAAATTAATTTATTTTTCTTTTCATTGTATTATAGATTTATATATCTTATACATACATATATATATATATATATATATATATATATATATATATATATATATATATATATATATATATATATATATAGTTTCAATTTCTTATGCCGGATAGGTGACATATCTATCAAAAGACGTCAGTCGAACTAATTTTATTTCTTTTTTATTTTGAAATTACGAATATAAAAAGAAGTTATATAATGTAAAAGCAAATAAAAACTCTCTATCACTACAGTACAAAGTCCTTAAAGATTGTCCTTGAAGGTTAAAGTCCTTTAAGCTTGTCCTCAATGTAGTGCTTGTTTTACGAATCTTTGGATATAGCGGAAGATTGTTATTTATGCCTCTATAAGTGAGCATATAAATTCTAATCTTGAGAACTTGGCCCTTGCTCATTTCTGTGCCCTTCTGGGGTCTGCGTCTTATACCTGGGCACTGCTGGACCGCCTTATCTAGGGTTGATATGATAATTATCCAAATAGTCCGCATCCATAGTATTAGAACTATCTAAGTAAACCACCTATCGTTTTATTTCTTTAGTAGTTTATAAGAGCGGAAGCCAAAGTGGTGGTCCGCGAGAAAATTTCACTGGTCGGCTGAAAAATGTGGAATATACGTACTCATCATGTTAAATTATGTTTAAGATGCATCAAAACATAATTCACTTCGTAACAATACGTGAAAAGTTATAAAAACTTTCGTCGCACACTGTACACATTTGCCATTGGATGAGTGGCAAGGAATGTATAATACTATAAGTTGGACTGTCCCGGGATGGGGCTCCCCTGGTTACTATGGTGCTTTACCTCAGCATGCAAGGCTCTGCTGGGGCTGACCTACATCCTCCCTTGCGGCTCGTGGGATTCACTAAAGACGAATTTAAAATACTTAATTTGTTGAAAATGACGGCGGCGTGGTTCGCCACCCGTCACGTCCTGAATCTCACGAGGGCGAAAAGCGACCAATGAGCCGTTCGCTGCGATGATTGGTAGCGGACGGAGCTCTGTGGTCTCTGCCAACCTCTGCGGGGATAGGCGTAAATATATAAAAAAATAAATAAAAAGTTGGATATACTTAAACCATCTTTTAATTGTTTCGCTTTTACATTTTTTGTGTTTATTTTTTGTATACTTATTATTAACACTTATAAAATCCTATTAGTGGTTCGCGGGATTTAAATTATGAATTTACTGATCAGTGAGGTCTAAAAGTTTGGTGACCGCTGTTTTATAATACACAGACGCAAAGCGTGGAGGCGTGGGGATAAAATGAGCAGCTGTTGATTATATAAATGTATACGCAGAGGTGATCAAAGTTAATAGAAAACTTAACTTGTTAATTCGCTACACAAAACGTTAATTTCGATAAAGCTATTTAAAGATAAAGCGTTGTTCGCCACCCGTCACGTGCTGATTCCCACGAGGGCGAGAAGCGACGAACGGAGAGCCGTTTTGTTCCAATTATTGTGAGAGGAAGGATGGATGAAAAGGTGGATTATTGTGAAAGAAGCAAGGACGGTGTGTCGGGATCATAGCGGATAGAGATCTGTGGTCTCTGCCTAACCCTATAGGGAGACAGGCGTGACTAAATGTATGTTTGTTAAAGTTTAACATTTCGAAAAATAAACTGCGTTAATGTTATCAGTTAAAAGTTAATGATCTATAAGTTCAATATTTCTAATAATTATAACACTTTTATTGAAACTGATGCCAGTCTTTAAGTAAACTTAAAAACTAGCATCGGTTAAGTAAGTTCTGACTAAATTTGAATGAAAAAAATAACATGCTTTATACACATAGCCCTATACAAGGATTTCTTGTGATTTTGTAGGCCATTATTACACACCTTATGTCATAGACCAACACTCTGACTTGGGATAAATATATGTACTTCGTCTTCTTCTTATTCGGTCGCTCTTGGCAGTGTTCGTGGTCAGTAGTCGGCCGGGACTTGTGTCGCCAGTCTCACTAGTCGCCTCTATTCCTCTCTGTTGCTGGCCTATTGTGAGCATTCATGGATGGAAGTGTGAGTGACTGACTTTATCAAGTCAGTCCATCTAGTTGGGATGCGGCCTCGAGATCTTTTTCCCACAAATTTTCCTTGAACCATGAGCCTTTCCATCGATTCCTCGTTGCGAATGACATGACCGATGACGAATGATTTTGCATATGCGTATCATAACAGTCGATGATAGCCTTTCTTTAATTTTCACTTCTTTCATTTCTTAGAGATGTTGGTGCGATAAACGGTCCATGGGATGCGGAGCTGTCGCCTCCAGCACCACATTTTTAAAGGATTAATTTTTTTCGTTTATGTAGTCTTATGTCCATGTTTTAACTCTGTATACAAAAATAAGAAAAATTAGGTACCTCATTAGACGTACAACCAAGGTACGGTACAGGTGCTCTTGGTTATTCTACGATCTTGCTATATTTTGTTCAAGTTTCCTACTGCAAATCTAGTTAGTGCGCAACGTCTACAAATCTCTTCTTCGAATCTAGGGGATTCGAAGAAGAGATTCGTAGATGAATGTTTGAAGTTATAGAGCCTGAGTAAACGTGAGCTACGTTCACCAGCTCGCAATTTGCAATGGATCTTACACTTGGGTGATTATTTTCAGTAATGTTTAGTATCATCACTTTGGGTTTTTTCACGGTTTATCGTGAGGCCAAAATCTAGCCTTGTCGGCTCTAATCGTTGGAGATTTTTATAATTAATTTATGTACACCAAACAAATATTTATTCTTAACAGGCTAATGAAATTTTGGTATATGACCTGGATAGTAATTATGCAACACTAGGCGACCAATTGGCTCAGTGGCAGGACCCCCGCCTACGAAGTCAATGGTTGCTGGTTCATTCCCGCATTGGAATGAATATATGTATGGCTTACAGATATTTATTCCGAGTTTGTTAACGCCCCCAATCCCCATTGGACAAGCGTGGTGGGTTAATGTCAGTTCCTCCAAGAATGGAGAGGTCCGTGCTCAGCAGTGGGACATACTGCTGAAGAAAAAAAATATGGTAATTTTAAGAGCATTCCTAATATTTTTTAAGAAGTAGACAGAAGAAGCTGTTTATAAAAAATTAAGAGTTTAAATGGGTTCTGAGTAGATTAATTTTACGATCACCCATCAAGGGTTAATGGGGGAGAATGGCGCGAAACGCAGTGATCTGTTGCGCTCCGCCCACCCGTGACGTTCTCATACTAGTCACCCCTACCCATCGCCCGACTGCACGGATCGGGCAGTGCTGAAACAACTCCGTGAAAGACGCCTGTATTCACATCTCGCTACAGACTGTCGTAAAGTTAGCGGCGTCTTAGTAAACGTCTGAAATATTTAATTACTATACAGATAATACAATCTTTTCGGATTACAGATAATAAATTATTTTTAGTTAGGCCAAAAATATTGTAGTTTTAAAGACTACTAAAATATAAATTATAAATTAAGTACAGCTCGACAAATGTAGATTAAAAATTGACTTTAAACTTTTGTGTGACTGAGGATTTAAAATGAAATCATCATATATAGCATTCGTTGTATTTGTATTAAGTCAGTTTGAATCCGTAAAGTCAGATCGCACAATTTACAAAATTGGTGTGCTGATGGCATCCCGACTAGATTCACCGTTCGACCTAGAACGTTGCGGCCCAGCTGTGGACTTGGCATTAGATAAGGTCAACGAAAAGTTCCTGGCACATCATAATATAGAGCTACAGAAAGTACAAGGCAGGTTTGTAAAAAATATATATTTTATTGGCAAATTTTCTAGTATGAAATTAAATTCTTCAAATGATATTGAATTGTAATTAAACAAATATTTAAGGATTTATTAAAGATGCAAAAAATAATCACTAAAAGCAGAACCACTGTAATAAAATCTATCACTCTAACATAAAATAATCACTAAAAGTAGAATCACAAAAGCAAAACCATCAAAAGATTAAAAAAATTATATGATCTCATTCTCGTTTCTTAATACTTTATAAATATTAAATATATATCAATGTAATCAATATACTTTATAAATATATCAATATACTTTATAAATATACATCAATGGAAAGCCGTGTTATTTTTGAGTAAAAAATAATATGTGTTTTAAAAGGCGAAGTCATTTTTTGTTATAAATTGAAAATAAATGAATTGTATATCAAAATCAATTTTTCGTATTCTCATTTTTTATGCTTAGTATTTCATTTAGTAAGGCTGTGGAATAATCAAAAAGTCTTCTTTCATTAAAATCTTCTCTTCTTCCTAAATTCCTAAATGCACTTATATGCTAAAATACACATTATTTTTTTTATGATATTTATTTTTCATTTTGATTCTCTAAATTTGATTAATTATGCCTTAACATTTTGATATTCTAAGTTGTACGTATAAATAATGTTATTATTATAATTATAAATAAATAAATAAACAGATGTCTCAAAAACCCAGACTAGAAATACAAAATACAGTAAAAAGCAAATGTCCTAATTTGTAATATTAACCGATAGTTCCCGAAGCATAATCTAGTTTTATTTATTTTTCGTACTTTTCTTTCCTCTTCCCATCCTTATTACGTTTTTACCTAGATCACATTTATAAGCCATTAAATGAATTTGTTTTTTCTCGGAAAGTGATATCTAGATCTGGTGTGGATCTTCTCTTATGAGGAAAATTTGTAAGATTTTTCATTTATTTTCTTGGAAAACCAATGGTTTTAATATCGTAAATAAGAGATTGTGATAATAAAACCATTTTGTACATCATTTTTATGTTAAATGCACCAGGCATTATACATATAAATATAACTATAAAGAATAAATGTACAATACAACTAACTACGTTTGTTTTGTATGTAGTTTCTCATCTTTACTTTTATAACCTGTCTTAAGGAAAGAGAAAAAGTAAGAAATATAAAAAGTTAGATAATATAAAGCTATAAAACTAATAACGTGTTTTTTAAAAGAAACAAAGAATTAAATAAATAATATTTATGATTTTCATGTTATTAAGCATGGGCCTACAAAGAGGTATAAGTTCGACTTTTGTTCGAAACGTTTGAACATTGAACAGAAGATAAGGGCCTCCTGCTTGAGTGCTTCCAAAGTTGTAAAGGCTCTACAAATTTACAAGTGTTAATTATAGTTTACGTAGTCAGGCGTTACTTTGCGGAAAGATATTCTAAAAATGGACAGTCAAACTTACTTTGCCCAGATCAGCGAACACAAATCAGAAAATAATATTGTATGTTTGAGAAGAAGGATATAGAAAATTATTTATCCAGAAACCATAAATACAATGCGTCTCGCCTCCACTCTGTGGAAGACAAATGTAAAGTTTTTACGTAAAATTAGTTTGACTATCTAAGTTTATGATCACTTTGTACTTCTTTCTTTAAATTACTTTGATTTGTTTTTACATCTTAAACGCATCTCGTGGTAGTTTCGCAAACAATATTCATCTCTTACAGTTACACAATTTATTATATATACTATTGTATAATGTATCAGGTTTTCGTGTTGTGGTGAAATTCATTCTTGGACGTAGCAACTTCGATATAAAACGAACTGCCGTTACGAACTGTCGAATCTTAACTAGAAGTGAGTCAAATCTTCACTACGAGTGAAGTGATCACATAGCGCCTATTTTAGTATTGTACTTAGTCCTATAGGATCTTTAAATAAACAAATGAACAGCGCTATTCCACAGATACAAAAGCTAAAAGGCTTGACTTGACAAAAGTTTAAAAATGACATTAAAAATACCAACATTTATAATGTCATTTTTACACCTTTATCTAGCTATACCTAATGTACAAAATGTCACCAGAGGTATACAATACAATAAGAACTGATGAGTTTATCCAGATACAAAATACGTCGTAACTATTTTAAATATACACCAAATGTATTAATAAGTTCAACAAAGGTAGAAGGAGTAGGTAAATATCTATAATAGCGTGTCGTCATGAGACGTTTTTGCGAGAAAATTTTATAAACATGACATACGTAAGGTTCTTTTTAACTTCGGACCGGCTTTGAAATGACCCTCTTCGTAAAGAACTCAGCGAGCCTCATTATTCCATTCACGAGTGCGCTTATCTCTTTTAAAATCAATTTTATATTAAAGCAACTTTACTTACTTACAAAATATATAAAGAAAAACGTAACGAATTTTTGATGAGATTACTTTCATTTTTTATAACACTAATACAGTTAGTTGTCTTGATGTTAACTCGAATATGTGATATTAGTTATTTTCATCATATATTTGTTTATTTCTTCTTAGAATATGTTATGTGCTTATGTATAAGCTTTTGGCAAAAAAATCTGTTAAAGGTTTCATTGAATTTATCATTACAAAGTTTTGTAGTTAATTAAGTTACAAATATAATATAATTACTTTGAAAATGGTGTAAGTCCACTTTTCTCAGACATACTACTATTTACTTCAATATTGTACTACATAATTTCTTTAGTGTATTTTTATAATATTATAACCTACAGCGATATGTACACTGGACAAAGTAGAAATTTGAAAGTGGCCTTAAGTTGTCAGTCCTATAGTTATATATCCATCTTACCTGGGGGCGTGCCACACTACGCTTACCTAGACGTACGTTTCTTAAAGTTTTCGGTTCTTCGACAGATGTGAACAACTCAATGCCACTTCAGTTTGCCAACTCAGAGTTCTATAACGGTGACGTAGGTTCCCCGGTGGAATTCTTCATTCTGAATCATATTCCATAGACAAACACCGAGCACAGACCTCTCTATAGTTCTTAAAGTCGCTCTGAACAATTAGGTTATTTTAATAAAAATAATTACTTGTCGATGCCAATGCACCCAAAGCGAATTATTGCTGATATGTACTGTGACATGGGGACCTTTAAATGTTCTATATGCAGCGTGTTGAGTTATTCAAGGTCAGCGGGCGGACTATGAACCAGTCCATCATATTGTATTAAAATAAGGTACTTCAGTCTCTCGCCACGGGATGTTTATGGGCTATAATTTTAGTTTATTTGAAAATCCTGTTCGTTTATCCTATTATAAGTAGCTGGATGTAAAAAACAATCGCATTTTTATTTTTTATATACTTATCTCGCTCGTTGCTCATATTTGTGAAAGATTTCTAAATTGTATTTACACTTACTGACTAGCTTAAGGTTCGGACACAAAGAAGGGTAAAAGGAAGAAGGGTATAATGGGAAAAGAATGCAATTAAGAAAGGGGAAAGAGTATTTTATATTCAATAACGTTTTTATCCCTATATAGACAACGTCACGACTTAGTTAAAAGCATTCGCGAGTAAAAAATTAGGAAGTTGCGAACTGGATACAACAATGAGAAGGCTTTTTCTTAATTCTGGAACACTGCTAAATCGATAGAATACATCTTTACAGAAGGAAAACAATAAGTAACGTTCTAAAGGCTCATAACGTGAGTTCATAGCTTAAACAAGGGGTTCCCAAAGTGCGCGCGGCGCCCTCGTACGCCGCGAGACGTGATAGGTATTGGAATTACGGCTTGCTATTTTTAATGCGGCGTGAGTTTTTTAGCAAGAAGTTGCATCATTTTCAGTAACAAAAATACGTGTTAAGTACAAGCCTCAGTATAAAACGCACTATTAACATTGTTTATTTTAATTCCTATTTTTCTTAAATAATAAATGTATTCTTAACAATATAAACATAAAACGCAGCTTCATATTGTGCATGTTTTAATTTTTGTGTCTATCTATCAGTCAGCTCTATCAGTGTACTCTATTTAGCCTAGTTGGGGCGCCGAAACAAAATTCTAAACGTGAACTGAAAAACTTTGGGAACCACTGGCTTAGACCGTTATACAAGAGTGATTTAACAGAGGTCCATATTACAAGTTCTAATATAGGCAATCGTTTTGACAGCTACCCATCTTGCTCTGGCGCCATAGCTCCAGGTTTGGCAGCGGACATGCATTTTAAGGATGACGTGATCGCGTTCGTGGGCCCAGCATGCGCGTTCGCCCTGGAACCAGTCGCCAGACTTGCCGCTTATTGGAATACCCCTATTATCACTGGAATGGGCGACCAAGTAAGTAGTTGATACCTATATATGTACCTATGTAGTATATATGAAGCTGCATTACTTTCACCTAATAATTTTATAAAGTTCAACAAACACAAACCACAATAACTTACCCCTTTTCTAATTTATTGTTCTATTCTAATAAACTGCGAATGTGAACGTTTGGATGCTTTTATTGTACATTTTCTATATAAATCACATCGCTAGGTACGAAGCATTCCCGTTTCTGGAAGAATGGTCGTTAGCCTACCACGCTTGCCAAGGCGGATGGGGGCAAGCACACCCGGAATAAAAACCTGGAGGCTACAGTTATATTAAACGGGCACTTGTCGGGATATTTTCGGAGTCAAAGCGTCCGAAAGCGTTAGCCTCGGTACTGAGTCCATCGTAATCAGTGTCGTTGATTGTATGTATAAGTATGGTTTCTTAGTGATAGAGCCAGGCTGCAGACGAATACTTTGTCAAGAATGGCATATTATTTGTCCCATAATGTCACTTTCCTTAAAGGTCCGCAACGCTTCCCCAACGCTTCGTGCCTATAGCACTGCAGATGTCTATGAGCGGCGTTGATTGCTTTCCATCAGGTGACACGCCTGCTCGTTTGCCTTCCTATTCCATAAAAAAATGATATTAATTCTTATGAAATAAAATCTCCTGAATTAGTTTTATTATAAAAATTTGAATTTCTTTCTCTATACTTGTGAGAGCTTTTTATAAGAAATAAGAATGAATGTTAATGATAGATATTGAGATTAGAGAGAGAGAGAGAGAGAAAGAGAGATAGGGATAAAGAAAGTATTATAGAAATAGAAATGTCTTACTCTACTGTTTGGCATGTTTTGGCCGTATCTTTCTTCTCCATTTTTCGTTATTTTATACTTACGTAGCGCATGGGAGTGGAGTGGAATCTCCATTTACTTCGGCAGCCGCGCCACTGGATCAATTGGTCGTCAATAGAACATTTACTGACATGGCAAATTTATTTGATTTAAAGTCGTTGTTTTCTCCACAAATCTTGACATGGTTAATTATGTGGCAATGAAACCTTTATTTGACTAAGGAAACGAAAACTAATACTAAAAACTTACGCCTTTTTTTATTTAAATCTAAAAACGGTAATTTCGCTTAATGATTATGTACCGTGTCTAAATCACTGAAGACTTAAAGAACAATAGCCCTCAGGGAGACACCCTCATCACGGTCAAGGCTTACATTTAAAGTTAGTCGATTACTTACGTAACTTTGTTTGCTTAATGACTCTTGCAGATTACTGTAAGTATCGATTTGAAGATCTATCTTTGTATCTTTTTCTTTTATCTAAACTTGTTTGTGGTATATCATTAATGAAGTCGTAACAGTCCACTGTTGCACATTGGCCTCCCTCAAAACTTGAGTGTTGCCGAAATAAGGATTTCGGATTTCCCAATTTAGAATAAAAATCCAGAGTAGTATGTGGTATAGCGGTACGACATTGAACTTTAAGAATAAATATCACATTTTGAGCGAATTTTTTTTAACAGCCCATATATGTCCCACTGCTGAGCACGGGCCTCTCCATTTCTGGCCTCCCACGCTTGTCCAATGCGGATTGGCGGGGTTACCAGACTCGTAATAAATATTTGTAATCCATACATATATTTATTCCGATGCAGGGATCGAACCCGCGATCATTGACTTCGCGGGCGAAGGGCACTGAGCCAATTGGTCGTCTATTTTTCAAAAGGGTTACTATATAAAATTGTACACTATGTGGCTCGAAGGATTTGTTTGGTCTGAGTCGTGAGGAGTCTGAGTGTGTTCTTGTTATTTATGTATTTGTTGAGAGCTGCGGCAGAAATATACGTGGGGTGGGGGGTGTCAGGCCCCAAACATTTTATTCTGGGCCCTCCAAATCTCTACAAGTACCCCTGATAAAATCCTAAGCAACGCCTTCAAAATATGCTCAATACCTACCTTATAGGTTACTTTAGAGTTGGAGCTTCCTTAGATACAAATAAGTACAATCTGCACTTATTTACGGTATTTACCGGTTACAGGTTTTATTAAAATAAAATTACCTCTACTGCTAATTCTTATAATGTTTATTCATTTTTCGTTTAGTTCGTTTCACTTATGTATTGTACTTTGTATTTTTTATCCTCCATTATAGATATAATAGTGTCTATGTATAGTGTCTATTATATAGGTTGTAATAAACTAGGCGAGTGAAATTCAACATGAAACGTTTTTCAAGAATATATTAAATGATATTAATTTCAAAGAGATTGAAAATTCCCGGGAAAAGCGGGAGCGTAATTGAATAACAGGTCGTTTTCTTTTTACGGCGTAACGAAAGCTTTGTAACGAAGTTATAGAGCGTTCACACGAAATTTTTCAGTTACGCTTGTGCCCGGTTTCCGATACGAAAGAATAATGAGCAAGTCACAGCTGAGAGGAACGGAATCCAACTAGCAAAAAAGTGATAACTAAATATAGAATATACGTTGCTAGGCACGGACCTTGCCATTTTTGGAGGAATAGACATTAATCCAACGCGCTTGTCTAAAGTGGATTGGTACAGACTTATAATAGAATATATATATTTATTAGGAGACGATACATATATGTATTTTTGTAGTGGTAGAGCCACGCTGCAGACGAATAATTTGTCAAGAGTGGCATATTATTTGTCTGTAGCATGAATGGGGCGTCTCGCCGTGGAAGTACCACACTCCTGGAGAAAATCGGCCTCTGATTTGTAGCTTAGCTACCGCGCTTCGTCCGGTGAGCGGTTGAGTTCCAGAGGTCCAACCTCCTTCGCCCCATAATGACACTTTCTTTCCTTAAATGCCGACAACCCTTCTGCACTGTCCATGGCATTGCCAATGTTTATGGGTGGCATTGATTGCTTTCCATCAGGTGACACGCCTGCTCGTCGTAGTTCCTATCCCATAAAAAATAAGGAAATTGAAAATCGATTGAGAATTGAGATGATTTTTAGAAAAGAAATATTAATTTCACAACACTATATCTATCTATCTATAGACTTATTAAATATTTAAAAAAAGAAACATTTCAAAGTGTGAAATAATTTTTCGACCCTCATATAGATTTTACGATCAGACTAATCAAATGGAAAGGCAAAAATTTCAATAACAGCCTTTTGAGTATTAATATCAAAAATTTATTTGACTAAAAGAAATTACTTCATATTCGTTTGGCCTTTGTTAGTCTATAAGGACAGTCAAAAGTTTTACTTAGCTAATATCCGCGACAAGCAAAACAATAACAGAAAATTAATAATGTGTGTTTTTCCGTTGGGTTTAGTGGATTTATTTGGAACTTAAACCAAAAACTTACCGAAAATCGGCCATCAACTCTCCACCCACCAACCACTATACACAACGCCAAACACACACTATCACTTTTCCATCTTGTACACGACACGTGTTTCGCCCCAACACGAGGCATCTTCAGGTATAGTAGACTCTACGGAAGACAACCGAAAAGTACGGAAGAAAACCGAAAAGGTGGGTGGAGAGTTGATGGCCGATTTTCGGTAAGTTTTTGGTTTAAGTTCCAAATAAATCCACTAAACCCAACGTAAAAACACACATTATTAATTTTCTGTTATTGTTTTGCTTGTCGCGGATATTAGCTAAGTAAAACTTTTGACTGTCCTTATAGTGATGGATTTCCGCAAAGTAACGCCTGACTCCATTAATAATCTTTGTTAGTCTGTTGACAAATAAACTCTTTCTACTGTTTCGTGATAATGTTTTTCTGAGCGGAAAAGAAATGTCCACAGGTCTCCTTTTTCTTTAATCATAATGAAGTATTAAAATATAAATACTATAAATGGTTCCATAGATCACTAGAAAATATGCACAGAAATATAGAATTAAATGTAATATGTGGACAGTCAAAAGTTTTACTTAGCTAAGATCCGCGACAAGCAAAACAATAACAGACAAAAATTAATGATGTGTGTTTTTCTGCTGGATGAAGTGGATTTTTTCGGAACTTAAACCAAAAACTTACCAAAAATCGGCCATCAATCCTCCACCCACCAACCACTATACACAACACAAAACACACACTACCACTTTTCCACCTTGTAAACGACACGTGTTTCGCCCTAACACGAGGCATCTTCAGTTATTAGTAGTACAGTGCAGTAGACTCTACGGAAGGCAACCGAAAAGTCTTCCAAAACCGAAAAGCTGTTTTGCTTGTCGCGGATCTTAGCTAAGTAAAACTTTTGACTGTCCACATAGTGATGGATTTCCGCAAAGTAACGCCTGACTCCATTAATAATCTTAAATGTAATAAGTTATACAAAAAGTACTGAAGAAAGAAAAATACCATAAAAACAAAGGCATAAAATTAAAAAAGTCACATATTCTCACTTAAATGTTATTTCATTTGCATTTACTTACTCTGTCAATTCAATTTTGTTTTTATGTACACGACAAGTACGTGACATGAAACAACCTATGTTTTCAATAAGTGTAGTAAACGACCTGTGTTCAAGATAAGTATCAGCTGAGTTTGTTTACCTGTCCTAACTTCGGACAAAGGTGAAATCAATATAAAAGCTTTGTGTAGGCATAATGGACGTCGCTGAGACGATATCTTTATAATGTTCTAAAAAGTAATACAATCTAAGTTTTTAGGGCAAAGGCCTCTGATTGGAACGGTGTAGTTTGATTATTTTTTCACCCGAATATTATGGGATTTAAGCAATCCCTACCACCTTTTGGCGCCAGTATTGGCAACCTTATCTATACGCTGTCATTTCTTGATGAACCTTAGCGTCTAATATGTGTAGAAAAACATTCCGATTATATTTATATACATATGTTTATGTATTCATTATCAATATTGCAAGTTGCTACTTTGAGAGTATTGGTGCTTGAACCAGTAATTTTATAAAGCATTTGGTAATTTTATTTTGAAAGAGACAGAGAGAAATTATTAATATAATGAACTAAATACATTATTTATTAAAGTGCTAGTAGCCTCCTCCGTTAGGGGTTATAATAATATAAATGAAAATTCGATGATTTCACTCAACACCATTTCATTATTGACTTGAATCATTATGTAAGTCCAATTGGTGTGGTGTGAAAAGGATTCTGATAATAAGAAGAATAGAAATATATTTTATGGTGTTGAAAATATTTGGAGATTAAAAATGTAATAAACTGATATTTTTAATGATGATTGATTTAATGAGCTGAATATCCATAAGAAAAACGTCTGAGACAGGTTTATATCAAGCAAATTTTTATTCCGAGTCTGGTAACCCCCCCAACCCGCATTTCCTTTCCTGTCCTTTCTTCTGTATCCTTTTTCCTTTCCGCAAATCCACGGTCTGCCGTGCCAATGGATATGTGGCTAAGGGCGAGTTTAGTCGCAAGCGTGTATATAAAATAAATTTAACAAAGAAAGTAAATCACGATACACAACTGATATTATAAATAGTTTGGATATAATACGTATGCATATGTGATGTACGTTACGCGACAGATTGCAGAATGATGTTCATATGTTCATATATGTTACAAACGTTTCTAATGCATATACGTGTAGAATTTTTTTTATTACAAAAAAGGAGGACTTTTCCCGCCAACTTATATCAGTGACGTTGTGTTTTTATTTCATCTTCATAATCTTATATTATTATCAGTTATATTGTTTAATTGTGGTGGCGTATTATGCAATATAGTTCGATTAAGGTGTATAAATGAAGTGATATGATATAAATGCGTGTATCGTAACTTTTTAAGTTGACTGAAAAAGTCCATAGAAGGTTTTGGTAAAATGGCCACTAATTTATCAAGACGTAATGTGATAAGCTGACTTGGACATTTCAAGAGATTAGATATTATTGTATTTTACTTGACACTGGCATAATAGTTGTAACTAATTGCCATCAAAGAAAAGAAAAAAAATGAGATGTAAAGTATATGAAATTCCTTTATAATCTTATGTTTTTAGCCCCCTTCTGAAGGTGAGCTAGCAGCACCAGCGAGTGTTGTCAGCCGCATGCATCGCTTGCGTAATTTGCGCAAAGGAACTAGGGTAAGTTTTTAGAAAAAAAATTTAATATTGCTAGAATATTTGTTAACAATATCAACTAAGCTAATAATGATTGCGCTAGGATATGGTTTATATCAATACTCGGATGGAATATACATACTCATGACGTTATCGTAAGCCCGATCTTTATCAGCTTAGCTATTGTTATATAATAATAACAATATCAGGCCGCGGCAGTCCACTGCTGGACATAGGGCTCACTCAAGGTGCGCCACCTAGCCCAAACTTCGGCTATATATATATATATATATATATATATATATATATATATACATATATATATATATATATATATATATATATATATATATATATATATATATATATATATATATATATATATATATGATGTGTTTATTAAATATCATTTGTTTGTCTTTAAATTTTTGAAAAACTTAAATGTGTTGTTCTGAAAAGAGAAGCAATATTTAAGATTTTTTTGAAAAATTTAAAGTCATAAAATGTCTTTATTAACGAAGACATTATAAAACAACATTTAAAGCTATTATTTCATGTAACATTGTAACATTCAAAATTTCTTTAGTAACAATCACGCCCGCGTTCGAACGTCAAAATTTAAATAAAGTGTGACGTACTTTATTTAAATATAATATTAACATAAACTTAGTCATTCTTTATACTCACCAATCTTAATGTATTAGTTAAATATTTCATAGCATAAATATACAAATATACAATTATAATATAAATTTAAATAGATAAAAACATGTTATATCTAAAATTTAAAATAAATAAGAAGGAATTAAAATTCCTCTGCATCGTTGTATGCCGCAAGTGTATTCAGATTACTGGCGGCATTACCTCGCTGTATTTCAAGACTAATATGTTGACCGAGATAATGGGCTAGCCCTTAGGTCACCTGTCAAGAAATCCAGCAACGATTTCCTTGTAAAATTTTCTCTACTCTGGCCCCCACGAACCTACTTTTTCCACATCAAATAGCGCAATTTTTTATGGGATACGAAAGCTAACGATCAGGCGTGTCAACTGAAGGAAAGCCAACCATAAACATCCGCAGTGCCATAGGCGTTGCGGAAGCTTTGCCGGTGTTTGAGAAATGTGTAGGCTTGTTTTTTGAAAGTTCCAATGTCGTATCGGTTTGGAAACACCCCTGCAGATTGCTGGTTCCACGAAGCAGTGGTGCGTGGAATGTAATTTCTGGTAAAACACACCGTACTGGATCCATTCATTTAGATAAATATAAAACCTTCATCGACATTATCATATCTGTGCTGCTTGATACTTACAGCGGTAATTTACATATATACATATTATCACGCCTGTTTCTCGTAGGGGTAGGCAGAGACCGCATACTTCTATCTGCTACGATCACAGTCATATCTGCTACGGCACACTTTCCTTGTTTCCTCCACATACATCACTATCTTCATGCAAGCTCGTCGGTTTCTCTCGACCTTCTTTGACTCTTCACCTGGCTTTTCTTAAAAAAATTGGTAATTGGGTCAAGGTATGTTTTCCTTGGTCTTCCTCTACCGGTCCCTTCATCAACATCCGCAACGTAAATTTCGTTTACCAGTCGTCTTTCATCTAGAAAAAGAAAAGTTATGTAAAGAAGTTTCATCTCTTCCATCTGGATGAGTGGCGATCTACTACGGTGCGCTTCTCTCGAAACTTCTTTCCACGCACCACCACTCTGTGGAACCAGCTACCTTCGGCGGTCTTACCGAATTGATACGACATTGGCACCTTCAAAAAAGAAGCCTACACATACCTAAAAGGTCGGCAACGCTTCCGCGACTCCTGCGGTGTCACGGCTGTCTATGGGCGATGTCGATCGTTTTCTATCAGGCGACACGTTTGCTCGTTTGCCCTCATATCCCATAAAAAAAATTGTGCTATTTGATGTGGAAAAATTAGGTTCGTGGAGGCCAGAGTAGAAAACATTTTACAAGAAAGTCGTTGTTGGATTTGTTGACAGGCGACCTAAGGGCTAGCCCATTATCTCGATTATATGTGTTAGTCTTGAAATACAGTGATAATGTGATAATGTGTGAGTAATGCCGCCAGTAATACTAATTAGAAATAATTTTTGTCCGCGTAGCCTCAGACGCTGTTCAATGACAAAGGCAAGTACCCGACGCTGACGCGGATGTCCTACTGCCAGTGCCGGCTGCCCCGCGTCTTCACCAGTGTGTTCGACCGTTTCGGCTGGGCTCACGTCGCCCTCCTCCTCGACAAATCCGATCTGTTCTCACTAACCGTTGGTAAGATTTTTTTATGGGTTTCCAAGGCAAACACTGGTATCGCTTTAAACAGCATTGTGTTTGATCTACACGTATAATCCTATGACTATCGAGTTAGAGAGAGAAGGCAAACGAGCAAGTCTGTCGCCCGTAGACATCTGCAACATCATAGGCATTGCAGATGTCTCAGCGTCTTGCTGTAACGTCACAAGACTATTTGAAATCAATGGTAGGGAACGTCTTCTTGCTGGCAAAAAGAATAGAAGAAAACGCATTACATTCAAAGCTACACCAGGGTTTTCTTTATAGATTTGGAAGGCAATTGTATCGCTTGATGGAAAGCAATCAATGTTGTATGTAGATAGTTTTAAACAGCCCCATAGGCATTGAGAAATATATAGGTATGTTTTTTGAAGGTTACAATGTTGTTTTGTGAAGGTATCTGATTCTACAGCGTTATGGTGCGGGAAAAAATGTTACGGGAAAAACGCACCGTACAAGATCATCGAGGTCATCCAAATGGTAGGGATGAAACATTTCTTTGTGATGACTTGTCGGGAGAGTATTCATCGGAAGGAACTATTCAAAACAATTCATCCGAGTACTAGATTATGGTGTTATTGTACCTTAACTTATTGCTGGGACTAGATTTACTTATAGATCGATATAGTTCGCTTTTAGAGCTGAAAATCTACGGTTAGATTATTATAAAGAAACTAATATAATGTTATTCTAGCTGATTCGGCTATAAGAACCTATGTATTTAAGTGACTCAAATGAGGTTGCAAAATATAGGTACTCTCTGTGTATACTCCTATCCATCCATCAATCCAAAGTTCGTTTTTATTTACTTTCTATCATTAGGTAAAAGTCTAGAATGGGGTCTTCGTAAGGAGGGTGTGCTGAAGGCAGTGAGAGAGTTGGATGGAAATGAAAAGGAATCTTGTGAGGCTTTGCTGCGTGACGTCAGCATGTACGCAAGAAGTAAGTAAAATGTTGTTCAAATTCATTTTCATTCAGGCCGAAAATAAAGTTTAAAATGATTTTTTAGAATACTGGTCACATTTTTCTTTTGTTTTTATAATTATTAACAGTATAAAAAAAATCAAACAAATAGTGCTACAGGAAAATTTGAAAATTTCTCTACCTTATCTATAACACTTATATTACTATTTATAAAACTAACATCATCAGGTATTATTTATTATACGAGCTATGAAAAAAAGTCGACAGCAAATGATTTTATAAAATTCATTTATTATTTTAAACCATGTTGTAAAAAAATCGAACAAATTCTTTAAAAACTTATTCTAACTGATATAAAATAATAGGTATATGGAAATTAACTCGGAAATTAAATCGGAAATTAGTTCAACTTAAACGACCCAATTTAAATTGCCTCAGTTGATGATAATGAAACCAAGAAATAAGTCTTCCGTGTCGTAGAGAAAGAAACGTAACATATATTACATTGTTATAAATGTATGTATCGATGTAAAAAAGCGAAAACGCTGTCAATAATTTTGTACAGCGCTGAAACTGACTATTTTTGAGTGATCAGATACAAATTTTTCAGAAATTTTAAGTTTTTTGGCTCTGGTGGTAAGTTTTCATTTTGAGACTTACTATATTTTCGCTTTTTTGCTTAGGTATGTTTTAAATATAGTTATATCACTTACTGATATAATATTTATATGATTTTATGTATATACATATGTAGATAAGTATATCATGTATGTATATGTGCATGTATGTATTTATTTATGTATACTTATATATGTATAGCCGAATACGAAAAATTACCGAATCGGTATGTCTCAGCACTTGCCTGCCCAATGACACCTATTATGCTTCATTCAATTTTACTTTAAAACTGTTGTAAATAAAAGAAAATTGTTTTGCTTGTGGATAATTCAACTATAGAGAGAAAGACGACAGTCAGTGAAAAGTGTACAAGACAAAATTGAGTATTAAAACTGTTTTTCTTCAAATATATTATACATACATATGTTTTTGTTAATTACGCCCCATTCAATTTTACCTTAAAACTATTATAAATAGAATAAAAAAAAATGTTTTGCTTGTGGATAATTCGACTATAGAGTCGACGATACAGTCAGGGAAAAGTGTACAAGACAAAATTGACTATTAAAACTATCTTTCTTCAGATATACATATGTTTTTCAATTTATCATAGTCGTAATCCTGAGCGTCAGGGGGTCGTTGGTGCGCGAGTTTCTTCTCGCGGCTCATTCGCTTGGAATGACGCGCGGAGATTGGGCGTTTCTTGATGTGGAAATATTTCAGGTAATCTTATATATAATAAATAGTGACATTTTGACATAAACGTAATAGACGTGCGTGTTAAAACTGCAGCATATAAAAATACCTTTTAATAAAATAACATTAAATACTAAAACTTTATTACTTTTCCATTTACATATATCTCATATTTTTATTGAATCCATCAAATGTGTTATTCAAGCAATAGTCGAATGTACTGTAACGTGCCAGCAGTACTGCTTACGGCAACACACGGGGTCTTTAGGGGGTTTTATCTTCGATGTAATTGAAATTCATCCGAATCAAATTATATTTTTTTATATATTTTTTATTTTTATTTATTTATACAGTTACTATTACAGGGCTTACTCTAATGCGATAATGCACATTATATTATTGTAATAAGTAATCGAAAAAAAGTAAAAAACTCAAAAAACATTCTCACAGAATATCAGCGCCGAGTTATTTATTGTATGACTTGTGAGTTTATTCATTCTTACTTTATTCACTTTCTTCCCCATCACATTAAAAAAAAACAGAAAAAATACAGGTTGTATTTTGGGCTGCCTGCCAGTATTACATATGTAATAAAAAAACAACGTTTAAAAAAAATAATAAAGAATATAATAAACATATCAACATTATTCACATTCTTACCTTAATGTAGACAGCGTTGTTTGCTTACCATCAGGTGACTAGTTTGCTCGTTTGCCTATCTTTTCCATAAAATACAATGTAACATTTATAGGCAGTCATTGTTTAATTTGTTATTCTTAGTTTAGTTACTTAATAACAGATGTCGCTAATTATTTTATTTACTTAATATGTAATGCAATGTATCTACTAAATACACAAACAAAATTTTGGTTGCTATAAATCGAGGGACCAGTATCAAAACAAACAGTATCAAGCAAAACATCTTTGAATTTAGTTGTAAATCAATTTTGGTTGCAATAAATCTTGTTTAACCCACCGGCCGGTATAATGGTATTTTATCTGCGTGTACAGGTAATACAAAATAATAAAAAAACTGGAGATAAAGAACCCATTAGTCGACCTAACCCAATTGAAATTGATTGACGACAGATTGCTATGGTTCTCAACGCTCGAAGGATCGTAATAGAAATAGAAAAAAACTTTATTCATGACACCTTTTTTTTACAACTACTAAAACTAAAACCTTAATAATATTATAATATATAAATAAAAAAACAAAACAAAAAGAAAATAATTTTAATCTAACAAGTGTTATAAAATGGTTCTTGCTCAATATATACTAGGCGTTCTATTGGAGCACCTGACGCTGGTTTTCAGCAAGAACGAACGTGGTCAGATCGCGGACCATAATGACGACATTCATACTATCTATATATATATCTATACACATATATCATATATATACTACTACTCATACTCATATACACATAAATACACATTCAATACAATAAAATTAAAAATATACTTACTACACTTAGAACTTTTTTTTTAAAGCTGAGCAGGTAAATTAACATGTGGATCACTTGGTGATAAGTTATACATACACTCTGCCTCGAGCAGTCGGCATATATATGCTGCAACATGTCTACTACACAAATTCCTATTGTTATGGTGATGATAAGCCAAGCCATGTTGTAGGGCGGATACTGGGGAGAAACGGGATGGGCGGCAGGCGACGAGAGAGACGCAGCCGCCCGCGTAGCCTACGAGGCTTTATTGCGCGTATCCTTGAAGCTGCCAACTGGGGATCGGTTTGACGAGTTTGCTGATGCCGTGCGAGCCAGGGCCCGACAGCATTACAATTACACGTTTTCTGACGGTGAAGAGGTAAGTGGTAGAGTAAGTGGTATTATGGTTTTTGATCATAGGTAAATAAGGATCATAAAAAATAGGTAAATAACTTTAAAAAAAAATAAAATAAAAAATAGGAGATAAAAAATAGGTGAATAACTTAAAAAAATAGATTTTTATTTTTTTTAAGTTATTTTTTAATATAACAAAAATGATTTTTTTTAAATTACAACATCCTAACTACTTACCTTTCTCAGCCAAAGGTTGGGTGTGCGATACCACTAAATATTTGTATGGCCTGCAAGTATTTATTCTGAGTCTGGGTGTTAGTTCTTATCATTTCTGTATATTTATTTGTACGAAAGACATAATCATCATCATCATGTAGTGTATAAATTATGAACCGGAAAGGATTTGCACTTTCCATTTAAAAATCGCAAGTTCAATCAGATTTTTTTTAAAAAGACTTGCAGCAATGCCATTAACATAATATTTTAATAGAAATATAGAATATCCTCCTTTTAGTGAAAAAAAAAACTCATTTGTAGTTTATTCCAAAAACAAATCCTTTTATTTTTAAAAACAAAATCGTTTATTGATGTTAATACAGCTTAAAAAAAATAAATTAAATAATATTAGAATAAAACATTTTTTTTAAAATAATTTCTTTGTTGACCTAAGTAAGGAATTTTTCCTGTATTTGAAATATACTTAATTTGAAACAAATACTTTAAAAATAACTTTTTAACATAAAAAGTCGTACAACAAACGTTGTTGCTTTTAACTTAAACCACATTTATATATTTTTACAAGTATGCCAGAAAGCTAATCACCCGATTAGTTAACAAGAATTGTATGTATATGTATTTTATACATATATGTATATGTAAGAATTCTTGCTAACTAATCCCATTATGAGTCATAGTGTTTGTTATAGGAACAATGTTGCACATCAATTGTCACTCTATATGCAACCCATAATCAAACAGGATACTGCTCTTCATAAGAAGACTATTACTATACTAACTAAAGAGTGGCTAATTTTTTTACGTAGTCAATCGAGCATCACCTGGTGATACACCTGTGATCAACTCCGTACGTACACAATATATATATATATATATATATATATATATATATATATATATATATATATATATTTGTATATATAAGTCATTGTATCGTTTTAAGCAGGAAAATCTGATGGAGCCTTATGTGATGGAATGCCAATCTATAAGGTGATCAGACTGTCAGAAAGTCAGTTTATGTTTGTGAGTTTTCCATTAAACATTATATATTAATTGTCACCAGGTAAATTTCTTTATCGGCGCTTTTTACGACGGAGTATACCTATTGGGTATGGCGCTAAATGAAACTCTCACTGAAGGTGGGGATATTAGAGACGGAAGGAACATCACTAGTCGCATGTGGGGAAGGGATTTTCATGGTAACTGTAGTATCTGTGTTATTATATAATATATATGTATACGGCTCGCCAACGCAGCACCACGTGTTACCTGTCAGGCGGTCGGACATAGACTGCCCCCTCTCCGCTTACACTGTGACGTCTGCGCTCGAGACGAATAATAGATACTTATATCTACATACACTACATCCCTTCCTTGTTTTAATAAATTTTATTTTTGTTATAGGCGTATACAGGTAGCTAAATATAAATTCATTTTGATCAGTAATAGTCTATATTTGATCTTATCCAAATATTGCGTTTTAATTTCGTATTTAATAATATTTATCTTCTTAATCTTATTTATTATATAATCAGTTGTTGTATAAATATTTATCTCTGAATATTTCTCACAATCATCATAAATGTATATTTTCCTAATCAGCCTTTCAATATATATTTCATTTATTTTTATCATATTCTTTATTTTATTTCATCACTATTTTCCCCTTCATTATTCTCACCTTCATTTCCTTTATTATTATTAAGAACTTCCAATTTTCCCTCAATTCTTTTTAAATGTACTACGTTTCTCCGCAATAATTGTCCAGTTGAGTCATTTCGAACCTCAATATCTCCTCCAGTACTTTTTTCCACGGTATGTGGAGTAGGATCATAATTTAGGCTTAATTTGTTGTTCTTATTGATGTTTTTCATGTAGACTTTATCTCCCGGTACTAAATCACACTCCTTTGCTTTTCTTTTTCGATCTGCATAGTCTTTTCCTAGCTGTTTCTTCTCTTTGTCGGTATCTCTTACTTCTGAGTCTTCTGGTTGACGGTTGAAGTCACCGATCATAGGGATCTTGTCA